>JAREIK010000217.1:0-37249 GCA_029783825.1 Sapria himalayana
TATTCCATATTGCTCGGTGTGTAAGAAAGCCTTGGCTAATGGATGAAGCTATAGCCTATATGAGAAGGCCAAGCATGGCAATGGTGTGTGTGGAGGTGGATGTTACTACTTCTATTTCGAATAGAGTGTAGGTGGGTAATGGGCATTCAAGTGGGTATTGGCAAGATATAATTGCAGAAAACTTGCCTCAATATTGTTTAAACTGTAATAAATTAGGTCATTTAGTTTCGGAATGTATGGTAAAGAGAAGGTGAAGAGTGCTAGGCAGATCAGAATTGAGAGAGTGAAAAGATATGGGTAAGAAGAAGGCATGGGGATAGGGCAGATTGGGCAGAAGTGATGAGGGTAGAGGAGGGGCAGAATGAGGGTTTAGGCAGTAGGGGGTGTGAGGAAGATAGTAAGGCAGAAGAGTTAGGGGGAGGGAAGGAAGAACAGGATAGATAGGAAGGCATGAGGAAAATACTAGAAATAAAAAAGTGGTTAGATGAAATGGCTAAGGAGATGGAGAGGGCAGGGAGTAAGGGGGGAAGAGAGAGGCAAAAAAAATAGCAACAGAAATAGATTTAGAAAAAGAAATAATAAATTTTAATGGGAAGGAAGATGACCTCCTATTGGAGGAAGGAACTGAGGCTAAAAGTTGGCCCAATATGGTCATGCATAAAGAAATGCAAATTTTAAACTTGACATTTACTAAAGAAGATTCAAAGAAGATGGCTCAAAAAGAGTGGGATGGTTTACTGAATAGTAGAGACACTGCAATAGAATAATTAAAGTTGATGAGTTTTCAAATAAGTAAATTAAAATTAGTAAGTAAAAATGAGCAGCCTAAATCAAGTATAAATAAATGTTCAAGAAATAGGAAAAAATATTTAAATATGTATTATGAAACAAGATGCATAACCAAAGTGTGGGCTAGACCTAACAATGTATAATAGTTTATATTGAAACATAATAGGAGTATGAAATACTCCTTCGATAAATAGAATTAAAAAATTAATTAAAATCCATAATATTAGAATTGTGATAATAGCGGAACCTATGGTTATCAATAATTCTCTAAAAATATATAAAAAGAAATTTGGTCTAGAAAACGCATTCTCTAATAATAATGGCAAGATATGGATGGTATGGAAAAATAAAATTGTTATAGAAATTATTTTAGAGGTGGATCAGATCATTAATTTTAAGCTAAAAAATACTAATCCATTTATATCGGTGGTATATGCTAGTAACTCGAAAGAAAAACGGAAAGATATCTGGGGGGAAATGAAAAAGATAGTTAATAAAAATACTCCATGGATCATAGGAGGGACTTAAACGTAGTTAGAAATGCAAAGGAAAAAAAAGGTAGAAAGTTGCCTGACTCGTTAGCTATAGCTCAATTTAATGAGGTAATCAATAATACGAACCACATGGAGGCTGAGTATTTGGGTCCTAACTTAACATGGTGTAATAACCTGAAAAATAGGGGAACGATCTGGTCTAGACTTGACCGTGCTCTCTATAACATCAAATGGGTGGACTACTATGGAGTGTTGAGTGTGAAACATTTGAGCAGAACATGTTTAGATTACAGCACCCTTCTTCTAATATTTAAAGTTAGAGAGAATAAAATAAAAGTTTTAAATATCAAAACATGTGGGGTTTGCATAAATAGTTTGATGGAATAGTAATAAAATCATGGAAAAAGCTAACAAATGGGAATCCCATGCAGGTGCTAGCTATAAAATTACGCAGGTTAATATTAGAACTCAGTAGGTGGAATAGAGAGAGATTTGGAAAAATAAATAAGAAAAATTAGGATGCTTAATCTAAAGTCAACATATTAGAAATAGAGCATGAGAATAATCAGGATGAATCTTTTAGAATTAATTTAAATAAAGCAAATGCGGAATTAAAATTATTGTTGCACATAGAAATTTTTTTTTGAAAATAGGGGGCCAAAGTAAATTGGCTCAAGGAAGGGGATAGAAACACTAAGTTTTTTAACATGGTTACAAAATTAAAAAAATCAAAGACAAGAAATAATAGGTATCAAAAATGATATTGACAAGTGGATAGACGAGGAGGTAGAGTTTAAAAAATTTTGGAAGATTACTTTAAAAGACATCTTTGTGGTTACAGCCAATAAAGGGATGACTCCTTAATTCGACAAATAGTCAAATGAGTAACTAAAGAACAAAACAAACTATTAGAAGAGTGTCCTAGGGAGGAAGAGATAAAAACTGTAGTGTTAGTGGAAATAAAGATAGTGCAATGGGTCCAGACGGATTGAATAATGAGTTTTAACAACAAACCTAAAATATAATAAATAAAGAGCTAAGGGCCACAATTTTCTGGGTTTTTGCAGGAGTAGAATTTACAAAATCATAGGCCAGTTCATATATCGTATTAATACCTAAGAAGGATAATCCACAAAAAAGTGAGGATTATAGACACATAAGTCAGTAATTCGGTGTATAAAATTTTGAGAAAAGTCCTACAAAATAGACTAAATAGGGTAATTCCCTCCATCATTTTGGTAAAACAAGTAGGATTCATTAAAAAAAGACTAATGATGGAAATTATTAATTTAACTCCAGAATTGATGAAGGAAATAGGGGCTAAAGTTAGGGGTCAAAATGTGATTATGAAGTTAAATTTGTCTAAAACATTTGAAAGGGTTCAATGAGATATTTTATACAACACAATGAGAAAAATGGGATTCTTGGAATTCTGGATAGGGCTAATGTATATATGCATCTCTAGTGCATGGGTTAAAATTTTAATTAATGGGGAGGCAAGTTGAGAATTTTCACCAGTTAGAGGACTTAGATAGGGGGATCCTTTATCTCCATTATTATCTAATATATATATATATATATATATATATAGAATTGCTAATAACAAGTTTAAATGGAAAAATGGAGGGTAATATTATTAGTTTTAAACAACCTAAGCATACTCCGAATGTAAGTTGCCCAGCTTATGCGGACGATTTAATTGTTTTTACAAATGTTGGGAGCACATCACTGATGAATATGATGATGCTTTATGAAATATTAGAGGAAGAAACGAGACAACAACTTAATAAAAATAAATGTCAATTTGTGGTTTCATGGAAAAGACCTAAAAGGACAATTCAAAGAGTAAAAAGAATTACGGGCTTTGAGCAGATTAATAGGGCGTTAGTATATTTGGGATGTCCTATATATGAAGGTAGGCTGAAATAAGAATATTTAACATTTCTAATGAATAAATTAAGAGGTAAAATAGTGGGATGGAAGAAGAATATGTTAAGTATGGCCAGATGAATCACATTAATCAAACATGTTCTTCAAGAAATAATTGTACATATCTTAATGTCTTTATAGCCGCCAATGAAGTTCTTAAACAACTTAGAAAAGGAAATGGCTAACTTCTTATAGGGTAAAAAATCCAGAAAAATTAAACTACATTGGAAAAAAATGGGAAGGTATATGTTGTTTAAAGGAGGAAGCAGGTCTAGGTTTGACAAATTAAATGATATGGCCAAAGCCCGGGCATGTAAGAACTAGTGGAGGCTCAAGCTGAATGATAACATGTGGGCGAGATATATGAAAGCAAGATATGGGTCAAGAAATAGAGCATGTAAGAATGTTAAAAAATCATCTGGAAGTTGGAACATGTTGCTTAAATAAAAAGAATTAGTTGAATGTAATGCATGCCTAATCAACAATGAATGGAGATGGACTCTAAATCAACACGAAAGGTTCACGCTTAAAATAGCTAAAATATTAGTAAGAAAAAAAAAATAGTCAAGAAGTTTTTAAGGGAGCCTGGGTGAAATAGATCCCACATAAAATTAATGTATTTATGTGGAAGCTCTTATCAAATACTATTCTAGTGGACTCGAATATTCAATTGAAAGGGATTAAATTAGCTTCCAGATGTGAATGCTGTTACACTAGCATAGAAAGCGCAAATCATCTATTTTCAATAGGAAAAATAGCGGTGGAAGTCTGGGATTATCGAGGAAGAGATGCACAAGTAAGCAATAAGTTAGAAGATATCATGAAAGATTAATGAGATGGAGGATAAGCCACACAAAGGATAAAGTATGAAACTGGCTAAGGGATTACATTCTGCACATTAAAGTTTGGAATCTATTGAAAGCCTGGAATAGAAGTAGGTTCGAGAATATTAAAATGAATACTAATCATATAATAGTAGAAATTAAAAAATAATGTTCATGGATATCAGCAGGATTCCCATAAAAACTTTGAAACATGGAAATGGAAGATGAGAAAAGAAGGATATGGGGATTACATGCAATTAATGAAATAATCACTGAGGTTAGAACGGTGTGTTGGAAAAAACCTATATGGGGAAGGCTTGCTTTAAGGATAGATGGTAGTTATAACAGGGATATGAGAAAGGAAGGGGGAGGAGGTGTGATAAGAAACGAGTAGGGTGGGGTTCTAAAACTTTTATAATGTAATAAAAAGCATCATCAGCCTTGCATGCAAAAATTTTAGCCTTACATAAAGGCCTTAAAATATGGAAAGAAAACTCTTATATTAACATATGAGTACAAGTGGATTCTAGTATACTAGTTAATCTGATCATGATTAAGATAGAAATGTGGCAGTATGATGAACAAATAGAGTCAATCAAGAGTCTTTTAATCGACATAAAAGTGGAAGTTATTCATATATATAGGGAAGGTAATGTTTTAACAGACAACTTAGCTAAAGAATTTTTGAAGAAGGGGTTACTCGAGTTTGAGGGGGCTAATATACCCGAAAAATATAAAGGCATATTCATATTAGATAAATTAGAATACATGTTTATTAGAATTTAAAAGCAGTAGCTGGAAAAGAAATCTTTGGTCTCCCTAGTCATGTGGGAAAATTATAAAAATATATTGCTCTGCATTGGTTTACAGGATTACAGGTATAGTGTCAGTTGAAAGGATATAGAAATGGCCTATGGCAGGAAAGTAAAAATGGGTAGTTACTTAATGTCACTGCCTAAGTAGAATTTAGATTTTAAATAAGTTAAAAAGTATGTGAAGTTCTTATTGTGCAGTTGGCCTACTATATTAAACAGTGTATGAGGCTGTACTTGTATCTTGTTTGCTTAAAGTGCAGGGACTACAAAAGAATATAAGGCAGAGAGTGAGGTTGCCAAAATATAGTAACACTATCGGTCAGGAGGCAATTTAAATATATATACCTATTTTCTATGCTTTTGGATTTTGTGGGCTTGTGGTGCAGGGGATATAGTCAAATGCAAACCTGAGGCAAAGAAGGTTAGGAGAAAATGAATAGAACAGCAAAAAGGCAATCAAATTTTATTATATTCAGAAATATAAATAAATCTACAACAAGAATATCAGTTATGGTTGTCAAATGCATGCATTGCTAATTTAATTTTAAAGAGTGTAAAAGGGGATAGAGGCTGCTTTAAAATCAACATATATTCTGTTATGGCTGCTTGAAGTGTAGGGACATAAGGCAGAGAGGATATCAAGCATTAAAACAACCTGCAAGGGGCAGTGAATAAGGATATACTATTGGTTAGAAAGAAATATATTAATATCAGTTGTTCTATGTCCTTGGCCTTGTGTGCTAGTTTTGCAGAGTCAAATGTATAAATAACATAAGGGAAAGGACGATAAGAAATATGAATAAAATAGCAAAGAGGCAGCCAAAATTTTAATTAATGGTAGGATGTCAAGGTGGCTGCAGATGGGAAAGGGGCCAACAAAAAAGAAAAAAGAACAGAGAAATAAAAGATAAACATGCCAAGATATACTTCAAATAAAGCAGTCTAATGTATAGAATCAATGTGAAGGAGTGCACTTGCAAATAGGACAAGAAGATTCACATCAAGCATGATGTGTATTATTTCATTTATTTTATTCAAGGGTGTAAAAAGGGAAAATTGTAGTTGTAGATTGTATAAATGGTATTCCTCTGTGAAAAGAGAGAGCTTTTTTATTAAAAAAACAAACTTTCCAAAAAAAAAAGAATAAGAAGTATAATAAGAATAAGAAGAAAATGAATAATAAGAAGAATAATGAGAATAAGAAGAATAAGAAGAATAAGAAGAATAAGAAGAATAAGAAGAATAAGAAGAATAAGAAGAATAAGAAGAATAAGAAGAATAAGAAGAATAAGAAGAATAAGAAGAATAAGAAGAATACGAAGAATACGAAGAATAAGAAGAATAAAAAGAAAATGAAGAATAAGAAGTACAAGAAGAATAAGAAGAATATGAAGAATAAGAAGTACAAGAAGAATAAGAAGAATATTAAGAATAATAAGAATATCATAAAAAATAAGAATAAGAAGAATAAGAAAAAAAAAAGAATAAGAAGAATAAAAGAAATATGAAGAATAAGAAGAATAAAAAGAATAAGAAAAATATGAAGAATAAGAAGAATAAGAAAAATAAGAAGTATAAGAATAAAAAGAAGAATAAGAAGAAAAGAAGAAAAAGAAGAAAAGGAAGAATAAGAAGAATAAAAATAAAAAAAAAGAATATGAAGAATAAGAAGAAAAAAAGATTAAAAAGATTAAAAAGATTAATAAAAATAAGAAGTATTAGAAGAATAAAAATAATAAAAAGAATAATAAGAATAAGAAGAATAACATAAAAAAGAAGAATAAGAAGATAAAGAAGAATAAGAAGAATAAATAGAATAAGAAGAATAAGAAGAATAAGAAGAATAAGAAGAATAAGAATAATAAAAATAATTAGAATAAGAAGAAAAAAAAGAATAATAAGAATAAGTATAATAATAAAAATATGAAGAATAAGAAAAATAAGAATAATAAGAAGAATAAGAATTATAATAAGAATAAGAAGAATAAGGAGAATAAGGAGAATAAGAAGAATAAGAAAAATATGAATAATATGAAGAATATGAAGAATAAAAATTATAAGAAGATAATGAAGAATAAAAAAAGTAAGAATATGACGAATAAAAAGAATAATAAGAATAAGTATAATAATAAAAATATGAAAATAAGAAAAATAAAAAGAATAAGAAGAATAAATATTATAAGAAGAATCAGAAGAATAAGAAGAATAATAATTATAAAAAGAATAAGAAGAATAAGAAGAATATGAAGAATAAGAAGAACAAGAAGAACAAGAAGAAATAGAAGAATAAGAAGAATAAGAAGATTAAGAAGAATAAGAAAAATAAGAAAAAAAAATAAAAATAATAAAAAGATTATGAAGAATAAGAAGAATAAGAAGAATAAGAAGAATAAAATGAATAAGAAAAATAAGAAGAAAAAAAATAAAAATAATAAAATGATTTTGAAGAATAAGAAGAATAAGAAGAATCAACAGAATAAGAAGAATAAGAAGAATAAAAAGAATAAGAAGAATAAGAAGAATAAGAAGAATAAGAAGAATAAGAGGAATAAGAAGAATATGAAGAATAAAAAGAATAAGAAGAATATGAAGAATAAAAATAATAAGAAGAATATGAAGAATAAAAATAATAAGAAGAATATGAAGAATAAAAATAAAAAGAAGAATATGACGAATAACAAAATAAGAATAAGAAGAATAAGAAGAATAAGAAGAATAAGAAGAATAAGAAGAATAAGAAGAATAAGAAGAATAAGAAGAATAAAAAGAATAAGAAGATTAAGAAGAATAAGAAGAAAAATAATAATTACAAAATTAAAAAGAATAAGATAAATAAGAAGAATAAGAAGAATAAGAAAAATAAAAATAATAAAAAAATAAAAATAATAAAAAGAATAAGAAGAATTACAAGAATAACAAGAATAAGAAGAATAACAAGAATAAGAAGAACAAGAAGAATAAGAAGAATATGAAGAATATGAAGAATAAGAATAAAATGAAGAAAATGAGGAATATAATCTATAAGAAGAATAAAATGAATAAGTTGAAAAAAAACAAGAATAAGTAGAATAATAAGAAGAATATGAAGAATAAGTATAATAAGAAGAATATGAAAAATAAGAAGAATATGATGAATAAGATGAATAAGTAGAAAAAGAATAAAAAAAAGAATAAAAAGAAAAATAAGAATAAGAAGAATTTAAAAAATAAGTAGAGTAAGAAAAATAAGAAGAATAGAAAGAATAAAAAGAAAAAGAAGAATAAGAAGAATAAAAAAATTAAGAAGAATAAAAATATTAAGAAGAATAAGAAGAATAAGAGAATAAGAAGAATAAGAATAATAAGAAAGAATAAGAAGAATAAAAAAATAAGAAGAATAAGTAGAATAAGAAGAATACGAAAAATAAGATAATTAGAATAACAAGAAAAAAATTAAGAATATGAATAAAAGAAGAATAAAAAGAATAAGAAGAATAATATGAATAAGATTAATAAGATGAATAAGCTGAATAAGAAGATTAAGAACAATAAGTATAATAATAAAAATAAGAAGAATAAGATGAAAAAGAAGAATAAGAAGGATTAGAAGAATAATAAGAATAAGCATAATAATAAGAATAAGAAGAATAAGAAAAATAATTTGAATAAGAAGAATAAAAAGAATAAGAATAATAAGAAGAATAAGAAGAATAAGAAGATTAAGAAAATTAAGAATAATAAGAAAAATACAAATTATAAGAAGAGTAAGAAGAATGAAAGAATAATATGAATAAGAAGAATTAGAAAAAAAAAGAAGAATAACAAGAATAACAAGAATAAGAAGAATAATAAGAATAATAAGAATAATAAGAATAAGAATATTAAAAAGACTAAGTAGAATAAAAAAAATTAAGAATAATAATAAGAATAATAAGAATAAAAAAAAGAATTACAAAAATAAGTAGAGTAAGAAAAATAATAAATATAAGAAGAATAAAAATAAAAGATAGAATAAGAAGAATATAATGTTTAAGAAGAATAAAAGTATTAAGAAAAATAAGAAGAATAATAAGAATAAGAAGAATAAGAAAAATAAGAAAAATATGAATAATAAGAAGAATTACAAGAATTTGTAAAAAATTAAGAATAAGAAGAAAATATGAATAAGAAATATAAAAGAATAAGAAGAATAAGAAGAATAAAAAATAATATGAAGACTAAGAACCTTTTTTCTTTGAAAAATGCTTTCAACTTATAGAGAGATAAACCTTGATTTCTAGTGAGAGAAACTACATTTTATTGAAGGAGAAGAAATAGATTTAAGCTGATTTTGCTAGAAATGGTTTACTTAGCCAATAAGAAATCCTTTTCTGAATTTTTTAAGAAGGCCGCGCTAACAGTGTCTTCTTCCTCGGATATTTATGCAAAAAATATCATGGAACCCTCGATATTTTTTTCAGCTGAAGAATTACAGAAGCTCACTGAACTTCATAAACACACTCTTGTGAGAAAATTTTCACACGGTCGACCACGTATTGATGATGTTCGTGCTTTCTTTGATTCATTGAAACTCAAAATGCTGATTAAAATTGGGCTTATCAACGATAAGCATATTTTGTTACAATTACATTTAAAGGAAGATTTTCATCGATTATGGCTTAAAGGCATCTGGTATATCATGGGTTATCCCATGAGAACATTCAAATGGACACCTAATTTCTCCACAAAGGAAGAATCTTCGGCTGCTCCGATAGGGTTTCTGTTTCCCATGCTCCTTATACACTTCTTTGATAAACATGCTCTCTACCATATTGCTTTTATTCTGGGTTCTCCTCTTCTACTCGATGGCACCACTGCTACACTATCTAGTCCAAGTGTAGCGTGAATATGTGTGGAGGTGGATTTACAGATGCCCATCCATTCTAGAATCTGGATTGGAGACATGAAGGGAGTAGGTTTCTGGCAGCAAGTTGTTCCAGAATACCTTCCTTATTATTGTGCATGCTGCAAAAAATCGGGCCACAATATTGATGATTGCTTAGTGAAAAAAAGGAGGGCAGAAGATAAGTAAAGGATGGATGATAGAAGGATGGCATCAAGTTGGAGGGGAGAGATAGTTAGATATAAAAAAAACCTCATCTCACACAATCTGCTCACTTAGAAGAACAAAATAATGAGGCTGAAAAATTAAAACTAATTGACTACAAGAAGGATAAGAGTGAGAAAGATAAGGCAGCACTTGTTATACAAAAAACAAAGAGAAGAGAAATGCTTGAAAAATTGCTGATTTAAACAAGCGAACTAGAATGTATATGAGAAATAAATCACAGAAAAATAAAAGATGGGTAGTGCCTATAAAAGATTATTCGGATGAAGAAATTGAGATTAGAAGCTTGACTTCTCTCTACACGGAGGGGGAAAAAAATAAGCAGAAAACTCAAAGAAATAAAGATGATATAGACATAAAAAAACTAAAACAAAAAATGGGAAATAAGGGTTGGGTAATTGAAGAGTTAAAAATAATGGCAATGCAAATGGGTAGGGAATGGAAAGGAGAGAGAGAGGAAGTGAATTAAACTCTATAAAAAAAATCAAGAAATATGAAAAAATATATAAATAAAACATATGAAACTAAATGAAATACTAGAGCGCAAGCAAAATACATTAATAATGTATAATTACATCTATTGATATATAAGGGGAGTTGCAAACCTCCCCTCAATAAATAGAATAAAAAATTGGTATATATGTATAAAATTAACCTCATAGTATTAGCTGAACCTATGGTAGATAAAACTCAGCTAGAAGATTATAAAAAATTATTAGGTTTTGAACAGGGTTATACTAATAATAATGGTAAAATCTAGGATTTATGGAAAAACAAATTAAATATAAAAATTCTAAAAGAAACCGATCAATTAATTAATTTAAGTTTAGTCAAGATGTAAATGAAATAATTATGATAGTTTATGCTAAATATAAAAGAGAAGAGAGAAAAGAATTATGGGAGGAGATGGAAAAAATATTTAAAGAAAAGTAGCCCTGGATTATAGGAGGAAATTTCAACATGCTGAGGAATTCTAAAGAAAAGAAGGGTGGAAAAACTCCAAATAAGATATCTATGGCTCGCTTTAATGATATTATAAATAAAACTAACTTAATGGAGGCTAGATTTCTAGGCTAACCTTTTACTTGGAGTAATAACTGGAAAAAGAAAGGCATAATATGGACGAGATTAGATAGAGTTTTATTTAATTTTAAATGGTTAGAATAAGTGGGTTCTATAGAAGTGAAATATTTAAATAGAACTTGCTCTGATCACAGTCCTCTCTTAATCACCATTAAAAATACAGTCCCCACAGGAGGTTTCTTTAATTTTCAGGATTCTTGGTGTTTACATCGTGATTTCTTGAATAGGGTAAAAGAATCCTGGAACAAAGAAGTAGACAGAAATCTGATTCAAATTTTGAATAACAAGTTGAATAGTTTAAAAGCAGATTTAAAAAAATGGAATAAGGAAACTTTTGGAGACATAAATAAGAACATAAAAGATGCAGAAGATTTAGTTTCCAAAAGAGAATTTAAATTTGAATTAAATCAAAATATAGATGATAAAAATGCCTTAGGCAAGGCACAAGTGGAGTTAAAATTAAAATTATTAAAGGTGGAAGTGTTTTGGAAACAAAAATCTAAAATTAAATGGCTTAAAGAATGTGATAAGAATACAAAATTTTTCAAAGAGCAGCTAAATTTAAATTTCAGAAGCAAAGAATTAAAGGCATAAAAGATAACGAGGAAAAATGGATGGATAAGGATACAGATATACAAAATTATTTTGCTAAGTTTTTTGAAAAACAATTAAATGGAAAAAGGAACTTATTAGGAAAACACACTTATACAAAATATAGAAAATAAAATCACAACTGAAGATAATAATTTGTTAATTAAATTTCCAGAAGAAGAAGAAATTTAAACATCTATATTCAGCATGAACAAGGACAGTGCAGCAGGCCCTGACGGATGGAATAATTGCTTTGTTCAGGTATGCTGTGAAATAATAAAAAAAAGATATAAAAGAAGCAATAAATAGTATATTTTGTGGAGATGAAATAAGAAAGAAGTGGGGAAGATTTTACATTATTCTCATTCCAAAAATAGAGAATCCTCATATAGGGGAAGAATATAGACCAATTAGCCTTTGTAATTCGATATATAAAATTGTAGCTAAAATGTACAAAATAGGTTATCTCTAATTTTACCTAAAATTATCTCTAAAGAATAAACAAGATTTATGAAGAATAGATTTATAATATAAAATATTTGTTTGGCCAAAGAAATGTGTAGAGAAATAGGAACTAAAACAAGAAAACATAATGTAATAATTAAATTAGATTTATCGAAGGCATTTGATATGGAATGAGACACTATTTGCTTTATCATGCGTAAAATGAGCTTCTCAGAAACATGGATAAATCTGATATACAGATGTATATCAAATACATGGGTTAAATGATTACAAATGGAAAAATAGGAGAAGAAATAAAACCGGTTAGAGGCATAAGACAAGGAGATCCACTTTATCCTTCATTATTCAATATTTACCTGGAAATGTTAATAGTTAATCTTAAAAACAAAATGGAGAAAGGTACTATAGGAACATTTAGACAACCAAAGAATACCCCATTTTTCGGTTGCCTGGCATATGCAGATGACGTAATGAACTTCACCAATGGACGTTGTAGGTCATTACATAATCTGATGGGAATGTTAAAATGCTTCGAAGATGAAACATGACAAAAACTAAACAAAAGAAAATGTCAATACATGATTTCTCATAATGCACCCATTGCATTATCTCATAGAATTAAAAAGATTACAGGTTTCTCTTAGAAAAAAAAAGAAATTATTTATTTGGGTTGTCCGGTGTATGAAGGTATTCTCAAGATTGAATATTTATAATTCTTATTATACAAACTAAAAAGAAAAATTTCTAGTTGGAAGGAAAAATTTTTAAGTATGGGTGGGAGAATAACATTAATAAAACATATCTTAGAAAGCACATTAATGCATAATATTATGATTATTCAACCCCCAAGTATCTTTATTAAAAAATAGAAAGATTTATGTTATCCTGTTCAAGAGGCTGGTTTGGGATTTGCCAATCTCATTGATTTAGCTAAAGCATGGGCAAGCAAAAGATGGTGAGATTAAAAGAAAATGATAGTTTATGGTCTGAATTTATGCGGGCAAAATACTGTATAAATGATGACACTAATAATGAGAAGAGAATAAGAAAGAGCACACAAGTTTGGGCTCAAATGCTTAAACAAAGAGAATTAGTTGAGAAATATTCTAAACTCACTAGTAGGGGTTGGAGATGGACTTTGACGTTAGAAGGAACATTCTCACTTAAATCAGCTAAAAATACAATAAGAAAGAGGCAATAAGAGAAAAAATTGTTCAAATGGGTATGGAATAATGATAATCCTCAAAAAATTAAAACTTTTATATGGAAAGTTTTATCTAATATTATTCCAATTGATATAAATTTAAAAAAGAATGGAATTCAACTAGTTTCTAGATGTGACTGCTGTGCAAATGAAATGGAAACTTTAGACCAACTCTTCTCACAGGGTAAAATAGGAGCAGAAATATGGAAGAAACTAGGATTAGAAATCCAAATGAAATATGAACATCTTACTCTGAAATGCAGACTTCAGAAATGGCTGAATTTGAAAGTCTCAAGTTCTGCATAGAAATGGATTAAAAATAATGTCTCTCAAATAGCCATTTGGTGTATCTGGAAGGCTAGAAATAAAAGTAGATTTGAGGGTCAAAACATGATAATAGAGGATATCTTGAAAGATATAAAGGAGGAAACTAGAAAGATTTCGGAGACATGCCCTTTGAATGTACAGGACACGAGGTTTGATAAAGACATTTGAGTTATTGGAATTTAAAAGAGAAACAATCAAAACAATTTAAAATAATTGGTATAAAATGGGAAAAACCATCTAAAGAAAGTTTTGCTTTAAACACAGATGACAGCTTTGATAGAGTTATTGGAGCAGGAGGAGGAGGAGGTGTGATAAGAAATTTTGAAGGAAGGGTGCTCTTAGCTTTTACAATTAAGTTTCAAGAATCATCGGCTTTACATGCTAAATTATTAGCATTAAGAGAAAGTATAAGTATATGTATAAAAAACGACATGAAAAAAATAGATATTCAAATAGATTCAAAAATTGTTGTTAATTTAATTAATAATAAGACATTACTGTGGAGATATGAAGATGAAATAAAAGAAATTATGCACAAAATAAATACAATAGATTTTACTATAAAGCATATTTATAGAGAGGCTAATGCCTTAGCAGATGCATAAGCCAAGGATGGACGAAATAAAGGAAACAAGGAGTATAATGAAGGGACCCTTCCAAAAAAGTATAGAGGTATAATAAATCTGGATAGTAAGGAACTTCCTTATATTAGGAAGATAAGAATTTAAACTGTTATCTACTGTTATTTTTTTTGGAATTTCTGTGTAACTAACTAATTGCAGATAAAGATCACATCTCATAAAGTATCACCCTGGTCCTGAGTGGTGATTTGTTGAGGCTACTTTAAATGAACAGATTGGTAAGGTTTGCTTGATTTAGAATGAGTTAGGATATTCTGTTTTTTGATTTTCTGACAGGTTTTAAAGAGAACAACAAATTCAGTTTTATGAGGAAGGCTAAGCAAAATAATATTTATTTAATGGGAAGGATCAGTGGGAAAAAGGGGAGCGAAAAACATGGATATACAGTTGTTATTATTGCAGGTATCTATGTTTCAAGAATAGGAGGAAAGCTGGACAAGAAGGGCTCAGTTTAAGCCTTGGTCGAAACTTCATTTGTTATATTGAGTTGTCTATTTTCTGAGTCGTCTGGGAGTCTGTGTTAATTATTGTCTAATGTGTTATTAGTCTGATGTATTATTGGCTGTAATTTTCGGTCTGAGATGTTAATCCCTTGGAAGTCTGTAATTGTTGGTCTGGTTTGGTTTGTAAGATACATGCAAGGGCTAATTAGGAAATATGAAAGATGAGCACTGAGATCAACTAGAGAAGGAAGGGACGAAATCAAGCATTGTAATCAGATGGCTCAGCTTATATATAGTGATGTCTAAAGGATACTCGATGTAAGGCTGGAAATATGGGCAGCAGAAAGTCATAAAAAGATTCAAGCAAGGAGGACGAGGAGAAATTATTTTATTAATATAATTAATCTGAAATGTATAAGGGAAATGAGGGAAATGGGTATTTTGATGATGAGATATGATGCCCTTGATCTTATGCAGGTTAGTCGAAGAGTAGGATAAGTTGTAGATCATACGGAGGTGTAAGATAGCAAAAGTAACCATTATAGCAAAAGAAAGGATGAAACAAAGTATGTGAAAGAATTACTCAAAGGACATTAGAAGTGGAGCTCAAAAGGATTGTAGACACATCAAAGACTTCAAGGAGAAAGGAAGAAAGTGACACTCTATTCATTAGAACATAAAAAGAAGAACACAAAGGATTGCATGAGGCATTATATCTAGGATAAATCAAAGCATAAAATAGAATTATGTAATATAAAAACAAGCTATATAATTTTTATTTTTTTAGTGGGTAGGAATGGGTGTAAAAGGAAAGAAGGTAGTTATAGCTTGTAAAAATGGTATTCCTCCGCCAAAAGAGAGGGCTATAATTAATAAACAAAACTTTCCAAAAAAAATATTAAGACTATGAAGAATAATAAGAATAAGAATAATAAGAATAATAAGAATAAGAATAATAAAATGTATAAGAAGAATCAAAAAAATGATGAATAAGATCAATAAAAAGAATAATAAGAATAATAAGAATAAAAAGAAAAACAAGTATAATAAGAATAAAAAATAAGATGATAAAGAAGAATAGGTAGAATAAGAAGGATAATAAGAATACGAAGAATTAGAAGAAGGATAAGAATAAGGAGAATAATAAGAATAAGGAGAATAATAAGAATAAGGAGAATAAGAAGAATAAAATTAATTAGAATTATAAGAAAAATAAGAAAAATAAGAAGAATAAGAAGAATAAGAAGAAAAATGAGAAACAAGAAGAATAAAAAGAATACTAAGAATAAGAATAAGAAGAAGAATACGAAAAAAAAAGAAAAAGAAGAAAAAGAAGGATAAGAAGTAGAAGAAAATAATAATATATAGATTCAGATTATTAAGAAGAATAGAAGAATAAGAAGAATATGAAGAATACGAAATATAAAAATAAGAATAATGAAAAGATTCATAAGAATAAGAAGAATATAGATAAAAAGAAGTATAAAAGAATAGAAAATAATAATAAAAATAAGAAAATAATAAGAATAAGTAGAATAAGAAGAATATGAAGAATAAGAAGAAAAAGAAGAATAAGAAGAATAAGAAGAATAAGAAGAATAAGATGAATAAGATGAATAAGAAGAATAAAAAGAATAAGTAGAATGAAAAAAATAAAAAGAATAAGATGAATAATATGAATAAGAAGAATAAGAAAAATAAAATTAATAAGAAGAATAGAAGTATAAGATGGATAAGAAGAATAATAAGAATAGAAGAATAAAAAGAATAAAAAGAAAAAATGTTTAAGAAAATTAAGATGATAAAGAAGATAAGAATAATATGTGGAATTAAAAAAATAAGAAGAATAAGAAGAATAAGAACAATAAAAAGAATAAGAAGAATAAGATAGATAAGAAGAATAAGAAGAATAAGAAGAATAAGAAGGATAATAAGAATAAGAAGAATAAGTAGATAAGAAGAAAAAGAATTATAAGAAGGGTAAGAAGAAAATGAAGGAATAAAAAAAGAAGGATAAGAAGAATAAAAAGAATTAAAAAAAAAAGAAGAATAAGTAGAATAAGATGGAAAATAAGAATAAAAAGAATTAGAAGAATTAGAAGAATTAGAAGATTAAGAAGAATAAAAAGAATAATAAGAATAATAAGAATAAAAAGAAAACGAAGAATTAGAATAAAAAGTAAAATAAAATGAATAAGAAAAATTAGAAAAATACGTAGAGTGATAAAAATAATAAGAATAAGAAGAATAACAATAATAGGAAGAATAAAAATAATAAAGTGATTAAGTAGATTAAGAAGAATAAAAAGATTAAAAAAGAATAAGAAGAATAAGTAAAATACTAAAAATAAGAAGAATAATAAGAATTAGAATATTAAGAAAAAAATTAAGAATTAGTCAAAAAGAAGAATTAGAAATATAAGAATAATATGAAGAATAAGAAGTATAATAAAAATATTAAGAATAAGAAGAATAAAAAGAATAATAAGAATAAGAAGAATAATAAGAATAAGAAGAATAACAAGAATAAAGTATAATAAGAAGAATGAGAAGAATAATAAGAATAAGAAGAATATGAAAAATAAAAAAATAATAAAAAAAAAGAACAAAAAGTTGAATCACAAAAAATAAGAAGAATAATATGAATATGAAGAATAAGAAAAAAAATCAGAAAATACTACTTTCTAGAGAGAGAAATTCACCATTGTTGCTCAAATCAAGCTCCTCTCAAGCTCAAAATGGAGCAAAAAGACTTATTACTAAACAATAAGTCTTTTGCATCGATATTAAGAGAGCCCGCGCCTCCCTCATGTAGCTTCGGAAACAAACACGGGAGTCCCGTGATTGTTTTTTCAACAGAAGAGATGCACAAGTTCATGGAGCCCTTTCAATATATGCTTATTGGTAAGTTTTCTCATGGAAGACTTCGCCCGAAGGAAATACAGTAGTTTATCTCCTCGCTAAAGCTTACGTGAAGAATGAAGCTAGCCGACTATGACGCGAAGCACGTCTTCCTGTAGTGTTTTATGATTGAGGACTTCTACCGCTTATGGCATAAAGGTCTATGGCAAGTGAACGGCTTCCCCATGCACGTCTTGAGGTGGACGAAGGAGTTCAGTCCACAGGAGGAGGTGCCTCTAGCCCCTGTATGGTTTTCCTTACAGAATCTCCCATTATATTTGTTTAACTCTCAATCTCTCTACACAATTTCATCTTGTTTGGGTAAACCTGTTATTCGTGATGAAGCTACTGTTTCTATGGCAAGGCCAAGCAAGGCTCGCGTGTGTGTAGAGTGTAACCTACTCACTCAGCCACCTAGTATGATCTGGATCGGTAATGGAGAAGATGGGCACAATAATGGGTTTTGGCAACCTATTATTCTCGAAAATCTGCCTACTTATTGCATAAAATGTAAGAGACTTGGGCATGAATTGGGGGTGTGTAAGATGGTTACATAACCAAAAAATGTGCAAGGGTTAGAAAGTAGAAAAAGAATGATAGAAAGATGGATTAGGAAGGAGAGAGGGGTTGGAGAGAAACCTGTAATTGAGGCAGGTTTAATGGAGGAAGAAGAGGGGTATATGAGAGAGAATGTGAGTCATTTATTAGGAGAGGGAGAGGCTAGTAACATAATAACTTATGACGGAAGCATGGAGGAAGGAGATAAGCTAGAGGTGGAAGAAAAATGAGAAGAGGTAAAGGGTAGAAAGAAGAGGAACAAGAAAATTAAAACTAGAATAATATTAAAAGAAAAGCTGGAGGACTATAACTGGATAGTGGATGACCTCTTGGATTTCTCAGAGGAAGCTGCAGAGGTGTTTAGCTATCCTTCAATAGGTAGAGAAGAAGAAGATCATGCATTTTATATAGAAAAGGGGAAGGATGATTTGGATATTTATGAGGAAGATTGGACAAGGCTCACTAGAACTCAAGCCAATGAAGCCATAAAAATAATGGCAATGCAGCTTGGGTGGCATGATAAATATTATGAAAAAATACAAGTAAATTCAAATGCAGTTAAGACCCCAAGGAATAGGAAAAAATATTTAAACAAAAAATATGAGACTAAGTGTACAACTAGATCCCAAACTAAGCTAAGAATTAATGGATAGATGCCTTTATTGGAACATCAGAGGGGTTGCTAATAATCCTTCGATAAATAGGTTAAAACAATTAATTAAAATCCATAGAATTCCTCTAGTAGTCATTGCGGAGCCTATGATCCAGAAGGATCAATTAATCAACTATAGCCAAAAACTAAGGTTTAACAATGCATATGCTAATATAAATAGTAAACTCTGGATAATGTGGCATAATTATTTAGATATTGAAATCTTAAAAGATACAGAACAGATAGTGCATTTTAAAATAAATAAAGAAACAGATGAAATAATATCGGTTGTATATGCTAAAAATGATAAAAAATCAAGGTTAGCATTGTGGGAGGATATGCAGAATATTGCAACCAGGAATGCACCCTGGATTATAGGAGGTGATTTCAATATAATCAGGAGCATCCAAGAAAAGAAAGGAGGTAAAACCCCGGATCCAATAGCAATGCCACAATTTAATGAGGTGATTTCAAGCTATAATTAATGGAAATAGATTTCACAGGTTCAAGTTACACTTGGTGTAATAACTAGAGTAAAAGAGGCACAATTTGGGCCAGACTGGACAGAGCATTGTGTAATGCTAAGTGGGTAGCTTTGCATGGGGTTACAGGGTTAAGACATCTAAATAGAACCCATTTGGATCATTGCCCATTGCTCATTACAATCTATAAGAATAACTGAGTCTCAGGTAACTTTAAATTTCAGAATATGTGGGAAAAGCACGTTGGCTTTGAAAAATTGGTAACTGAATCCTGGATGGAGCCAACAATGGGGAAACCGATGCAAGTATTAATGGTTAAGCTTCATAGATTAAAAAAATGTCTAAAAATATGGAATAAAGAAGTCTTTGGAAACCTAAATCAAATAATAAAGCAAGTAGAGGAAAAACTAGAAAAACTGGAATTAGAATACGATAATAATAACAAAGAGGTAATGAGACAGGAACTAAATAAGGCTAAAGGGGATTTGAGGCTTAAGTTGCATATGGAGGAAGTATACTGGAAACAGTGTTGAGAAAGGGGATACAAGTTTTCGATAGGGGAGACATACTAGAAAGGCTAAAAGGGCTAGAAATATGATAAAATGGGATGTCCATATGTTAGAACATGCAAGAAAAGCTAAGGGAAAGCAAAAGTGGGGAAAATATACATTGGAAATATGATATATACAGTTGGATAATCTGAAGCAGGTGAATAGCCTCTACTACAGGGACTCCAAGACTACAACTAAAGGGGGGTTGGAGATTAGGAAAAGGAAAAACATGACAAATAATATGATTGAAAATTTTGACTGGAAGGTAGGCAATGAGACGGATATAGATACTAAGCTGCAGAACATAAGAAGCTACAGACTAAATAGACAAATTTTTAAATTATTTGGGCTTTTGCATTGCTATGCTTGGTTTTTCTCTGTCTAGATTTCAGGCAAAGAACTCGATAGCAAGCAAGTTAGAAACAAACAGCATGAGGATGGACTTAAACATCTAGACAAAAGATTGTTTGAAGTAGTAGACTATATTTAGTTTCATGCATTGTTGTGCTTGGGTTATCTGTCTGAAATGCAAGCATGGTGTATAAAAAACATTGATAAATAAATAGGGAGAAAACAAAACCTAAAGAATACATAAACCATTCTAAATTTATATCAAAGAAGAAAGTTGGATAGCAACAATAAGGGAAAGTAGTATTGAGAATATGACAGACAACATGATTCATATAGGATGTTTGCCTTATATAATTCCTTTGCATTGTTGTGCTTGATTTGTGGTATGAAATGCAGGCATGGCTGGATATAAGCATGGATAAACATTTTCTTGGGCTTTTGTATTGCTAGCCTTGGTGTCTTTCTGTCAAGATTTCAGGTAGAAAGCTGGATAGCAAGCAGGTTTGCATTGTTGTGATTGGTTTTATTGTCTTAAAATATATGCATGTTGGAGACAAGCTTTGATAAACAGAAAGGTAGAAAATAAGACATAAAGAATACATAAACATACCTGAAATTATACCAAAGTATAAAGATGGATAGTTACAAGAAGGAAAAACAAGATTGAGAATATGAAAGAGAGCATGATTCATATATCTGGTGTTTGTCTTATGACATTTCCTTTGCATTATTGTGCTTGGTTTTTTGGTATGAAATGAAGGCTTAGCTGGATACAAGAATGGATAAATAAAAAGATAGAAAATAAGACCTAAAGATTACATCAACCTATCTGGAATTATATAAAATTATGCTAGAAAACACAAAGAAAAGCTAATAAAATCTCAGCAGCCAAGACAAAAAGATAAGAAGGATAAGTGCTTGGCATAAAAAGGGGCAGATTAATAATAAAATAGCCTAGAAAAAAAAAGATAGAGGCTAGATAAAGACACTAACAAAGTCTAACACTTATGTAACTAAAACAAAACATAAGCTAAATAGAAGAGAGGACTAAAATGACAAGGCAAGCCAGAAAAATAGTGACATGAAAGGCTAAATAAATGGAAGAAGCAAGTTGAAGATTTTGAAAGTATTAAAAAACAAAAGAAAGCTTTTTAATTACAGCATAGATGGCATGTATCTAGGTTATGTTTATGTTTTATTAAAGATCTTACTGTGTAAGGAATTTACTTATGTGTTGAAAATTTCAATGTACCCATGATTTTCCTCCAAGAAAAGTGAAGGTTTTTAAAATAATAAAATACCTTTTTTTAACAAAACTAAAAAATGAAAAAAAGAAGAATAAAAAGAATAAAAAGAAAAAGACGAAAAAGAAGAAAAAGAAGAAAAAGAAGAAAAAGAAAAAAAAGAAAAAAAGAATAATAAGAAAAAAGATAATAAAAAAAAGAAAAAGAATAAAAAGAAGAATAGGAAGAATAAGAAGAATAGGAAGAATAAAAAGAATAAGAAGAATAAGAAGAATAAGAAGAATAAGAAGAATAAGAAGAATAAGAAGAATAAGAAGAATAAGAAAATAAGAAGAATAAGAATAATAAGAAAATAAGAAGAATAATAAGAATAAGAAGAATAAGAAGAATAAGAAAATAAGAAGAATAATAAGAATAAGAAGAATAAGGAGAATAAGGAGAATAAGAAGAATAATGAGAATAAGAAGAATAAGGAGAATAAGAAGAATAAAGAGAATATGAAGTATAAGGAGAATAAGTAGAATAAGAAGAATAAGGAGAATAAGAAGAATAAGGAGAATAAGAAGAATAAGGAGAATAAGAAGAATAAGGAGAATAAGAAGAATAAGGAGAATAATAAGAATAAGGAGAATAAAAAGACTAAGGAGAATAAAAAGAATAAAAAGAATACGTAGAATAAGAAGAATAAGAAGAATAAGAAGAATAAAAAGAATAAAAAGAATAAAAATGATAAGAATAATAAAATGAATAAGAAGAATAAGAAGAATAAGAAGACTAAGAAGAATGAGAAAAAAAAAGAATAAGATTACTAAGAAGAATAAGAAAAATTAGAAGAATAAATATAAAAAGAAGAATAAGAAGAATAAGATTATTACGAAGAATAACAAAAATTAGAAGAATAAGAAGAATATGAATAATATGAATAATAATTAGAATAAGAAGAATACTGAAGAATAAAAAGAATAAGAAGTATAAGAAGAAAAAAAAATAAAATTATAAAGAATAATAATAAAAAGTATATTAAAAATTATTAGAAGAATAAGAATAATACTAAAAATAAGAAGAATAAAAAAAAGAAGAATAACAAAAAAAAGAAGAATAAAAAAAATAAGAAGAATAAGAAGATTAGAAGAATTAGAAGATATGTAAAATAAGAAGAATATGAAGAATAAGAACAAGCTAAAGAATTTGAAGAATAATAAGAATAAAAAAAATAAAAAAAAATAGGAAGAATAATGAGAATAATAATAATAAAAAAATAAGAAGTATAAAAAGAATAAAAAAATAAATAATATAAGAAGAATAAGATGAATAAAAATAATTAGAAGAATTTGAAGAATAAAAAAAATAAGAAATAAAAAAATAAGAAGAATAAAAAGAATAAAAAGTATGAAAAGAATAAGAAGAATAAAAAGAATAAGAATAATAATAAGTGTAAGAAGAATAAAAAGAATTTGAAGAATAAAAAGAATAAGAAGAATAAAAAGAAAAATAATAATAAGTAGAATAAGAATAAGATTAGTATTAGCTATAGTCTCATTGAAGTGGGCTATAGCTATCAGATCATAGGGCCTTCCTCCCCTCTTCTCGGTGGAGTTTCTAACCATTTTAAAGTCTCCACCGATGATCTAGGGGACCTTTCTTTTAGATATCTCTTTCATCTCCTGCCAGAGTTTTTTCCTTTCCTCCTTCGCATTGCTCGCATACACTGCCAAGAAGATAACTTCTTGCATGTTACCTATCCTAAAATATATTATTTGTTCTGTTTCTGAGAAAATTTTTACATCCAATGTGTTGCTCCACATTATCCATAGCTTACCATTCCAGTTCGAAAAACACTTATCAAGGCCAATTAAATTATTGTATTTTTTATTTGATTCGCTCTTACCATTGGCTCAGCAATTGTTAAAATTTTAACTTTATATATTTTAATGAGTTTTTTAATCCTATTTAACATTGGAGTGTTAGCTACTCCACTTGTATTCCAAAATAAGCCACTATTCCTTTGCGTGTATATAGCCTTTGCCCTCATGGTACACTTTCATTCGTACCTCAAGTTCAAGTATTTTTTCTTATTTCTAGAAGACTTACTTGTGCTTTGATGGGTGTGCTCTTTTCTTATAGGTGAGCTTTGTTGTGCTTTATCCAGCTTCATGGCCATACTTCTAATTTCATTTATCGCCATCTCCCTACTTCCGATCTTAGCCATTTTTTGTTTATGTGCTTCTATGTCATCTAGCGGTGTACCTGCATTCTCTCATTTCTCATTTTTGTTTGTGCTGACTGGTGGCCAGCTTTTTACTTCCAATCCATCTTCCGAGAGGAGATCATCCTCTGCCCAATTATAATGTTCTATGCACCTTGAAAATTTTAAGTCCATTTTTCTCACCCTCTTCCTAACTCTATTTTTCTTCTCCTTTATTTTACCCCAGAATTCCCCATCGTTCCACTCCCCTGTTAGTCTTTTCTAACCACCTCCTTGTATATTCTAATCTCTCCCTCAACCCTCTCTTCTCTACTGAACTAACTTTTCTTCCCTCTCTTATACTTCCTTCCCCTTCAATCTCAACAAATTCCCCTCCTCCCCCCACTTCCTTACTCTTTTCAGCTCTCTGCCTCCCCTCTAATTCCTCCCCCGCTCCCCTTTCTGGACCTTTCATCTCCTCCCACACTGCCTCCATTGTGCCAGTAAATTTCTTGGAGCTTTCTATCTCCTCTGCCTCGTTTACTGCCCTCCTTTCTTTTTGAACCCAAACCTCTCTCACTTCGTTTCAGCCTCCTATTTTAGCATGCTCTTTTCCTTCCCTCCCTCCTAGCTTTATATCTACCTTAAATTCTACCCTTTCGTGACCCATCTTAAGACAATTCTCACAATATTTGGCATATTTTCTGATATTACAGGCTGCTAGAAGCCATCACTGTGATCACTGCCCACCCATATTCTATTTGGGTGTTTTTCACGAAGGTTAACTTCTATGCATATTCTTGCAGTGCTTGGCCTGGTCATACAGGCCGTAGCTTGGTCCAGCAACAATGGTGTTCCAACACTGAGAGCAATAAAATATAGAGAAGACTTATTTTAAAAATGCAAAGGGAGGTTCGGGAAGGAGAACCGAACCAGGGCGTTCGAATGTTCTTCTGAGGTCTTGAAGGTCGGCGACCATTTGAATATCCTCATAGGGTATCCCGCGATACTCCATTGGCCCCTTAACCATAACCTCAAGAAGTTTTCTTCCTCTTTGAACTATAATAGAATGTGCTTCCCGTCTAGCCATGCCCACTTCACTACTTCTCGAAGCTTTAACGATGCAAGGATGCCATGAAATTGCTCGAACTCTGGCCTACCATGCGAAAACTTATCGAAGCAGATTTTCTAGGCTCAAATTATACCTAGTGCAATAACTGGAAAAGGAGAGGTTACACAGGGGGTTCAAATTTAGAAATACTTGGGTATTGCATAGAGATTTTGAAAAAATAGTAAAAAAGTCATGGGAAATCCCTGTTTTGGGAAACCCAATGCAGATTTTGCAAACAAAATTATGTAGACTACAAATTACCCTTGTGGCATGGAATAAAGAACATTTTGGAAATATCCCTAAAAGAATACAGGAAGCAGAAGTAGAAGTGGCATATATGGATATTAAATATGAGAAGATGCAAGATGAAATCTCAAGGATTAATTTGAGTAAAGGTAAAGCAGATTTAAGGCTTAGATTGCACATGAAGGAAATATTTTGGAAACAAAGGTCTAAAATAAAATGGTTAAAGGACGGAGATAAAAACATGAAGTTCTTTAATGTGATTGCAAAAGTAAAAGTTCAAAGACAAAAAATAAAAGGAATAAAAAATGCAAATGGTGAGTGGATAGATAAAGAAAATGATATAAAAATCATGCTAGAAGATTATTTTAAAAGTCATCTATGCAGGAGCACTGGTCCGAGAGGAAATATGCTAATGAATGCTATTGAAGAGAAAATCAATGAGGAAGAAAACAAAGCACTAGAAAGAATTCTGAGTGAGGAAGAAATTAAAGAAGCAGTGCTTAGCTCGAATAAAGACAGTGCGGCATGCCCGGATGTATGGAGCAATGAATTCTTTCAACATTATTGGAATATTATTAAAAAATACATGAACATGGCCATTGCATGGATTTTTGCGTGTGTAGAAGTCTCTAAAGCCTGGGCCAGCTCATATATTGTCCTTATTCCAAAAAAGAAAAACCCGCAAAAAAGTGAAGATTATAGACCAATAAGTCTATGCAATGCAGCTTATAAGATCCTAGCTAAAGTCATACAAACTAGGATGAGCAAAATCCTTCCTACCATCATTTTGGTGGAGCAAGCTGGGGTTGTTCAAAATAGGCTTGTGATGGAAAACATCAATCTAGCCATGGAATTAATAAGGGAACTTGGAGCTAAAATGAGAGGGCACAATGTGATTTTAAAGCTTGACCTATCGAAAGCATTTGACAGAGTGGAATCGGATATTTTATGTTATGTAATGAGGAAAATGGGTTTCTCAGAATTCTGGATAGATTTAATGTTTAGATGCATCTCTAGTGCTTAGGTAAAAATCCTCATAAATGGCTAGGCAGGAGTAGAATTTAAGCCATTAAGAGGATTAAGACAAGGATATCCTCTATCACCCACTTTATTTAATATATACTTAGAGCTATTGATAGTAAATTTAAAAGTGGAAATGAGTAAGGGTAAAATTGCCACTTTTAAACAACCTAAAAATACACCTGATGTGAGTTGCTTGGCATATGAAAACGATGTTATTATCTTTACTAATACCAGTAGCTTGTCTTTGAAAAATATGATGAGTCTAATTCAAACTTTAGAAGAAGAATTGGGGCAATCATTGAATAAGAGCAAATGTCAATTCATAATTACAAGAAAAACCCCAGAAAACACTGCTTTAAAAATCAAAAGAATAACAGGATTTGAACAGAAAATGGGAGTCTTAAAGTATCTGGGGTGTCTGATCTATGAAGGAAGGCTCAAGGAAAAATATATAGCATACATGGTAGAAAGATTAAGAGCAAAGATTGTAGGATGGAAGGAAGAGCTACTAAACATGGCAGGAAGGACATCTTTGATAACACACGTGTTGCAAGGTACCTTAGCTCATATTCTAATGAATTTGCAACCAACAAAAATCTTTATTAGAAAGTTAGAGAAAGAAATGTCAAATTTTCTATGGGGCAAAAAAAAGGTAAAACGAAGTTACACTGGAAAAAATGAGAGGATGTATGCTGCCCCAAAGAAGAGGCATGATTAGGCTTCACAAGTCTAAGTGATTTAACCAAAGCATGGGCCTGCGAAAACTGGTGGAGGATAAAAGAAAATGGAAGTATCTGGGCTAACTATATAAAAGATAGATATAGCCTGGGAGATAAGGCATTTAAAACCCCTAAAAATGCAGCAAATTGTTGGAAACTTATGCATAGGCAGCATGAGCTAGTTGATAAGCACACAATATTAAGTCACAACGGATGGAAATGGACACTAAATGCGCCGGAAAGATTTACCTTAAAAAGTGCTAAAGATTTAGTAAGAAATAAGAGACCGGTGAAAGAAATCTTTAAAAGAATATGGGGGGAAAAAGCACCACAAAAAATGAGCATATTAACGTGGAAAATTCATTCCAACGCAAAAATTGGTGGATGAACACATTCAAAAAAAAGGAGTGATGCTTGCATCCAGATGTGAATGCTGCCTAGCAAACATTGAAATCTCTGATCATTTATTTTCAACGAGGATGATCGCATTATAAGTATGGAATAAATTAGAAGTAGATACAAAATTAGGAAGGAACATTCTAACATTGAAAAGTAGACTAAAAAACTGGAGTCATAAGCCAATGAAAAATAAAGTCCTTAAATGGTAAGAGAAAATATTCCGCATATAACTATATGGTATATTTGTAAAGTCAGAAATAAGAGCAGGTTTGAAGGCATAAAAAAGAATGCTAAAAGCATACTAGAAGATATAAAAAGAGAATGTTCATTCATAACGGCCTGCAATCTTATAAAAATTAGCTCCACAGGAATGGATGAAATAAGGAAAAGGGCATGGGGACTTTCTACAATCAAACCGAAAATACTAGTTATACACTCCATTTCCTGGCATAAACCTCCACAAGAAGTGTTATCCCTAACACAAATGGTAGTTTTAATAGAGAAATGAGAGCAGCATGGGGAGGAGGTGTCATAAGAGATTAAGAAGGAAGAGTAGTGAAAGCACTCACAATAGGGGGAACAACCACTTCAGCTTTGCAAGCTGAAATCCTGGCATTAATAAAAGGTCTTCAAATATGTAAATAAATGAATTTTCAGAAGATTCGAGTTCAAGTTGACTCAAGCATTTCGGTGGATTTAGCTAATAATAAAATAGAATTGTGGAGATTCGAGAGAGAGCTCGAAGAAATTAAAGAAATAATAAAAGATTTGAAGGGTGAAATAAACCATGTTTATATGGAGGCAAATGCCCTGGCGGACAAACTAGTGGAAGAAGGATTGAGGAAAGGATTTCGTGAATATGATGGGAAGAATATCACTAATAGATTTAATGGCATTATCGAATTGGATAAAATAGGATACCCATATATTAGAATACAAAAATAAGTTAAAATAGTGAACGTTAAAAAAGTTACATAAGAAATAGAAAAAAGGCCTTTTTAAATGAGGGGTGAAATTTATAAACATTCAACGTCTTGGGTAAGGATAAGAGCCATCCCGGTCTTGAGAAATGGTGATTTAATGGCCGGTTGGTTTTAGTGTAAATTTGAAACATATGCATATTAATGCCTATTAGCTGTTTGGTTTAAAACTCTCACAGGTACAAAAGAAGAATGATGCAGAGAATGACAAGAAAACTATTGTACAATGAAGGATTCTGCATTGGTTAGCCTCTTGGTATCAATGGGGTTTATCAGTAGCGAACAATGCAGGTAGAGAAGAAAAACATGAAGAAAGAGACGTGAAGGCGATGGTGAAGTTGCTTAAATCTGTATTTCTGGATAGTCCTGTCTTGGGTTTGTTTTCTTAACAGAATAAGAGCATGCAGACAGGGGAGGGAAATCCAAAAGAGAGGAAGGGAGAGGCTGGCGATGGCTGCTCTTGGTGCAGTCCAGGAGAAAGCAGCACTAAGGCAAAGTGACCTTTTAAAATGAAGAGATGACGTGATAGAAAGCTGGAAATCTGAGTTGTCATGTTGTTATTTGCTTTGATTTGTTTTGTTTCTCGGATTATGTTTGACAATGTGTTAAGGGTGGGGAAAAGGGTAAGGGGTAGGTTAGAATATAAAAGTTATATGCAGATGGATAAAGAGGCAAGTGAAGCAGAAATAAAGGGTTAGAATAGGCTGAGGAAATGGAAATGGAAGAAAAGAATGCAGTTGAGGAATAAAGAATACAGAGGAAACCCATAGCAAACAGCAATAAACAAAATGCATACAACATTGCTGGAAAATTATAATTTTATTTCAAATACATACAAAATTAAATGTAAAGTGTAACTCTTAACAAATAGAGGTTAGAATAGTCTAAGGAAGGGTGTAAGGGGCAATGGGTAGCAAGCAAGTAGGTTGTAAAAATGGTATTCCTCCGACAAAAGAGAGGGTTAATATTAATAAAATAAACTTTCCAAAAAAAAAGTAGAATAAGAATAATAAGTTGATTATATGAATAATATGAATAAGAAAAAATAAGAACAATAGGAAGATAAAGAAAAAAAGAAGAATAAGATTATTAAGAAGAATAAGAAGAATTATAAGAATAAGTACAAAAAAAATAAAAGAATAATAAAAAGAAAAGGAAGAATAAGTAATATAAGAAGAATAAAATAAAAAGAAGGATAATAAGAATATGAAGAATAAGAAGAAAAATAAGAATAATATGAATAGGAATAATAAGAAGAATAACATGAATATGAAGAATAAATAGAATAAAAAGAATAAAAGGAATAAAGAAGAATTACAAGAATATGAAGAATAAAAATAATAATAAAAATTAAGAGATTGAAAAGTATACGAAGAATAAGAAAAATTAGAATGATAATAAGAATAAAAAGATAAGAAAAATAAAAAGAAAAATAAATATAAGAACAATAAAAGAATAAGAAGAAAAAGAAAAATAAGAAGAATAAGAAGAATAAAAAGAATAAAAATAATAAAAAGAATTAGAAGAATATGAAGAATATGAATAATAACTAGATTTAGAAGAATAAGAATAATAAAAAGAAATAGAAAATAAGAAGAAATTGAAGAATAATAAGAATTAGAAAAATAAGCAGAATAAGAAGAATAAAAATAATAAGTAATATAAAAAATATAATATGAATAAAAATAATAAGAAGAATATGAATAATAAGGGGAATAAGTAGAAAAATAAGAATTAGAATAATCAGTAAAATAACAAGAATAATAAGAAAAAGAATTGAAGAATGAGAAGAATAAGAAGAAAAAGAAAAATAAGAAGAATAAGAATAATAAGAAGAATATTAAGAATATGAAGAATAAGAAGAATAAGAAGAATAAGAAGAATAAGAAGAATAAGAAGATTAAAAAGAATATGAAGAATAAAAAGAATAAGAAGAATAAAAAGAATATAAAGAATTAGTAGAATAAAAAGAATAAGTAGAATAAGTAGACTAAGTAGAAAAAGAAGAACCTCCCTCTTAATAAGCTACCGCTCTCAATTTTAGAAGGAGAAATTTGCACTTTTAGAAAGATAAACCTACATTTTTGATCAAGATAAGCTCCATTTAAATAAAAAATTCGAGAATAATGATATCTTAAACAATAAGAAAGTATTTGTGAGTATTGGTAAGGAAGCTGTGCTATTATGTCTAAGAAATTCGATAAAAAACAAAGAACCAACATTACCATTTTAAAAGGTAGAACTTGCAAAGCTTGTAGAACCCTTCTCCTTTTCATTAATTAGCTACTTTTCGTTTGGTAAGCCTCAATTTGATGTTATTCCAGCATTTTTGGCTATGCTAAAGCTACAAGAAGTGGTCAAAATATCTATTTTAAATAAGCACTCAGTCAGAGGGAATTATGTCGGTGGTGTATTTAAAGAGTGGAAAAGTGGATAAAAAGCCATTATGTCAAGAAATGATAAAACTAGCATCAAAGAATATGCCTTGGTCAATAGAAGGTGATTTTAACGTGATTAGAAATGCTACAAAAAGTGGGGGGGGGGGGGGGGGGGAGACCCTCATATACATAAGCTAGAACTTATTTTAATAATGAGGCTATTGCTAATGCAAATGTAATGAAAATATATTTCTTTGTCTTCTCCAAGTATACATGGTGTAAAACTATAGGAATACAGGTGTAATCTGATCTAGACTAGATAGAATACTATACAATACAAAATTGGTAGAGAAGTTCAAAGCTATGTGAGTTAGACATCTAAATAGGACTTGCTTAGACAACACCCCGCTACTCCTATCTATGTTATGGGGGAGAGGGGAGGCCGATAAAGATTTTATAAAGATAGTTAAGGATTCTTGTCCGGAGGTATCCATAGACAAATTCTATGCAAATATGGGAGATCAAGATGTATATGCTATAATATAGATTAGGAGAATGGAATAAGAATGTATTTGGAGAAGTAGATAAGAAAATATAAGAGGAAGATAAAATGGTGGCCAAAATGACAATAAAATATGAGGAAGAATAAAACAAAGAGAATAGGATTAAAGTAAGTAAAGCTAAGGTAGAACTGAGGATTAGAATTAACATGAAAGAAATCTTCTGGAAACATAGATCAAAGAAATGGCTAAAGTAAGGATATAGGAATACTAAATTCTTTCATGCAATGGCCAAAATTAGGGCCCAAAAGCATAAATTAAAAGGCTTAAAAAATTCTAAGGGTAAATGGATAGAAAAAGAGGAGGAGATAAAAGATAACTTTGAAGAATTTTATCAAAGTCTCCTATGCGGGCTAGGCAAGCTCAAAGATTCTTTGTTAATGCAAGCTATATAATGTAGAATGTAAAGTGTCAAAAGAGGATAATAAAAGGCTAGCCAAATATATAGAGGAAGAGGAAGTAGAAGAAGCTATGTTTGGAATAAACAAAGATAGTGCAGCTGGGCCTGATGGCTAGAGTAATGGATTCTTTCAATATTGCTGGAATATCATAAAAAAGGATCTAGTAGCATCTATTGCCTAGATTTTCTCAGGAGCCGATATATCAAAATAATAAGCCACCTCTTTAACTATATTGGTTCAAATGAAAAAAATCACAGAAATGCCTAGATTATCGACCTATTAGTCTATGTAATATGGTATATAAAATTCAAACAAAATTACTTCAAAATAGATTAAGTTATATTCTCCTTAAGATTAATTTAGCAGAGCAAATGAGTTTTATTAAAAATAGGTTAATGATGAAAAATATAAATTTAGCTTTATAATTGATGAAGGATATCAGAGCCAAAGTGCGAGGGCACAATGTGGTAATAAAACTAGATCTATCTAAGGTATTTGATAGAGAGGAATGGAGCACGTTACGTTATGTAATGAGGTATGTGGGGTTTTTAGAATTTTGGATAGACATGGTATTTAGATGTGTATCAAGCGTATAGGTTAAAATACTCATAAATGGTCTGGTAAGTGGTCAGTTTAAGCCAGACAGGGGGCTAAGGAAAGGGGACCCACACTCACCTTTTCTCTTTAACATATATTTAGAGTTATTAACTCTAAATATAAAAGAGAGAATAAGAATGGATAAAATATTAACTTATAAGTAACTGACTAACACCCCTATAGTGAGCTGACTTGCATATGCATATGATGTAATTATCTTTACAAACTCAAGCAACAATTGGGTAAGAAATTTTTTGAGATTATTTCAAATCTTAGAAGAGGAAATAGGCCAATTGTTGAATAAAAATAAATGTCAATTTATAATAGCGGAGAAATCCCCCGAAAAGATTGCTTAAAAAATTAAAATGATCACGAGCTTTGCACAAAAAAAAGGTGCACTAATGATTCTGGGATGCCCAATTTTTGAAGGAATAGTAAGAAATGAATATAACTTTCTTAGAGGAAAGAATGAGAAAGATAATTTCTAGTTGGAAAGAAAACTTACTAAGTATCATAGGAAGAGTCACTTTAATAAAGAATGTTCTTCAGAATTATTTAGTGCAAATACTTATGACAATATAACCCCCGAAGAAAGAGGTGAGAGAATTAGAAAAAGAGATGTTAAATTTTTATGGGGTAATAAAGATGGCAAACAAAAGCTTCATTGGAAAAAATGAAGGACTTATGCTACCCTATGGGTGAGGCAGAATTAGGATTCACCAAATTAAAGGACATGACAAAAGCTTGGGCATGTAAAAACTGGTATAGACTCAATGAAAATGAAAGTATATCGACAAAATTCATGAGAGGTAAATACAACATATGAAATAATGAGTTTAAAGATAGGAGAAACACCTCTAAAATCTAGAAGCTAATGTTAAAGCAACTAGAGCTAGTAGACAATCATTTTAAGCTAAACACTGGATGTAAATGGAACTTGAATCCACAAGGTACATTTTAAATAAAATGTTCTAAAATTTTGGTAAGAATGAAAAGATCCCCACAGAAGGCATTTAAATGGATATGGAAAAATGATAATCCACAAAAGATAAAAATAGTTATGTGGAGAGTCCTAACAAATGCCATACTAATCGATGTTAATATACAAAAAAAGGGATAATGATGGCATCAATATGCAAATGCTACCATGAGGCAATTGAAGACATAGATCATCTTTTTTTAGAAGGGAAGATAGCGACGAAAGTATGGAGACAGTTAGAAAGAGATGCATATATTAAAAATAAGGTAACCTCATTAAAAGATGGACTAAAAAGCTGGAGAGAGGTAAATATGCAAACAAAACCACTCAAATAGATAAAAAATAATATCCCACACATTGCAATTTGGTGCATCTAGAAAGCAAGAAATAAGAGTAGATTTGAGGGATCCTAAATGAATGTCAAATATATATTAGTGGAGATAAAAACGGCTTGTTCAAATATTTCAGAAATACACCCAATAAAGGGCATAGTCAGGAAGATAGAAAGGAGCACGAAAGAGGCATGGAGATTAGCATTCAAAAAGGAGAACTCAAAAAAATTAATAAGTTTTTCATGTAATAAGCCTACACAGGGAAGACTTGCATTAAACATGGATGGAAGCTTCAATAAAGACATGGGGATGGCGAGAGGAGGAGGAGTGATTAGAAATGAGGAAGGAAGGGGTATCAAAGCTTATACTTTAAAAGAAAAAGCCTATTCGGTTCTACATGCAGAGATACTGGCTTTGAAGAAAGGACTACTAATTTGGGAAGATGGAGACTTACACAAGGTCTCGGTCTAAGTAGATTCAAAAATATTAGTGGACCTAGCCTCAAGTAAATTAAATAGGTGGAAATATGATGAATAGGTAGATTTGATAAGGAGCCTTTTGATAAGATTGAATGGTACAATCAAACATATTTATAGGGAAGGAAATGCGGTAGCAGACAAACTAGCAGAGATGAGGTTCAAAAAAGGGATGCAAATGTTTGATGCATAGAAATCCCAAATAGTGCGAAAGGGTTGGTAAAGCAAGATATAACAAGTTTTCTTTATATTAAATTACAAAAAAATATTATAAATAAGAATCAAAAGTAACATGGGGGACTACCTATCATTGAATATATAGTTGTGCATGTAGGTGCTAGGAAACTAAAGTAACATGGGGGACTACCTATCATTGAATATATAGTTGTGCATGTAGGTGCTAGGCAGCAAAAGTAACATGGGGGACTACCTATCAAAAAAATTGTTTGTAGGAAGCATAGCAAATTGGGAGCGAAAGGGATGGGTAGCAAGATAAAATAGGTGCTGGGAGAACAAGCAGGCATGAAAGTAAAAGAATATAGATCCATGGCTATAAGGGGAAGAGGTCCACAGAATAGTGCACGAATAGAAAGGGGTTGGAGAATTAATTTGTACTGGTTATTGTAAGGGTGATATTGTAAGGTAATATCAGAAAAAGGGCAGTAACTAGGTATATTATATGGGGTAGGATAGTATAATATTTGGTTTTGCTGGTTACAATAAAAGTGGAAGCCAAGTTTCATCTAGAAGCTGGAACTTCTAAAAAAATTTACAGATATAAAGAAAAAGGAATGAAGAAGAAAAATGGTTCCTGCTTCATTTGTTGCTATGTAGATACAAGATTGTTAAAGGATGCAAACTAAGGGTGAAGTTTAAAAAAAATAGGAGAAAGAGGAGGGAGTGTTATTATTAGACTATATGATTATTTTGTCTAGTGGACTGTAATTGTTAGGGATAGGGGAGTATTAAGGAATATGGGTAGAGGTGATTGAGAAATGATGGAGGGTGAAAAGGTGAATTTTTTGCGTTCTTTGTTTTGCAGATGAAAGTAGTAGAAGATCGAAAATAATAATAGACGAAAGGATTCAACTTAGCAAAGCAGAAAGAGTAGAGGGAGATTTATGGGCAGGAAAGAAGAAGAGTCCTAGAACAAAAGATAGAAAGAGGATATGGGGAGTATATTCAGAATTGGCACCATGGAAACAAGAAGTAAAGAAAGAAGGAAACCTTCCTCTTTACATGGCTATAAATTTTAATAAGAGCTACAAAGATTAAAAAGCAAAAGGATGAGGCTGCACAAGGATTGTTGGTTTTAATTTTACTTTGCAGGAAAATGAAGAAGCATTATTCAAAGCATCATAATTTGAGTCAAACAAGATATGGATCAAAGAAACGGAAGACAAATAGATTAGGTGGTTGCTATGTTTTATTATTGCATGAAGAAAAAAAATTAAAAGGGAAAAGACTTGCAAAAGGGGGGGAAAAGACTTGCAAGATATGAAATCATATTCTGCTTGCCCATCATTCTACCTTAATGGGTTTCTTTTGAACTTGTAGTACTTTAGCTTATATAATCCATTCTCTTTTCCTCTAGATCTAACTGTCTTCTTTTTTCGATTCTATTTTATGAGTTCCATGGTCTGTGCATTCCTATCCTTAGATTCAATCAAACCTACTTTGTCTTCTTTAAGCATATGTTGAATCTCTTCTTTATATGATGTGTCCATTTTCACACTTGTCGTGCTTCAACTCATTCATTTTAATTTTGCAAATCTTTTGCAAGTCTATTGTGTTAGTATTCAAGATAGTTCTAGTATGGGGTATAAAAGGGTAATGGGTAGCAGTATTATAATTTGTAACAAAGGTATTCCTATACCAAAAAAGGGTTAAATTAATAAAACAAACTTTATAAAAAATGAAGAATAAGAAGAATAAGAAGAAAAGAAAAAGAAGAATCAGAAGAAAAAATAGAAGATGAAAAATAAAAAGAATAAGAAGAAAAAGAAGAATAAGATGAGTGATTAGAATAAAAAGAATTAGAAGAATAAGAAGAATTAGAAAAATAAGAAGAATAAAAAAATACTAAGAAAATGAAGAATAACAAGAAAAATAAGAATATAAAAAATAAGTAAAATAAGAAGAATAATAAGAATAAGAAGAAAAAGAAGAATAAAAATAATACAAAAAATAAGAAAAAAAATGAACAAAAATTCTAAGAAGAATAAAAATAATAAGAAGAAAAAAAAGAATAAGAAAAATAAGAAGAATAACAAGAATGAAAGGAATTTTAAAAATTAAAAGAATAAGAAGAATAAAAAGAATATAAAAAATAAGTAGAATAAGAAAAATAATACGAATAATAAAATTAAGTAGAATAAGAAGAAAAGGAAGAATACCCACGTTGTAAATAGCAAAGAATCTAAAGCTAAAGTAAAGCTTGCAGGGGGAAGGGTTAAGGTAGAGCTTGGCATAATTCGGGAGTGGGCTGAGAATGGGCCACATCATGGGGGGCTGGGGAAATCTAGCTCGTTGATAGGATATGCTTGATAGAGGATGGATGGGAAAGGTTTCCAACAAAGGTGGCAAAAAGCACTATTCAAATCAGAGCCTAAGGCTAGACTAGTTATGATATGGAAGGGGATAAGCTCATAAAAAAGATTCCTATTGTACTACATATTATTTATATTTAAATAAGTGCTAGAATTTGGTTTTTTAATTTTGTAGATTAAGGAGTATGTATGGTGTAAAAGGGTTAAGTGTAGTATTAGATTGTAACAATGGTATTTCTCCACCGAAAGAGAGGGACATAATATTAAAATAAACTTTCCAAAAAAAAGAACAAGAAGAATAATAAAAATATGAAAAATAAGAAGAAGAAGAAGAAGAAGAAGAAGAAGAAGAAGAAGAAGAAGAAGAAGAAAGAAGAAGAAAAGAAGATAGAAGAAGAAGAAGAAAGAAGAGAAGAAGAAGAAAGAAGAAGAAAGAAAAGAAGAAGAGAGAAGAAGCAAAGAAAGAAGAAGAAAGAATAATAAGAAGAAGAAGAAGAAAGAAGAAGAAGAAAGAAGAAGAAGAAGAAGAGAAGAAGAAGAGAAGAAAGAAGAAGAAGAAAGAAGAAGAAGAAGAAGAAGAAGAAGAAGAGAAGAAGAAGAAGAGAAAGAAGAAGAAGAAGAAGAAGAAGAAGAAGAAGAAGAAGAAGAAGAAGAAGAAGAAAGAGAAGAAGAAGAGAAGAAAAAGAGAAGAAAAAGAAGAGAAGAAGAAAAGAAGAAGAGAAGAAGAAGAAGAAGAAGAAGAGAAGAAGAATAGAAGAAGAAGAAGAAGAAGAAAGAAGAAGAAGAAGAAGAAGAAGAGAAGAAGAGAAGAAGAAGAGAAGAAGAAGAAGAAGAAGAAGAAAAGAAGAAAGAAGAAGAATAAGAGAAGAAGAAGAAGATAGAAG
>JAREIK010000217.1:43698-74485 GCA_029783825.1 Sapria himalayana
TAAGAAGAATAAGCAGAAAAAGAAGAATAAGCAGAAAAAGATGAATAAAAAGAATTAGAAAAATAAAAAGAATAAGAAGAATAACAAGAAAAAGAAGAATAATAAGAAAATAAAAAATAAAAAATATAAGTAAAATAAGAAGTATAATAAAAATAATAAGAATACAAAGAATAAGAAAAAAAATAAGAATAAGAATAATAATAAGACTAAAAAGAATAAGAAAAATAAAAAGAATAAGAAAAAATAGAAGAATAACAAGAATCAAAAGAATATTAAAAATAAGAAGAATAAAAAGAATAAAAAGAATATAAAAAATAATTGGAATAAGAAAAATAATAAGAGTAAGAATAATAAGAAGAATAAGAGAATAAGGAGAATTAGAAAATATGAAAAATAAAAAGAATAAGAAAAATAACAGAATAATACGAAATAGAAGAATAAGAAGAATAAGATGAAAAAGAAGAATAAGAAGAATAAGAAGACTTTCAAGAATAAGAAGAATAAGAAGATTAAGAAGAATAAGAAGAATAAGAAGAATAAGAAGAATAACAAGGATAAAATGAATAAGAAGAAAAAGAAGAATAATAAAAATAAGAAAAATAAGAAGAATAAGAAGAATAAAATGAATAAGAAGAAAAATAAGAATAAGATGACTTAGAATAAGACAAAGAATATGGAGAATAAGTAGAATAAGAAGATTAAGAAAATAAGTAAAATAAGAAGATTAAGAAAAATAAGAATAATAATATTAAGAAAAAAAAGAATAGAAGGAATAAAAAAAATAAGAAAAATAAGAAGATTAAGATGAATAATAAAAATAAGTAGAATAAGATGAATAGGAAGAATAATAATAATAATAAGAATAAGCATAATAAAAAAAATAAGAAGAATGAGAAGAAACCGAACTATTCGAAGAATAAAAAGAATAATAACAAAAAGAAGAATAGAAGATAAATAAGAATAAGAAGAATAAAAACAAAATGTAGAATAAGAAGAATATGAAGAATATGAATAATATGAAGAATATGAAGAATAAGAATAAAACAAATAATAAGAAAAATAAGATGTAATAACAAAACTAAGAAGAATAAGAAAAAAAAGAATAAAAGAATAAGAAGATTAAGAGGAGTAAGAAGAATAAGAGGAGTAAGAAGAATAAGACGAATAAGAAAAATAGGAAGAATAAAAAGAATAAGAAAAATAAGAAGAATAAGAGTAATACGAATAAAAATAATAATAAAAAGAATAAAAAGAATCATTAGAAAAAGAAGAATCACAAGAAAAAATAGAATAACAAGTACAAAAAAAATAAGAAGAAAAAGAAGAATAAGATAATAAGAAAAATAAAAAGAATAAAAAGAATATGAATAATAAGTAGATTCATAAGAAAACAAAAAGTAATAAGATAATCAAGAATAATAAGAATAAGATGAATAAAAAGAATTTATAGAATAAGAACAAAAAATGAATAAGATGAAAAATAATAATAAAAGAATTAGAAGAATAATTATAATAATAAGAATAAAAGTAATAAAATGAATAAGAAGAATAATAAAAAAAAGAATAAGAATTATAAGAATAATAAGAATAATAAATAGAATAAGAATAACAAGAATAAAAAATGATAAAAATAACTAGAATAAGATGTATAATAAAAATAAGAAAAATAAGAAGAATATGAAGAATCACAAGAAAAATAAGAATAAGAATAATAAAAAAAATAATTAGCTTGAGAAGAAAATTAAGTATGAAAAAATTAACTAGAATAAGAAGAATATCAAAACAAGAATAGGAAGAATAATAATGAAAAAAACAATAAGAATAATATGTATAATAAGAAGAATAAAAAAAATAAGAAGAATAAAAAAATAAGTATAATAAAAAGATTAAGAAATATAGAATAATTAGAAGTATAAGAAAAATAAGAAGAATAAAAAGAATAAGTAGAATAAAAGAAATTTGAGGAATAAGAAGAATAAGAAGAATAAGAATAATAAGAATGATAAGAAGGATAAGTCGAAAAAAAAGATAAAAATGATAATAAGGATAAGTAGGATAAGAAGGATAATAATGATAAAAAGATTAGAAGTATATAAAGAATAAGATTGATAAGAAGGATAAAATGGATATGTAGAATAATAAGAATAAGAAGAATAAAAAAAATATGAAGAATGAAAAGATTGAAAAGAATAAAAAGAATATAAAGAATAAGAAGAATATGAAGAATAAGAATATTAAAAATAATAAAAAGAATAAGTAGAATAAGAAGAATATGAAGAATAAAAAAAATAATAGGAAGAATAACAAGAAGAAAAAATAATATTAAACATTAGTAAATAATATTAATAATAAGAAGAAAAAAAAATAAGAATAAGAAGAAAAATAAAAATTAGAATTATAAGAAGAATAATAAGAATAATAAGAAAAAAAACAATAATAAAAAGAATATAAAATAAAGTAAAATAAGAAGAAAAAGCAAAAAAATATAGACAAGAAGAATAAGAAGAATATGAAGAATAAGAATAATAAAAAGTAATAGAAGAATAATTAGAATAAGAAGGATAAGAAGTGTAAGAATGATAAGCAGGAAAAGAAGGATAAGAATGCTAAGCAAGATAAGTAGGATAAGCAAGATAAGTAGGATAAGCAAGATAAGTAGGATAAGCAAGATAAGAAGGATAAAAAATATAAGAAGGATAAGGATAAGAAGGATAAGAAATATAAGAAGGATAATGATAAGAAGGGTAAGAAGTATAAGAAGAAGAATAAATGGAATAAAATGAATAAGAAGTTTAAGAAGAATAATAAGAAAAAGAAGAATAACAGAAATAAGAGCAATAAGAAAAATAAGAAAAATAAGAAGAATAAGATGAATAAGAAGATTAAAAAGATTAAGAAGAATAAGAAGAATGAGAAAAATGAGAAGAATGACAAGAATGACAAGAATGACAAGAATGATAAGAATAAGAAGAATAAGAAGAATAACAAGATTAACAAAAATAACAAGAATAACAAAATTTAGAAAAATAATAAAAATAAATAGAATAATAAGAAAAAGATGAATAAGAAGAATAAGAAGAATAAGGAGAATAAGAAAATATTAAAAATAAGAAGAATAAGTGTAATAGGAAGAAAAATAATAATAAAAATAATAAGAACAATAATTAGAATAAGAAAAATCACAATAATAAAAAGAATAACAAGTAAAAGAAGAATAAGAAGAATAAGAAAAATAAGTAGATTAAAAAGAATAAATAGAATATGAATAAAAAGTAGATTTAAAAGAATACAAAAAAGTAAGAAGAATATAAAGAATGATAAGAATAAGATGAATAAAAAATTTGTAGAATAAGAATAAAAAATGTATAAGATGATTAAGAAGAATAAGAAGAATTAGAAGAATAAGTCGAGTAAGAAGAATAAAATTAAATAAATAAATAAGAAGAATAATAAAAATAAAAAGAATAAGAATAACAAGAATAAGAAGAATAATCAAAATAAGTAGAATAAGATGGATAATAAAAATAATAAAAATAAGAAGAATATGAAGAATCAGAATAAAAATAAGAATAAGAAGAAAAAGAAGAATAAAAAGAAAAATTAGCTTAAGAAAAAAATTAAGAATAACAAAAATAACAATAATAAGAAGAATAAAAAGAATACAAGAATAAAAAGAATAATAATGATAAAAAGAATATGAATAATATGTAGAATTAGAAGAATAAGAAAAATAAAGAGAATATAAAAAATAAGTATAATAAAAAGATTAAGGAGTAAAGAACAATAAGAAGTATAAGAAGAATAAGCAGAATAAGAAGAATTAAAATAATAAGAAGAATAAGAGAAATTAGAGGAATAAGAAGAATTAGAATATTAAGCACAAAAAGAAGAATAAGAATAATTCAAAGGATAAGAAGAATAAGAAGTATAAGAATAATAAGAATAATAAGACGGAGAATAAGGATAAGAAGGATAAATAGAAAAAGAATGATAAAAAATATAAGAAAGATAAGAAGGATAAGAATGATATGTAGGAAAATAAGAATAAGAAGGATACGTAGATTAGAAGTATAAGAAGAATAAGATGGATAATAATGATAAGAAGAATAAGAAATATAAGAAGATTAGATGTATAAGAAGAATAAGATGGATAATAAGGATGAGAAGGATAAGAAGGATAACTAGAATAATAAGAATAAAAAGAAATAAAAGAATAAGAATAATAAGATTATTAAAAATAATAAAAAGAATATGTTGAATAAGTAGCATAAAAAGAATAAGAACAATATGCAAAATAAGAAGAATAATAAGAATAAGAAGAATAAAAATAATAAAAATAATAAAAAGAATAACAAGAATAAAATAGAATATTAAACATGAGCACAATAATTTTAAGAATAAGAAGAATGAAAGAAAAATAAGAATAAAAAAAATAAGAATAAAAAGAATAAGAAGTAAAAGAACAAAAGAAAAATAAGAGAATAACAATAATAAGAAGAATAATAAGAATAAGAATTATAACAATAATAATAAAATATAATACAATGTGAAATAAGAAGAAGAAAAAAAAAGAACAAAAATAAGAAGAATAAGTAAAATATGAAGAATAATAATAATAATAAATATAAGAAGAATAAGTAGACAAAAAAGGATAAGATTGATAAGAAGCATAAGAAGGATAAGAATGATAAGAATGATAAGAAGCATAAGAAGGATAAAAAAAATAAGAATGATAAAAAGTATAAAATGGATAATAACGATAAGAAGGATAAGAACGATAAGAAGGATATAAAGGATAAAAAGAATAAGAAGGATAATAATGATAAGAAGAATAAAAAAGATAAGATGGATAAGAAGAATAAAAGAATAAGAAGAATAAGAAGAATAAGAAGAATAAGAAGAATAAAAACAATATGAAAATATGTAGAATAATAAGAAAAAAATATATGAAAAATAAGAAGAAAAATAATAAAACATTTATTAAAAAGAATAAGATGTAAAAAAGAAGAAGTATAAGAGGAATAATAAAAATAAGAAAAATAAGACATATAAGTGGAATAAGAAGAAAAAGAAAAATAATAAAAATAGGAAGAATAAAAAGAAAAAGAAAATAAAAATAATAAGATGTATAAAAAGAATCAGAAGAATAAGAAGAATAAGAAGAATAAAAAGAATATAAATAATAAGAAGAATAAGTAGAATAATAATAATATGAAGAATATGAAGAATATAAAGAATAAGAATAATAAGAAGAATAAAAAGAATAAGAAGAATAAGAAAAATAAGAAGAATCTAAAGAATACGAAGAATAAAACGATATTGAAGAATAAGAAGAATACTATAAATTTGAAGAATAAAAAGAATAAGAAGATTACTAAGGATAAATAGAATAATAAGAATAAAAAGAATAATAAAAATAAGAAGACTAAAAACAATATGAAAATAAAAAAATTAAAAAGAAAAAGAAGAATAATAAGAATAAGAAGAATAAGAAGATTGCACGCTGAAATTAAAGCATTACATAAAGGAATAGAAATTTTGTAAGAAAAATAACTTTTTAAATATTTAAGTTCAAGTAGATTCTGGCCTACTAGTTGGTTTAATTACAGGTAGTCTAGTATTATAGAAATTTGAAGATGATATTATCAAAATTAAGAGTTTAATAGAAGAACTGAATGGTAAAATCACTCACATTTTTAGGGAGGTGAATCCCGTGGCTGATAAATTAGCTAACGAAGGTAGAGAGAAAGGAGCACAAGAATTTGATGGAGTTAATATTCCAAACAAATTTAAGGGTTTAATAAATTTAGATAAATTAAGATTTCTATATATTAGAGTTCAAAAAGTTAAAGATTGAATGGAAATAAGTTGTAGCTCGGTAGCATAAGTTCTCTTGGTCATTTAACTTGATTTGCATATCCTAAATGTGGGAGAAGCCCATAAAGAGTCTCCCCGGTCCTGTTAGGAATTATGTATTCTGATATGTTTGTAGATCCTACTTTTTGTTTTGCAAGAATATAAGATTACAGTGGAGATTAGATTGTTTTTGCATCCTGCAAAAAAAAGAGGCATCTTGCTGTATTCTGTTTTGCAAGCTTTAGAAGTAGAGTACACTCTTGTTTCCAGCAATATAAGCTTATAGTGGAGAGGTTTAATTTTGGGGGTAGGGTCTATTTGGTAGATCCTACATTCTATTTTACAGTCTTGACAGAGAAGGATAATGTATGGCTGTTCGTGGCAGAATAAACAAGTTAAATGGGATAGCTAAAGGGGTCAAAAGAAACAAGTCAAGCTTGGAGATACAAAAGGCCAGGCACCAAAATGGAATGTGAAGGAGTGGGTAGGAATTTAGGGTGTTACTAGGTGTGATATGTTGGATGCTTATGAGAAACAAGGGTCTGTTATATTGGGTTAGAGTCTGTCTCTGGTCAAGTTTCTGGTCAAGTGTCTGTTAAGTGTAGGTAGAGTTAGAGTCTGTTAAGTGTCTGTTATGTTTAAGTTTCTGGTGAAGCTTAAGCAAGAATATGGAAAAGGAAGGAAGAATGAAGGGAACACATAGAAGGAGCTCTAGGAAGGCTGAAGCTGAGAAAGATATGAGAAAGATAGAAAAATAGATATTTTCAAAAATCCAAGAGCCCAATATAGGGCACAATCTGAAATTGTGAATTTATATTTCTGACTTGCTTTGTTTTTTTGTGTATTTTGAGAAAGGGTGTAAAAGAAAAAAGGGTTGTATTAATTTGTAAAAATGGTATTCATCTGCCAAAAGAGATGGCTAAAATAAAATAAACCTTAAAAATGAAAAACAAGAAGAATAAGAAGAATAAGTCGAATAAGAAGAATAAGATGAATAATTAGAATAATAAGAATAAAAAGAATAAGAACAATAAGAATAATATGAAGAATAAGAATAAAAAGAAGAAGAAAAAGAATAATAATAAATAGAAAATTACAATAAGAAGAATTAGAAGAATAAAAAGAATAAGAAGAATAAAAAAAAGAAGAAAAATAAAATGGATAAGAAGAATAAAAAGAATATTAAGAATAAGAAGAAAAAAAATAATAAGAAGAATAACTACAATAAGAGGAATAAGAAGAATAAGAAGATAAATAAAAATAAGAATAATAAGAATTATAAAAAGAATACGAAAAAGAATAATAAGTAATTGAAAAATAACAAGAATTGAAGAATATGAAGAATAAAATGAAAAAAAGAATAATAAGAATTAAAAGAAAAAAAAAGATTAGAAATAATAAGTAGAATAAGAATAATAAGAACAATAAGAAGAATATGAAGAATAAGAAGATTAGAAGAATAATAAGAATATATAGAATATGAAGAATAAGAAGAATAAGAAGAATAAGAAGAATAAGAAGAATAAGAAGAATAAGAACAATAAGAAGTAAAAGAAGAATAGGAAGAATATAAATAAATAAAAGAATATGTAGAATAAAAACAATAAGAAGAATAAGAAGAATAAGAAGAAAAAGAAGAATAAGAAGACTAAGAATCCACAAAAATGGGCCCGTTCTTTTCCTAAGAAGGATCTTCACCTTGCATGGGCCCATTCTTTTATTAAGAAGGATCTTCACCTTGCGATCTCACACATCTTTGCAGGTGCAGAAATTTCCAAAACATGGGCACGTTCTTTTATTATCTTAGTACCTAAAACTAAGAATCCACAAAAATGTGAAGACTTTAGACCAATTAGCTTGTGTAATGCATTATATAAAATTCTAGCTAAACTTCTACAAAATAGGTTAAGTAATATCTTTCCAAATATTATTTCTCCTGAACAAGCAGGTTTTGTCAAAAATAGAATAATGATGGAAAATATAGGCTTAGCCTCTGAAATGATGAGAGACATTGGAATTAAAACTAGAGGGCATAACATGGCATTTAAACTTGATCTCTCAAAAGCATTTGATAGGGTGGCATGGACTATTTTATGTTATGCTATGAGAAAGATGGGCTTCTCAGAATTCTGGATTGATTTGTTGTTCAGATGGGCCCGTTCTTCTATTAAGAAGAATCTTCACCTTCTTAAGAAGGATAATAAGGATTCACAAAAATGTATTTACCTTCTTAATAAGAAGAATAAGAGAACTAAGAATCCACAAAAATGGGCCCATTATTCTATTAAGAAGGATCTTCAACTGCGATCTCACACATCTTTGTAGGTGCAGAAATTACCAAAACATGGGCCCGTTCTTTTATTATCTTACTACCTAAAACTAAGAATCCACAAAAATGCGAAGACTTTAGACCGATTAGCTTGTGTAATGCAGTATATAAAATTCTAGCTAAACTTCTGCAAAATATGTTAAGTAACATCTTTCATAATATTATTTCTCCTGAACAAGTAGGTTTTGTCAAAAACAGAATTATGATGGAAAATATAGGCTTAGCCTCTGAAATGATGAGAGACATTGGAATTAAAACTAGAGGGCATAACGTGGCATTTAAACTGGATCTCTCATAAGCATTTGATAGGGTGAAATGGACTATTTTATGTTATGCTATGAGAAAGATGAGCTTCTTGGAATTCTAGATTGATTTGTTGTTCAGATGTATCTCAAATGTGTGGGTAAGAATTATTATTAATGGACATATAGGAGATGAGTTTAAACCAGTTAGAGGATTAATACAAGGAGATCCTTTATCTCCTTACCTTTTTAATATTTATCTGGAATTACTCATATTAAATATTAAAAGGAGAATGCAAAAAGGGAGTATTTTGACATTTAGGCAGCCAAGAGGAACTCCATTAGTAAGCTGCTTGGCTTATGTGGATGATGTTATTATTTACACTTATGCTAGTACCAAGTTATTATTCAAATTTATGGAATTAATGCAGATTTTAGAGATGGAGAAGGGGCAGCTTTTGAACAAAAATAAATGTCAATTTATCATGTCTTCTAAAGCACCAGAGAAAGTAGTACAACGAGTTAAAGAGATCACAGGCTTTATCCAAAAAAAAGGTGTCTTGATGTTTCTGGGTTGCCCAATACATGAAGGAAGATTGAAAGGAGAGTATCTTAGCTTCCTTCTAGAAAAAAAGAGAGGTAAGATTGAGGGATGGAAGGAAGAATTGTTAAGCTTCGGTGGAAGAGCTACTCTTATTTCTCATGTATTACAAGGTACATTATCACATATCTTATCTATTATTCAGCCTCCCAAAATAGTGCTTAAGAAGCTGGAAAAGAAATGACTAATTTCTTATTGGGCAAGCGGCAAGATAAAGCTAAGTTACACTGGCTAAAATGGGATTCACTATGCCTCTCGAAGGACGAGGCAGGCTTGGGTTTCACTAGTTTTGATCTGGCTTCTAATGCATATGCCTGTAAAGGCCTATGCATTAGCTGTTTAAATTGATATGGGCGAACAATTCTTCATAGAAAATGAAAATTTATAATGAAGATATCTCCTAGAAACTACTCCGGTAGATAATAATCTTCAAAGGAAAGGTATTAGAATGGCTTCTAGATGTGAATGATGCCTCTCAAAATTGAAAGCATAGATTATTTATTCTCATTCGGGAAGATAGCAAAAGAGGTCTGGAGCCAGATTAACATTGTTCATGCAAGTCGAATAAAGAGGCTAAAAGATAGATTATTGAGTTGGCATGCATCCAAATCTGGAAATAAAGTCCAGTCCTGGCTGAGGGAAAATATTCCGTTAGTAGTTATTTGGAGCATCTGGAAGGCTTGAAATAAGAGCAGATTTGAAAATGTTAGAATGGACTCGTTAAATATCTTAAAGGATATTAGAAGAGAGATTGTTAGTATTTCGGAGGCCAACCCCATTAAAATAAATAAAGATAAGCCAACTACCAAATTAATCAATTTTTAGGGCCTGTCACATGGAAAAGAAAGGGGTCTGAAGGTAAAGAGCATTCAAGTGGGAAAAACTTCCTAGGGGTAGAATGACTCTTAGTACATATGGAAGTTTTAATAGAGATACAGGGATAGCAGGGGGAGGAGGTGTTATTAGGGATTCACAGGGAAAGGTTTTTAAAGCATTTATGATGAAATTAAAAGCTAATTCACATTACATTCAGAGATTCATGCCCTTCTCAAAGGATTACAAATTTGTAGTGAATTAAATCTTAAAGAGTTCCAGATTCAAGTTGATTCAAAATTGTTAGTTGATCTTGCTTACAAAGGCTTAAAGCTTTGGCAATATAAAGATGACATAGAGTCCATAAAAAGATACATGGAGGAAGGAAAGGCGACCATTAACCATATTTACAGAGAGGCTAATACTCTAGCGGACAGATTGGCCAAAGTAGATGAAACTAAAGGGGATGAGATTTTTGGCATAAAAGATTTCCCAGACAAATTTAAAGGCCTGGCAATGATGGATGAGCTGGGATTTCCATATGTCAAGATATGTAGAGAATAAAACATTTAATAATGGGAAAATGATGAATTAACCTTAGACCTCGCCTATTGGCACATAACTGTCTTTGCTAGTAGGTTGCCGAGTTGGACACAAGCTGTTGGTCCTCACAACATACACTTCTAGTCTCTGGTGAAGTAATTGGAAGAGTATATACACTGTTAATCTGCAGCACAATAGGTTTTTAGATAGGTTTGTTGTGTTACAGGTTTACCCTCAGGAGATTGGTACGACAAAGAAGTCTTCTTTGAACCCGGATGAAGAAAGAGGAGGAGCATCATCACTGTTATCACAGCACAACATGTAGAATCAAATAGATTTTATATTCGTCTGGAATGGTTTAATTTAATTACTGGTTTAATCCCAGGAGATTTGTTCGGCAAGGGTAGGTAATCTCGGGATGTATATGCTAGAAATAAGTCTCTTCTCTCTTTTGTTTGGCTGTTTGTTTTGCAGGACCAGTGAGGCAAGTAATGGTTGTTATAGTCTGTCTTGGATGGTATTAACAATCTAAACAGGTAAAGGAGCATATAGAGTTGCAGTTTATTTTTTGTTTTTCTTTTTTGCAGATTTGATATGACTATCAGGTTATATTATGGTGGTTTAAGAGGGTACCATCGGTAATACTTTATAAAGTTGTTCTGTTAAGTGTCTGTTCGTGCAAGGATTTAATGTGTTGAAATCTGAGCCATATGTATGTGAAAACCTGCTTGCTGTGGATGTCTGTAAGGTGTTTGTAAAAATGTCAAGCAAGCAGTGTTTCCTTTATGTCTGTTTTATGTCTGTCTTGGATGGTAGTTGGGGTTTGTTTTCTTTCGGGATTGGGTCTTAATTTATGACAAGGAGGGATCAGGACTAATGGAAAAGTAGAACAATCACAGGCGAGGAACAATATGAGGAAGGTGAGAGAATAGCTTTAAAAGAATTTTAAAAAGAATGGCACAAGTTGAATTTTTAAAATGGCAAGCTCATAATCTGATTCAAAATCTATCATTACGCATTAGCTAATTTATGGTATAATCTTCGGAAATCAACTTAGGCTATTTTTTGCCTTGATGCTTGTTTTATTTCTTTACATAATGGGTATAAAAGGGGAAAGGGTAAAACCTAGTTGTAAAAATGGTATTCCTCCGCCAAAAGAGATGGTTATAATAAAATAAACAAACATTTAAAAAAAAAGAAGAATAAGAAGAATAAATAAGAATAAGAAGAATATGAAGAATAAGAAGAATATGAAGAATATGAAGAAAAAGAATAATAAGAAGAATAAGACGGATAAAAAAATAAGAAGAATAAGAAGAATAAGATAAATTTAAATAACAAAATGAATAAAAAGATTAATAAGGATAGGAAGAATAATAAAAATAAGAAGAATAATAAGAATAAAAACAATATGAAAATAAAATGATTAAAAATAATAAGAAAAATAAAAGGAAAAAGGAGAATAAGAAGAATTAGAAAAAAAAGAAGAATTAGAAAAAAAAGAAGAATAAGAAGAATAAAAAGAAAAAGAAAAATAAAAAGTATAATAAAAATAAGAAGAATAAAAAGAAAAAGAAGAATAAGAAATATAAGAATAATTAGAAGAATAAGAAGAATAAAAAGAATAAGAAGAATAATAAGAATAAGAAGAATAATAAAACTAAGAATAAAAAGAAGAATAAGAAGAATATAAAGAATAATAGCAAAAAGAAGAATAAGAATAATATTAAAGATAATAAGATTAATAAGATTAATAAGAATAAGATAAATAAGAATAATATGAATAAGAAGAATAAGAAGAATAAGAATTATAAGAATAATAAAAAGAAATTAGAAGAAGAAAAAGTATAATAAGAATAAGTATAATAATTACAATAAGAAGAATAAGAACAATAAAAGAAATATGAAGAATTAAAATAATAATAAAAATATGATGAATAACAAGAATAATAAGAATAAGAATAATAAGAAGAATAAGAAGAAAAAGAAGAAAAAGAAGAATAAAGAGAATAAGAAAAATAAGAAGATTAAGAAGATTAAGAAGAATAAGAAGATAAAGAAGAATAAGAATAATCATAATTATAAAAAGAATAGTAAGAAAAAGAAGAATAATAACAATTTGAAGAATAAGTAAAATTAGAAGAATAAGATGAATAAGAAAAATAAAAAGATTAAGAAGAATAAAAAAATTAAGAAGAATAAAAAGATCAAGAAGAATAAGAAGAATAAGAAAAATAAGAAGAAAAATTACAATAAGAAGAGTAATAAGAATAAAAAGAATAAGAAGAATAAGAAGAATTAGAAGAATTAGAAGAATAAAAAGAATAAGAAGAATAAGAAGAATATGAAGAAAAACAAGAATAAAAAGAAAATAAAGAATAAAAAAATAAGAAGAATATAAAGAATAAGAACAATAAGAAAAAAAAATAATAAGAATAAGAAAAATAAGAAGAATAAAATAAAAGAATAATAAGGAGAATAAGAAGAATAATAAAAATAGGAAGGATAAGAAGAATAAGAAGAATAGGAAGAATAAGAATAATAAAAAGAATAAGAAGAATAAGAAGAATTAAAAGAATATGAAGAATAAGATGAATAAGAAGAAGAAAAAGAATAATGAGAATAAGTATAATAATTACAATAAGAAGATTATGAACAATATAAAAATATGAAGAATAAAAATAATAATAATAATAATAATAAGATGAATAAGAAGAATAATAAGAATAAGACTAATAAGAAGAATAATAAGAAAAAGAAGAATATGGAGAATACTAAGAATAAGAAGAATAAGAAGATTAATAAAAATAAGAAGATAAAGAAGAATAAGAAGAAGAATAATAATTATAATAAGAATAGTAAGAAAAAGAAGAATAAGAATAGTAATAAGAATAAGAAGAATATGTAAAATAAGAAGAATAAGATGAATAAGAAGTATAAAAAAATAAGAAGAATTAGAAGAATAATAAGAATTAAAAGAATAAGAATAAAATCAATAATAAGAAGAATAAGAAGAAAAAAAGAATAAGAAGAAATTGAAGAATAAGATGAATAAGAAGAATAAGAATATAAGAAGAATAACAAGAATAAGAAGAAAAAGAATAATAAAAAAATAATAAGAATAAGAAGAATAAGAAAAATTAGAAGAATAAGAAGAATTAGAAGAATATGAATAATAAAAAAATAAGAAGAATAAGTAGAATAAAAAAAATTAGAATAATAAGAAGAATAATAAGAATAAGATGAAAAAGAAGAATAAGAAGAATAATACAAATAAGATGAATAAGAAGAATAAGAAGAATATGAAGAGAAAAAGAATTAGAAGAATAAGAAGAATAGGAAGAATAAAATGAATAAGATGAATAAAAAGAATTAGAATAATAACAAATATAAGAAGAATAATAAGAATAAGAAGAATTAAAAAAATATGAAGAATAAAAATAATATTAAGAATAAATGAATAAGAAGAATAAGAAGAAACATAAGATAAAGAATAATATGAAGAATAAGAATAATAAGAATAATAATAAGATTAAAGAGAATAAGAAGAATAAGAAAATTAAGAAAATTAAGAAGAATAAGAAAAATAAGAAGAATAATTATAATAAAAAGTATAAGAAGAATAATAAAAATAAGAATAAAAAGAAAAATAAGAAGAATAAGAATTATAAAAAGAATAAGAACAATAAGAACAATAAGAATAATAATAATAAGATAAATAACAATTAGAAGAATTAAAACAATAAAAAGAATTAGAATAATAAAAATCATAAGAAGAATAAGGAGAATAAGTAGAATAAAAAAATAAGATTAATAAAAAATATAAGAAGAATAAGATGTATAATAAGAATAAGATGTATAAGAAGAATAAGAAGATTAAGAAGAATAAAAAAAATAAGAAGAATAATAAGAATAAGAAGTATAATAAGAATATGAAGAATAATAAGAATAAGAAGAAAAATAAGATTTAGAAGAATAACAAAGAATAGAAAGAATAAGAAGAATAAAGAGAATAAGATTAAAAGAAGAATAAGAAGAATTATAATAATTACAAGAATATGAAGAATAGAATGAATTAGCAGTATTATAAGAATCAGAAGAATTAGAAGAATTAGAAGATTTCGAAGGATTAGAAGAATTAGAAGAATTAAAAGAATATAGAGAATAAGAAAAATTAGAAGAATTAAAAGAATATGATAAATATGAAGAACAAGAATAGTAAAAAAATAAGAAGAAATAGAAGAATAAGAAGAATAAGAAGAATAAGAAGAATAAGAATAATAACAAGAATAACAAAATTTAGAAAATTAATAAAAATAAATAGAATAAGAAGAATAATAACAATAAGATGTATAACAACAATAAGAATAGCAAGAAGAATAAGAATAATAAGAATAATAAGAATAATAAGAAGACTACAAAGAATAAGAAGAAAAAGAAGAAAAAAAAGAAAAAGAAGAAAAAGAAGAAAAAGAAGAAAAAGAAGAAAAAACAGAAAAAGAAGAAAAAGAAGAATAAAATGAAAATGAAGAATAAAAAAATAAGAATAATATAAAGAATAAGAATAATAAGAATAAATAAAATAATAAGAAGAATAATAAGAAATTGAAGAATTATAAAAATAAGAAGAATAAGAAGTATAAGAAGAATAAGAAAAATAAGATGAATAATAAGAATTAAAATAATTAGAAGAATTAGAATAATAAGAATAATAAAAAGAATAAGAAGAATTAAAAGAATATGAAGAATATGAAGAATTAGAAGAATTAAATGAAAATGAAGAATACGAAGAATAAGAAGAGAAAAAAATAAGAAGAATTAGAAGAAATTGAAGAATAAGAAGAATAAAAAGAATAAGAATAATAAGAAGAATAAAAAAAAGAATAAGAAAAATAAGAAGAATAACAAGAATAAGAAGAAGAATAATAATAATAAGATTAAGAAGAATAAGAAAAATAAGAAGAATAATAAGAATAATAACAATAAGAAGTATAAGAACAAAATGAAGAGTAATAAGAATAAGAATAAGAATAAAAAGAAGAATAAGGGGAAAATGAAGAATAAGAACAATAAGATGAATATAAAGAATCAGAACAATAAGAATAATAAAAATAATTAGAAGAATAAGAAGAATAAGAAGAATAAAAAAATAAGAAGAATAAGAAGAATATGTAGGATAAGAAGAATAAAATGAATAAGAAGAATTAGAATAATTAGAAGAATAAGAATAATAAAAATAATAAAAAGAATAAGAAGAAAAAGAAGAATAAGAAATATAAGATGATAAAAGAGAATAAGAAGATTAATAAGAATAATAAGAATAAGAATAAAAAAAAAGAATAATAAGTATAAGAAGTATAAGAAAATTATTAAGAATAAGAAGAAAAAGAATAAAAAGAAGAATAAGTATAATAAGAAGAATAAGAACAATAAGAACAATAAGAATAATAAAAAGAATAATTAGAATAACAATAATAAAAAGAATAAAAAGAATAAGAAGAATAAATAGAATAAAAAGAATATGAAGAATATGAAGAATATTATGAATTTGATGAATTAGATGAATATGAAGAATTAAAAGAATTAAAGGAATTAGAAAAATTATAAGAATTAGAAGATTATGAAGAATAAAAAGAATACTAAAAATAAGTTGAATAAGAATAATAAGATGAATAAGAAGAATAATAAAAATAAGAAAATAAGAAGTCTAAGAAGAATAAGAAGAATAACAACAATAAGAAGAATAAAAAGAATAAGAATAATAAGAAGAATAGGAAGAATAAGAAGAATAATAAAAATAAGAAATATAAGAAGAATAAAAAGAATAAGAATAATTAGAACAATATGGACAATAAGAATAATATGAAGAATAAGAAGAATTAGAAGAATAAGAAAAGAAAAAGAATAAGAAGAATAATAAGAGGAGAAAAATCAACTCATCTTCTTCATTTCAATAACGTTCTCAATTCTAGAGGGAGAAAACTCCAATTTCTAGAGAGTGAAATCTCCATTCCTACTCAATTCATGCCGATACCAAACTCAAAATGGAGCAAAGAGACTTCTTATCAATTAAGAAGACCTTTGCCTCAATTTTTAAGGAACGTGTTTCATCTCTTCCAAAGAGTAGGAAAAAATGGAAGTGTCGTGATTTATTTCCCATCCCAAGAGCTACTGAATCTTACAAAGGTCTTCAAGTTCTTGTTAATAGAGAAGATCTCTCATGGCAGATCTTGCGAGAACGAGATACAAACCTTTATTCAGGCAATCTTTCATGCTCAAAACTTTATCCTCATACTGAAGCATATGCAATAGGTTAGGGCATGATAAGGGGGAGTGTAGGTTTGGGCTTGAGGAGAAGGGTAGGGAGAGAGGGTGGGAGGGTAGAAAAAGGGTAAGAAAAAAGAAGCAATGGATTAGGAGGCAAGAGGGAGTAGGAATGGAAGAGGGAAAGGGTTCATCATATGCAATTTTAGGAAATGCTAAAGGCTAGGATAGAAGGGAGGAGGTAGGGGCAATGGGTCATCTGGATTTTCCACAAGTAGACTCAAATAGGGAGATTGGGAAGGAAGAAGCAATGGGCGGTAGTAAAGGAGGCGAAAGGAAAGTAGCGGAAGGGGGAGGTGACCCTAAAAGAGTAAAAGAATATGGCAGTAAGGGCACAAAGAGTAGGGAGGAATGGGTAGATAATGATAAGGGTGAAGGCTGCATGTAGTTGAAAGGGAAGAGAAAGAGGGATAAAAAATTAAAGTATAGGAGGGTTTTAAGGGAAAAGGAGGAGGAATATAGCTGGATGGATGAGGATCTTCTAGATTTTCTAGAAGTAGACTCATACATATTTAGCTGCCCCTAATTAGGTAGGGATGAAGTAAAGGAGTTGGGAGATATGGAAAAGGTGAAGGATGACTTAGAGCTATATGAGGAGGATTGGGATAAGCTTACAAGGAATAAAGCCATGGAAGCTTTAAAAGAAATGGCAATGTAGCTCGGTCAGTAACCCAGATATAGGTAGTTAATGCAATTTACTTTTACTGCAGCAAAGCAGTCAAGGAATAGGAAAAAACACATGAATAAGACATATGAGTCAAAATGCACTATGAGAGCTAATGCAAAATTTGGATTTTATGGATAAGTGTCTATACTGGAATATAAGGGGTGTGACCAATAATCCCTTGATTAATAGGCTAAGAAAGTTAATAAAAATACACAAAATCACCTTAGTTATCATTGCGGAACCTATGATAGATAAAGATCAGTTGGATAAATATCATAATATTTTAGGTTTTAACAATGCATATGCAAACCTAAATAGTATGCTATTGATCATGTGGAGCAATAATTTTGATATTACAATTCTAAAAGATACAGAGCAAGTATTTCATTTTAAAACTAATAAAGAAGCAGAAGGAATAATATCTGTGGTATATGCAAAAATGCTAAAAAAGATAGATTAGATTTATTGAAGGAGCTGGAGGAAATAGATACTAAAGATACTCCATGTATTATTGGAGGAGACTTTAATGTGATAAGGAATTCACAAGAAAAGAAAGGAGGTAAAACTTCTGATATGGTGGCTATGACACAGTTTAATAATATAATATCCAGGGCTAACTTGATGGAAGTTGATTTTACAGGATCTCACTTCACTTGGTGCACCAACTAGCATAAACGAGGAGCAATCTAGGCTAGACTAGACAGGGTCATGTGTAATGCCAAGTGGGTTTCTGAGTAAGAGGCTATAGGACTGATACATTTATATAGAACATGCTCAGATCATACCCCACTACTAATATCTTTTCATAAATTTGTGGGCAAAGCATACAAATTTTGAAATGGTGGTGAGAGAGTCATGGAAAGAACCAGCATTTGGAAAACCAATGCAGGTTCTATCATCCAAGTAGCGTAGATTTAAAAATTGTTTAGAAGTATGAAATAAAGTAAGTTTTGAAAATCTAAATACAAAGATTAACCAAGCAAAAGAGGAAGTGAAGAAGCTGGAATTAGAATTCGAGGGAAACCAGGGTGAGGCATCTAGACTCAAACTGAGTAAGGGTAAAGGACAATTGAGGCTCAGATTGCATATGGAAGAAATTTTCTGGAAATAGTGGGCAAAAATTAAATGGCTCAAGGACGGGGACCAAAATATAAATTTTTTTACAATATCAGTAAAATTAAGCATAGAAAAAAAAGATTATGTGTATTAAGAATAGGGAAGTTGCATGGGTGGAAAATGATAAAGAAATAATAGCCCTTTTTGAGGACTTTTTTAAGAGTCACTTATGCGGGCCAGCTCGACGTGAAGGTAACTCTTTATTGAAAGAATTTAAAACTATTATCACAAATGAACATAATCAAAAAATGGAGAAGATTCTGAGGGAGGAAGAGGTTAAAGATGCTATGTTTAGTCTAGATAAAGATAGTGCGGCAAGCCTAGATGGCTGGAATAACTATTTTTTTCAGATATGCTGGCATATTATAAAAAATAATTTTCTACTTGATATCTCAAGCCTTTTTGCTGGAGCAGATATTCCAAAAATATGGGTGAATTCTTTTATTGTGCTTATCCCAAAACAGGTATCTCCTGAGAAATGTGAAGATTTTAGACCTATTAGCTTATGTAATGCAATATAAAATTTTAGCAAAAATCTTGCAAAGTAGTCTATGCTGTATCTTGGAAATAATATATGAGGGCTAAATATAGGTGGGAGAGTAAAAAGGGCCTGAAGAAGGCTTCAAATAATTGGAAAGCACGGGAAAAATGAAAAGGGATAATTGAATCATTCTCGATACTGAAAAAGAGTGGCTGGAAATGGATGCTCAATCCACATAAAATTTTCACACTAAAATCGGTAAAAGAAGCGATTAGAAAGAAAAAACCTATTCAATCTAATTTTAAATGGGCCTGGAAAAGAGACATTCTGCATAAAATGTGTTCACTTGCATGGAAAGTTCTTTCCAATGCTATACCAGTGGATAATAATGTGCAAAGAAAGGGTATAAAGCTGGTATCTAGATGTGACTATTTCTTAGCAGCAATAGAAACAATAGATAATTTGTTCTCAAAAGGCAAAATTATAGTTGAAGTCTGGAAAGAGTTGGAAAGATCTATTCAGATTAATATTAAAGACACAGGATTAGTAGATAGAGTTAGGAAATGAGAAAGTGAATTTTCAAAAAGCTCAACCATAAATTAGCTTACTCAAAATCTTCCACATGTGGTTATCTGGAGCTTATGGAAAGCTAGAAATAAGAGTATATATGATGATAAAAGAATGAACTCAGTGGAAATATTAAAGGATATCAAAAGAGAAATTAGTAATATATCTTTTGTAAAGCCAATAAGGGCTAAAAATATAGATGCAGAAAGAGTAATTAGAGACTCATGGGGGCTTGCGCTGAGTAAGGTGAAGCCTCAATGTGTAAAGAGCATAAGATGGAACAAGTCTTATGCAGGACATTTATCTCTTAATACAGATGGAAGCTTTAATAAAGATATGGGAGCTACAAGGAGAGGAAAAGTTATTAGAGATTTTCAAGGGTGAATTATAAAAGCTTATTCTTTTTCATGCAATGTTTCATCGGCTCTACAATTAAAAATTAGCACACTCGTAAGAGGGCTCTGCATGGAGCTCGGATTAAAAAACTTACAAATTCAGGTGGACTCTAATTTGCTAGTAAATCTAGCAACAAACAAAATATCTTTATGGAGATATGAAGAGGAGATCAGGGAAACTATAAATCTTATGAAGGTGTTGAAGGCGTCTATTCACATATCTATAGGGAGGCAAATGTGCTTGTAGACACTTTAGCTAGAAAAGGCCTCCTTAAAGGGGCCAATGATTTCAATGAGAAGACTTTGCCGATTAGGCTACATGGTTTAGCTAGACTGGATAGATTAGAATTCCCCTATAGGTTAAAAAGGCTAGGATATGAGAGCTAGGGAAAAGGGGCTATTGGGGGAAGAAGGAGATGTAGAATCGATTAGGAGGGGGGGGGGGGGGGGGGGGGGGGGGGGGGGGGCACATAGGTTTCTTTCTTTTGTTTGTTATTTTGCTGGATTACAGATTTGCACTATTAGAAACGGGAGAAATGCTAGCTCCAAGAGATCTGTTTGCTTGCAGTAAATGGTAGGCCGACCAATGTTTGAGTTCGGGGAGAAGAGTACATGGTGCAAGGCAGGGGAAGAAACATAAGAGGAAAGTAGAAGGATCGAAGAACTTTCTAATTTTCCTGATTTCTATTTTTTTTAGTTTTCATTGAGTTGTAATGTAAACAAGGGCGGGTAAGGTAAATAGGTAGGATGCTATATATGAATGAGAGAGGACAATGACAGGGGCAGCAGCATGCAAGCTGTGCAGTGCTTGGAGAAACTGAACAAAAATGGGTAGGAGGCTTTACAATAAAACAATAGTAGATGAAAGTTAGGAGAAAGATCAATGTAGATGACAGAAAGTAGAATGTAGAAAGCCTGCTGCACCAAACTATCTACACGGCTGCATGCTGGAATGCAGTGTTGTGATGTTGGGCAGGAGGCTGACTGTATATACTACTATTGCTATGTTCTGCCATGTTCTTGGTTTTGTATGTTTGCTGGAATGTAGGGTTTGAAGCTGCCAAACAATCTAGCAATAGAAGATAGAAAACAAATTAAGCTTAGGGATAACCAAGCTGTGCTGAAATTGAATAAAAGATAAAAAAAGGCTCCCAAAATGTTGACCTAAAGAGGCAGTATATATGCTGGCAAAATGTAAGCGACTGTAGCTGGGAAAGGAAGCAAGCATGTAGGCTTAACGGGTAGAGAAGAAAAATTAAAACAAAGCATGCTATACATCATGAAAATTATACTAAAGACAAACTCAAAGCTACTTTATTTCATTTAGAACTTGACTATATTGCTTTATCCTGCATTATTTTTTATTTTGTCAAGGGTGTAAAAGGGAAAAGGGTAGTTCTCTAGATTGTAACAATGGTATTACTCTGCCAAAAGAGATGGCTTTAATAATTTATAAAAAAAAACCATAAAAAAAGAAGAATAAGGAGAATAAGAAGAATAAGAAGAATAAGAAGATTGAGAAGAATAAGAAAAATAATAAGAATAAGAAGTATAGGAAGAATAATAAGAATAATAAGAATATGAAGAATAAGAATTTTAAGAACAATAAGAATAATAAGAAGAATAAGAAGAATAAGAAGAATTAGAAGAATAAGAAGAGTAAGAAGAATGATAAGAATAAAAAGAATAAGAAGAATAAGAAGAGTACGAAGAATAAGAATAAAAAGACGAATTACAAGAATATGAAGAATAAAAAGAATTGGAAGAATTTGAAGAATTAGAAGAATATGAAGAATAAGAAGAATAAGGAGAATTAGAAGAATTAAAAGAATATGAAGAATAAGAAGAAGAATAATAATAAGAAGAATAATAAGAATAAGAAGAATAGGAAGAATAAGAAAAATAAGAAGAATAAAAAGATTAAAAAGAATAAAAAGATTAAAAAGAATACGAAGAATAAAACAAATAAAAAGATTAAGAAGATTAGGAAGAATAAGTAAAATAATAATTATTATTATTATAAGAACTATAAGAAGAATAAGGAGAGTAATATGAAAAAAAAAAGAATAAGAATAATAAGAATGATAAGAACAATAAGAATAATAAGATATAATGGTTTCTTCTTGACTTTTTTATGCATTGCTTTTAACATGTTAAAATCTGTATGTCATTACATATATATATGGACTTCTCTTCTTCTTCTTGAACTACTCTCAACTTGGTAGAGAGAGAAACAATTTCCTAGAGAGAGAAACATGTAATTGGGTAGAAGAAGAAGCAAGTTTTAAGCTAATTTTAATGGAATTGGATTACTTAGTTAATAAGAAGTCCTATTATGATTTTATTAGAAAAACCACGCCCCCTATCGCGAGCTTCTCGCAAATTCAAGCAAAAAATATCGAGGAACCCTCGATATTCTTCTTGGCCGAGGAAATTCACAAGTTCTCTACAACTCATACACACCCGCTTGTGGGAAAATTTTCGCATGGAAGGCCTCGTATTGACGATATTAGGGCATTCTTCGAATCATTGAAACTCAGAACCTTGATCAAAATCGGACTGATTGATTAGAAACATGTGTTACAACAACTTCATTCTGAGGAGGATTTCCTTCGCTTTTGGTTGAAAGGAGCTTGGTATATCATGGGATACCCCATGAGAACCTTTAAATGGACTTCAGAATTTAACACAAAGGAGGAATCATCGTTGGCCTCGGTATGGATCCTATACCTATGCTCCCGATTCACTATTTTGATAAATTGGCATTATATCGTATTGCGTGTGTTTTGGGCTCTCCTCTTCTTCTTGATAGTGCTACGGCAACACTCTCTAGACCGAGTGTTGCAAGAATCTGTATAGAGGTGGACTTACAAAAATCTCTTCATCACCATATTTGGATTGGAAACACAGAGGGACTTGCAGAAAGATGAGACATGCTATAGAGGTATGTTTGGTTAACAAAAAAAGAAACGAAAATAAACAGAATCTAGAAGAGAAGAAAAGAGCATTTGATAGTAAAGGAGAAATGGTTAAATATCAAAAAAAACTTCAGCCGATTGTCCAAACAGACATACAGAATAAAGAAGTTGAAGATCAAAAATTAATTGAATATAATAGGCAGAATAGTGAGGAGGCAAGAACAGAATCCATAGAAAATGCTAAAAGGAGAGAAATGATGAAAAAAATTTCAGAGCTAAATAGGAGAACCATAAATCAAATGAAAAATAAGAAACAAAAAAAAAAGTTGGGCAGTGCTGGTTGAAGAAGATTTAGATGAGGAATCAGAAATAAAAAGTTTGACTTCCCTCTATACGGATGGGGAAGACAATGAACAGAAAATTAGAATCAATAAAGATGACATTAATATAGAAAAACTCAAGCTAAAACAAAAAATGGGAAATAGAGATTGGGCAATTGAAGAACTAAAAATAATGGCCATTCAATTGGGTAGTGATTGGAAAGATGAGAAGGAACAAGAACTAAGCTCAATAAGAAAACCTAGAAGCATGAAAAAAAAGCATTTGAATAAGATATACGAAACTAAATGCAGCACTAGAGCACAGGCTAAATCCATAAGAAATGTATAACTACATCTATTGGAATATTAGGGGAATAGCAAACCCCCCCTCAAGAAATAGATTAAAAAAACTAATATATATGCATAAAATTAATCTCATTTCGATAGCTGAACCTATGGTGGATAAAGCTCAGCTAAATTATTATAAAAATTTATTAGGATTTGAAAATGGGTATGCTAATAATAATGGAAAAATTTGGATTTTATGGAAAGATAACTTACATATAAAAATATTAAAAGAAACTAACGAACTAATTAACTTTAGTTTAAGTCAAGATGAAAATGAAATAATAACAATAATTTATCCAATGAATAAAAGAGAAGAGAGAAAAGAATTATGAGAGGAAATGAATAAAATTTCGATGGAAAAAAAGCCTTGGATTATCGGTGGAGATTTTAATATAGTTAGAAGTCTTAAAGAAAAGAAGGGTGGTAGGACACCAAATAAAGGAGGGATGTCTCACTTTAATGATATAATAAATAAAACAAACTTAATAGAAGCTAAATTTTTAGGCTCACAGTTTACATGGTGTAATAACTGGAGGAAAAAAGGCACAATATGGGCGAGACTAGATAGTGTCTTATTTAATTTTAAACAGAACCTGCTCTAATCACAGCCCATTATTAATCACGATTAAAAAATCTACTCATACAGGAGGTTCTTTTAGATTCCAGAATTCTTGGTGTTTACACCATGATTTTTTAAAGATGGTGAAACAGTCCTGGAATAAAGAGACATTAAGAAATCCTATTCAAATATTGAATAATAAGTTGAGTAGATTAAAAGTTGAATTAAAAAATTGGAATAAAAATACTTTTGGGAATATAACAAAAAATATAAAAGATGCAGAGGAACTAGTATTAAAAAGAGAAATAGAATTTGAAAAAACTCAAAATATAGACAATAGAAGTGCTCTTAGCAAGGCACAAGCAGAATTAAATCTAAAAATATTAATGGAAGAGGTTTTTTGGAAACAAAAATCTAAAATTAAATGGCTTGAAGGTGATAAAAATACAAAGTTTTTTCAAAAAATAGCTAAGTTAAAATATCAGAAACATAGAATTAGAGGTATAAAAGATAATAGGGAAGAATGGCTTGAAAAAGATTCAGACATTCAAAACTATTTTACAAAATTTTTTGAAAACCAATTAAGTGGAATAAGAAAACTAAAAGGAAATTCACTTTTTAAAAACATAGAAAATAAAATCACCATAGAAGATAATAGCATGCTAACTAAACATCCAGAAGAAGAAGAAATCAAAATAGCGATATATAGTATGAACAAAGATAGTGCAGCTAGACCGGATGGATGGAACAAATATTTTTTCCAAGCCTGTTGGGATATAATAAAGAAGGATTTAGAAAATCGCTTAATAGTATATTTTGTGGGGCTGAATTTGGAAAAAAATGGGGAAGTTTTCACATTATTCTCATACCTATAATAGAGAATCCGTAGGAAGAGGAGGTTTTTAGACCAATAAGCCTATGCAACACTATTTACAAAATCGTATCTAAAATTTTACCAAAAAGATTAAATTCAATTTTACCTAAAATTATTTTTGAAGAACAAACCGGTTTTATGAAAAATAGATTAATAATGGAAAATATCTGCTTGGCTAAAGAAATGAGTAGAGAAATAGGATCCAAATCAAGATTGCAAAATGTTATTATAAAATTGGATCTATCCAAGGCTTTTGATAGAGTAGAATGGAGCATTCTCTGTTCTATCATGAGAAAGATGGGTTTCTCTGAAACATGGATAGATTTGATTTATAGATGTATTTCTAATACATGGGCTAGAATTATCACAAATGGAAAGGTAGGAGAAGAAATAATACTAGTTAGAGGTTTAAGACAGGGTGATCCACTTTCACCATCATTATTTAACATTTATCTGGAACTCTTAATAGCTAACCTTAAAGATAAAATGAGGAAGGGTAGGATAGGCACATTCAGACAGCCGAGGAACACTCTATTAGTGAGTTTCCTTGCATATGCAGATGATGTAATTATATTCACTAATGGCAGTAGCAAATCACTACATAATCTGATGAACTTATTGAAATGCATGGAGGAAGAAACATGACAAAAATTAAATAAAAGAATATGCCAATACATGATATCACATAAGGCTCCAATTGCATTAGCTCATAAAATCAAAAACATTTCAGGCTTCTCCCATAATAAAAAAGAAATGATCTATTTGGGCTGCCCAATATATGAAGGTAAACTTAAGATAGTATATTTAGAATTTTTATTAAATAAGTTAAAAAAGAAAATTTCGGGATGGAAAGAGGAATATTTAAGTATGGGGGGCAGAATTACTTTAATAAAACATGTTTTAGAAAGTCTTTTAATGCATAATATTATGATAATTCAACCTTCAATTTGTATTATTAAAAAAATCGAAAAAAGAATTAGCTAACTTTTTATGGGGAAAAAAAGAGGGCAAATATAAATTACACTGGAAAAAATGGAGAGACTTATGCTACTCAGTTCAAGAAGCTGGATTGGGTTTTGTTAATCTTATAGATTTAGCAAAAGCAGGAGCAAGCAAGAGATGGTGGAGGTTGAAAGAAAATAATAGTCTATGGTCAAAATTTATGAGGGTAAAATATTGTATTAAGGATGATATCAATAAAGTAACGAATAAAAGTAAGTGTTCACAGATATGGACACAAATGCTTAATCAAAAAGAATTAGTTGATAGATTTTCTACACTTACTAAAAAAGGATGGAAATGGAATTTAAGCTAGGATGGAGCATTTTCACTAAAAACGGTAAAAAATGAATTAAGAAAAAAGTTAAAAGAACATACATTATTCAAATGGGCTTGGAATAATGATAATCCACAAAAAATTAAAACTTTTATGTGGAAAGTTTTATCTAATATTATCCCAATTAACAATAATTTAAAGAAAAAAGGTATTAAGCTGGTATCTAGATGTGAGTTTTGCTTAAATGAAATTGAAATATTGGATCATCTCCTTTCACACAGGAGAGTAGCAGCGGAGTTATGGAAAAGACTAGGTTTAGAAATGAATTTAAAATATGAACATCTAAACTTGAAAAGTAGGCTTCAAAAATGGATTAATCTAAAAGTTTCTAGTCCAGTACAGAAATGGATTAAAATCAATGTGTCATTATTAGTTATCTGGTGCATTTGGAAGGCTAGAAATAAAAGTAGATTCGATGGTTATAAAATGATAATAGAAGATATCTGGAAAGATATTAAAGAAGAAACAAGTAAATTTTCAGAATTGAACCCTATAAAAAGTAAAGGCTCGAAGAGGGATAAAGAAACCTAAATTTTTTGGAATCTAAAAGAAAATCAACCTAAACAATTTAAAGTAATATGTATAAAATGGGAAAAACCACCTCAAGGTAGTATAGCTCTAAACACAGATGGTAGCTTAGATAGAGATATGGGCGAAGCAGGAGGTGGAGGAGTTATTAGAGATTCGAAATGATGGCTAATATTAGCCTTCAATAGAAAGATGCAAGCATCCTCGGTCGTTCATGCTGAGATATTAGCTTTAAGAGAGGGAATTAAGTTATGTAGAAAACTAGAAATTAAAAATATAGATATTCAAATAGATTCGAAAAGTGTTGTTAATTTAATCAAAAAGTAGACAAAGATGTGGAAATATGAAGATGACATAGAGGATATTCTAAATGATATGAACTTTCTAAACTTTTCTATAAAGCACATTTTTAGAGAGGCGAATGCATTAGCAGATATTTTAGCTAAAGAGGGAAAAAAGAAAGGTGATCAGGATTATAATGAAAAGAATTTACCAAAAAAATTTACTGGAATATTAAAACTTGATAGTAATGATATTCCTTATATTAGAAAAAATAAAAATATTAATTAGAACTTGCCATTCAAATAGGAAAATAAGACCGTATAAGAGATCACCCTGGTCCTGCGGGGCGATCGAGATAAGGTAAGTGGCTTTTGTTTTTCTGTTTGTTTTTTTTTCTGCTTTTCTGTTGTTTTCTACAGGTAGAAAGGAAAGAAGAAATCGAAACTAATTGAAATAACATTAGGGGACTGGTTTGAAAAAAGATAATGGATGTATAGATATGTAGTATGCTCAGCAGGTACATATTATTCTGCATGTCCATAGCTTGGTGGACTATTCTGATTGGAAGGCTAGATATGTTTAAATGGTATTGTTAGTAGTGGGTATTATATATGCTGGAAGTTTGTGCTAATTTTCTGGAGGTCTGTGTTATTAAGTGTGTGTTGCTGGTAGTCTGTTGTTTTAAAATGGGTGTTGCTGGAAGTCTGTTTCTGGTTGTATGTGGGAAGTCTGTATTATATAGGTGTAAGCTGTAAAAGTTAAAGAGGACAGTGAAGGAATGAAAAGCAAAAAGATTGAAGAAAGTAGACCATATCAAATAATTCTGAACAGCAATGGAGCTGTCCCTGAAGTATCAAGCCAATTGCTAATTGGTTTGAATAGGGAAGGGGTGATACAAGGTTTTAATTATGTGTATGATAGAATTGATTTTGTGCAGGGAAAAAAAATTGCAGGTGAATGTTTAATCAGGATATAAATAACAGCATTCAACAATAATCACTTGGGAGGATAGCTTATAAAGATGTTCAAAAACCCAGCTACCATTATAAGATAGTGGAAGGAGAATATTAAGCTAAAAATTAAAGAAGGCACGAGATGACTCAAGATTCGAGTTTGGTAAAAAACGCTGGAGGGAGAATCATATTCAGATTTAAAAGATATAAGACACTTTAGAAGCACCGAAACATAGAAAGAAGCAAAATAAAGCTTATTATACTCATCGAAAGATTGTTAAAGCAAGACAAGGGATAAGCTACAATCATAAGGATAGTCATTAACTTTCACAAGGAATATCTCCTTGCACAAAAAGGTAAAGATAGGAGATATAGATTAACATAGCCATAGCAAAAATAAAATAACATTTTATAAGATTGGTTAAATGTATTTTATCTTTATTTGAAAAATGGGTGTAAAAGGGCTAAGGGTAGATGATAGTTTGTATTAACGGTATTCCTCCGACAAAAGAGAGGGTTATTATTAATAAAATAATATTTAAAAAAAATCTGTATGTCATTACAGATATAATGGTTTCCCTGTATTTTAGTATACACATGGTTGAGCACAAAATATTGCAATAGGACATGAGCAAGAGTAAGTTCACCTTGGTCCCGTGGGATGAGATAATAGCTTGCTTTCTTATGCTATAGATAATCAGATATTGTCTAGTAACAATAATCCAAGCAAGTAGTGCATTATCGTTGTTATTTATTTATTATACTTGTTCTTTGATGTGAGGATTTGATCTTATAGATGTGAGGAAGGTTATACAAAAGAAATAAACACGAGATTAAAGAGGGTGGTAATATGGTCTTAGTAGCTTTGTAGGATGAATTATTAGGATAAATATGTTGGGGAGTAGTAGTAAAGGTTGCAGTATGATCTGTCCTAGAGAAAACTAAATTAGACAAGCTCACTAAGGCCAAATAAGGAACCAATATAAGATTACCATTTAAGAATCAAAATGGAGAATCATAAAATATATATATCCAAGAAACTAGAATACACATTGGTAGAATCTAGAGAATATGAAGTCAAAATACCTTATAAAGAAAGATGCTCAACTTGCAAGCACTAGAAGCAATTTAAAATTGATGGCCAAAAGAACATGGTAAACTTCCAAGCACATTCAATGTAATATGATTTATTTTATATTTTCAAAAAAAGGGGGTAAAAGGAATAAGGGTATTGTCTAGATTGTAACAAAGGTATTCCTCCGCCAAAAGAGAGGGTTATAGAAAGAAAAACAAAACATTATTAGAAAAAAAAAAGAATAATAAGAAGAATAAGAATAATAAGAAGAATATGGAAAATAAGAAGAGAAGGAAAAATAAAAAAAATAAGAAGAATAAGAAACATTAGAAGAATAAGAACAATATGAAGAATTAGAAGAATAAGAAGAATAAGAAAAAGAAGAAGTATAAGAAGAATAAGAAGAATAAGAAGAATAAGAAGAATAAGAAGAATTAAAAGAATAGGAAGAATAAGAAGAATAAGAAGAAAGATGAGAATAAGAAGAATATTAAAAAAAAGAATTATAAGAATAATAAGAATAATAAGTAAAAAATAAAAAATGAGAAAAATAAGAAGAAAAGGAATAATAAGAAGAAAAAGAAGTATAATAACAATAAGAAGTATTAGAAGATAAAAAGAATAATAAGAATAAGAAGAAAAAGAAGAAAAAGAAGTTTAAGAATAATAAGAAGAAGGAGAAAATAATAAGAAGAATAAGAATAATAAGAAGATTAAGAAGAATAAGTAGAATAAGAAAAATAAGATGAAAAAGAAGAATAAGAAGAATAATAAGAATAAGAAGAATAAGAAGAAGAAGAAGAAGAATAAGAAAAATAAGAAGAATTATAAAGAATAATGAGAATAAAAAAAATACAAAGAATAAAAAGAAAAGAAAGAAAAAAGAAAAAAAAAGATTAAGAAGATAAAGAAAAATAAAAAGAAAAATAAGAAGAATAAAAAGTATGAGAAGAATAATAAGAATTAGAAGAATAAAAGAATAAAAATAATAAGAAGAATAAGAATTATAAGAAGAATTAAAAAAATAAGAAGAAAAAGAAGAAAAAGAAGAATAAGAAGAATAAGAAGAATTAGATGAATAAAATAATAACAATGATAAAAAGATAAAGAAGAAGAAGACTAATAATAATAATAATAATATGAATAAAAAGAATAAGAAGAAAAAAATAAATAAAAAGAATAAAAATAATAAGACGACTAAAAAGAATAAATAGAATAAAAAAAGAAAGAATAAGAAGATAAAAAGAATAAGGAGAATAAAAAGATTAAGAAGAAAAAAAAATAAGAAGAATAAAAAAAAATATTATGAATAAGAAGTATAAGAAGAATAATAAGAATAAGAAGAAAAATAATAATAAGAAAAATAAGAAGAATAATAAGAATAAGAAAAATAAGAAGAAAAAGAAGAATAAAAACAATAACAATAATACAAAGAATTAGAAGAATAAAGAGAATAAAAATAAGAAGAAGAAGAAGAAGAAGAAGAATTAAAAGATTTAGAAGAATACGAAGAAAAATAAGAATTAAAAGAATTAGAAGAATATGAAGAATAAAAAGAATTAGAAGAATTAAAAAATTTGAAGAATAAGAAGATTGAGAATAATAAGAAGAATAAGAAGGATAAGAAGATAATAGAAGAATAGAGAATGAGAAGAATAAA
>JAREIK010000217.1:79775-117032 GCA_029783825.1 Sapria himalayana
AAGATTAATAAGAATAAGAAGATTAAGAAGAATAAGAAATAATAGAATAAAAAATATAAGATGAATAAGAAGAATAAGAATAATATGAATTAAAAAATAAGAAGAATTAGAATAATAAGAAGAATAAAAAGAATAAGATGAATAAAAAGAATAAGAAGAATAATATGAATAAGATGTATAAAATTATAAAAAGTGTAATAGAAATAAGAAGAATACGAAGAATAAGAAGAATAAAAAGAAAAGGAAGAATAATAAGAATAAGTATAAGAAGAATAAGAATGGTAAGAAGAATAAGAAGATTAAAAAGAATAAGAATAATAATAAGAATAAGAAGAATAATAAGAATAAGAAGTATAAAAAGAATAAGAAGAATAAAAAGAATAAGAAAAATACGAAGAATATGAAGAATAAGAAGAATAAGAAGAGTAAGAAGAATAAGAATAATAAACCTAATAAGAATAATAATATGAATAAGATGAATAAGAAAAATAAGAAGAAAATAAAGAATAAGAAGAATAGAAAGAAAAAGAAAAAAAATTATAGAAAAATAAGAAGAATATGAGGAATAAGAAGAATAGATAGAATAATAAAAAAAGAATAGATGAATAAGATGAATATAAAGATTAAGAAAATATGAAGAATAAGAACAGTACTAAGAATAAAAAGAATAAGAAGAATAAAAAGAATATGAAGAATAATAAGAATAAGAAGAATATGAAGATTAAGAAGAATGAGAAGAAAAATAAAAATAAGAATAATAAAAATAATAAAAATAATAAGAACAATAAGATGAATAAGAAGAATAATCAGATTAAGAAAAATAAAAAGAATAAGAAGAATAATAAAAATAAGAAGAATAAGAAGAATAAGAAGAATAAGAAAAATAACAAGAATAAGAATAATTAGAAGAATAAGAAGAATAAGAAGAATAAAAAAAATAATAAGAATTTGAAGAATAAGAATATTAAAAAACTTAAGAAGAATAAGAAAAATAAAAAAAATAAGAAGATTAAGAAGAATAAGAAGATTAAGAAGAATAGAAAGAATAAGAAGAATAAGAAGTATAAGAAAATTAAGAAGAGAAAGATTAAGAATAATAAGAATAGTAAGAAGAATAAGAAGAATAACAAGAATAAGAAGAATAAAAAGAATAAGAATAATAGGATGAATGAGAAGAATAAGAATAATAAGAAGAATAAAAAGAATAAGAATAATAAAAAGAATAAGAAGAATAGAAGAATAACAATAATAAGAAGAATACAAAGAATAAGATTAAAAATAAGAATAAGAAGTATAATAAGAATAATATGAAATAGAAGAATAAGAAGAATAAGAAGAATAATAAAAATAAGAATAATAAGAATAATCAGAATAATATTAAGAATAAGAAGAATAAAAAATTTAAAAGAATAAGAAGATAGAAAGAACAAGCTCAGACCACAATCCACTTCTTCTATGTTTTAAAGTTTGAGTGAGAAAGAATAAAAGTTTTAAATATCAAAACATATTGGGTTTGTATAAAGAGATTAATGAAATAGTAAGAAACTCATGGCAAGGGGCTTCAATTTTGAATCCCATGCAAGTACTAGTTATAAAATTACGTAGGTTAAAATTAGAACTTAGTAGGTGGAATAGAGAAAGATTTGGGGATATAAATAAGAATATTCAGAATGCTGAATCTAAAGTCAGCATATTAAAAATATAGCTTGAGAATAATCAGGACAAATCCTCTTGATTTAATTTAAATAAGGCAAATGTAGAATTAAAACTATTGTGCATATGGATTAAATATTTTGAAAACAAATGGCCACAATAAAGTGGCTAAAAAAGTGGATAAAAATAATAAGTTTTTAAACATAATTGTGAAATTAAAAATCAAAGCCATGAAATAAAAGGATTCAATAATGATATTGGCAAGTGGATAGACGTGGAGGGAGAGTTTTAAAATGTTTTGGAAGATTACTTTAAAAGTCATTTTTTTTGTTTACAGTCAACAAATTAACAACTCTTTAATTTGACAAATAGACAAAAGTGTAACTAGGGAACAAAACAAACTATTATAAGAGCGCCCTAGTGAGGAAGTGATTAAAGCTATAGTCTTTAGTGGAAATAATAACGATGTAGTTGGTCTAGATAGATTGAATAATGGATTTTATGAACAAACTTGGAATATAATAAATAAAGAGCTGATAACCACAATTGCCTGGGTTTTTCTAGGACCAAAAATCACAAAATCAAGGGTCAGCTCATATATTATATTAATACCCAAGAAGTATAATCCGCAAAAAAGTGAGGATTATAGACATATAAGTCAATTTTAATAGGTGTATAAAATTATGATAAAAGTTTTGTAGAATAGACTAAATAGGTTAATTCCCTCCATCATTTCAGTAGAAAAAGCAGGTTTTGTTAAAAATAGACTAATGATGGAAAACATTAATTTAATTGCAAAATTGATGAAATAATTAGGGGCTAAATTTATGGGTCATAATGTGATTATGAAGTTAGATTTGCCTAAAGAATTTCACATAGTAGAATAAAATATTTTATGCTACACAATGAGGAAAATTAGATTCTCAGAATTCTGGATAGATCTAATGTATAGATGCATCTCTAGGACAGTTAAAATTTTAATTAATGGGGAGGCAAGTGACGAATTCAAGCCAGTTAGAGGACTTGGACAAGGGGACCTTTTATCCTCATTATTATTTAATATATATATATATATATATATATATATATATATATATATATATAGAATTGTTAATAATGAATTTAATAGAAAAAATGGAGGGTAATATTATTTACTTTAAACAACCTATACATAGTTTGAATGTAAGTTGTCTTGCTTATGTGGACAATTTAATTGTTTTTACAAATGCAGGGAGCACATAACTAAAGAATATGATGAAACTATTTGATATAATAGAGGAAGAAATGGGCCAACAACTTAATAAAAATAAAAGTCAATTTGTGTTTTCGAGGAAAACACTTGAAATGACAATTCAAAGAGTCAAAAGAAATACAATCTTTGAGCAAGGTAAAGTGGCATTAAAGTACTTGGGATGTCCTATATACAAGGGCAGACTAAAATAATAATATCTAACACTCCTAATAAAAATATTAAGAGGTAAAATAGCGAGATGGAAAAAGAAAATGTTAAGTATGGCGGGATGAATAACATTAATCAAACATTTTCTTTAAGGAACTATTGTACATGTCTTAATGTCCTTACAGCAGTCAAAGAAGGTCTTGGATAGCTTAGAAAAGAAATGGCAAACATTTTTATGGGGTAAAAAATCAGTAAAATATAAGCTACATTGGAAAATAATGGGATGATATATGCTGTTTAAAGGAGGAAGCGAGTCTAGTTTTAAATAAATTAAATGATATGGCCAAAGCTTGGGCATGTAAAAACTAGTGGAGGCTCAAATAGAATGATAGTCTATGGGTGAGATATATGAAAGCTATATATGGGTCAGAAAATAAAGCATGTAAGAATGCCAAAAAAGCATCTACAAGTTGGACCATGATGTTTAAACAAAAGAAATTAGTTGAAAGTAATTCACACCTAACAACAATGAATGGAGATGGACTCTAAATCCACAGGGAAGGTTAATGCTAAAAAGCACAAAAATATTAGTAAGAAAAGAAAAAATTAGTCAAGAAGTTTTTAAGAGAGACTGGGTGAAAGAGATCCCACAAAATATTATTGTATTTATGCGGGAGCTTTTATAAAATGTCATTTCGGTGGATTCGAATATTCAGATGAAAGGGATTAAATTAGCTTCTAAAAATTAATGCTATTATACTAGCATAGATAGTGCAAATCATTTATTTTCAACAGGGAAAAGTGTGGTGGAAGTCTGGGATTATCTAGGGAGAGATGCACAGGTAAGAAATAAGTTAGAAGATATCAAGGAAAGATTAATGAGATGGAGGATAAGCCACACAAAGAATAAAGTATGTAACTGACTAATGGATTACATCCCGCATAACATAGTCTGGAATCCGTGGAAAGCTAGGATTAGAAGTGGGTTTGTGAATATTAAAATGAATGCTAATCATATAATAAAAGAAATAAAAAAGAATGTTCACGGATATTAGTAGGTTTCCCATTAAAACTTAGAAGCATGGAAATGGAGGATGAAAAAAGAAGGTTATGAGGATTACATGCAATTAAGGAAAAAATCCCTAATGTTAGAGTGGTGTGTTGGAAAAAACGTCCACAGGGAAGGCTTACTTTAAATACGGATGGTAGTTTCAATAGGGATATGGGGGAGGCAGGGGGATGAGGTGTTATAAGAAATGAGCAGGGTAGCATTCTGAAAGCTTTTACAATGAAAGAAAAAGCATCCTCAATCTTGCATGCAGAAATTATAGCTTTACACAAAGGCCTTAAAATATGCAAAGAAAACTTTTATTTTAACATACGAGTACAGGTGGATTATAGTATACTAGTGAACTTGCTTACAAATAAGATATAAATGTTGTAGTATGATGAATAGATAGAGTCAATCAAGATTCTTTTAACCGATATAAAAGGAGAAGTTATGCATATATATAGGGAAACTAATGCTTTAGCTGACAACTTAGCTAAAGAAGGTTTGAAGAAGGGGCTTCAAAAGTTTGAGGGGGCTGATATACCAGAGAAATATAAAGGTATGTTCATAATAAATAAATTAGAATACCTATATATTAGAATTCAAAAGTAGTAGCTAGAAAAGAAATCTTTAATCTCCCTAGTCTTGTGGAAAAATTATAAAAATATACATTGCTATATTTTGGTTTTTAGGATTATAGGTATAGGTTAAGATGAAACAATATGAAAATGGCATATGGCAGGAAGGTAAAAAAGGGCAGTGACTTAATGTCACTACCAAAGTAGATATTTGGTTAATAAGATAATTCATTGTGAAGTTCTTATTGTGCAGTCAGCTTGGTATATCAAACAGTGTAAGAAACTATGCTGTTTGTCAAAAGACAATATATATTTCTCTAGTTTGGTATGCTTAAAGTGTAGGACTGCATTGGAACACAAGGTAGAGAATGAGGCTGCCAAAATACAATAATGATATTGGTCAGGAAGCAATTTAAATATAAATATCTATTTTTTATGTTTTTGGCTTTGTGGGCTTGTAGTACAGGGGATACAGTCAAATGCATACAAGATGCAAAGGAGGATAGGTGAACATTAATAGAACAGAAAATAGGCTATCAAATCCTACTAAATACAGGATGATAAATAAAGCTACAACAAGATCAGTTATGACTGTCAAATGCATGCTTCGTTTATTTCATTTTCAAGGGTGTAAAAGGGGATAAGGGCTACTTAAGAGTCAACATATATTCTATCTTACTCATCTTATTTTTCTCATACTTCTTATTCTTATTATTATTCTTATCTTCTTATTCTTCCTATTTTTATTATTCTTCTTATTGTTCTTATTCTTCATTTTATTATTACTCTCGTTATTATTGTTATACTTCTTATTCTTATTATTCTTTTTTTTCTTCTTATTCTTCTTTTTTTTTGGAAAGTTTATTTTTAAATTATAACCCTCTCTTTTGGCCGAGGAATACCATTTTTACAAGCTATATCTACCCTTTTCCCTTTTACACCCATTTCCGACTATTAAAAAAGAAAAAACTATGTAACTTAGTTTTATTTCTAATGATACAATTTGTGCTTTAATTCCTCGTAGTTCAATAATGACTTATGTGATCATTTCAACTCCTCGAATTTTTCTTTAATGATTTGTGGACTCTATCTCCCTTTCTCATTGAAGCCTTTGAAGTATATATTATGCTTTTACGTTCATCCTCTAGCTTTCTTTAAGAAAATCTTTCACTCTCTTTGTTCCTTTCTTTGTTTTGCTATAATTGTTGTTTCAATCTCTTACAAATCCATATATGATATGCTGCAAACCTGTTCTTTGGCTAATCTGCATAGGATCAAGTGTATCATATCCTTATCATTAAAGTACCCAATTCCCTCATTGCCCGTATGCATTTCAAATTAGCTTTTAAAATATAAATTTTCTTCTTCCTCCTTGCTTGACCCATGTTCTGGCTTCATAATGCTTGATTCCAGCCTTACAATATGTAGTCCCTGGTCAATGTTATCTTTGTATGTGAAACCATCTCGATAACAAGCATACTTTCATCTTTATTTTTCTGTTGAGCCTTGATTGCTTCATTCATCTTTAACTTTTGCATGTGTGTAATCGACCGATGACATAACTGACCAAAAATTACAGACTTCCAGGGCATAATAATAAAACTACAGCAACCTTATTAACACATCAGACACCATAATAGAAACATTAATAACACAGACTCCATGACAGCAAAACATTACAGACTCCAAGGCAACATCACTACAGAAACAGTAAAGAACTATAGTCCTTGCTCTGCTTTAATCCCCTTCTTGAAAGCTGAAGACCTACATAGAAAGAAAATGCTACCTACCTATGTTTTCCCATCCCTTACCTTATTAACCCTTCCCAATAAATATATATTATGACCGCTTAGCTGACCTTCGAGAACTCAATTAGTTGTTGACTTTTGATTAGAACCAATCCTACCTCATTTTAAGTAACACAAATCTTACCAATCTGTACGTCATTGGTAGCTTCAACAGATCTGTAGGAATCACCCCTCAGTGCCAGGGTGATTAATTATATAAAGCAATCCTTATCTGCATATGATTAGTGTACAACAGGTCCAAAAAAAATAACTAAAAAGCAGAAATTAACAAATCATACTCTTATCTTCCTAATGTAAGGGAGTTCTTTACTGTCCATTTTTATTGTGCCTATATATTTTTTTGGAAGAGTCAATTCATTATACTCCTTATCTCCTTTGATTCTTCCATCCTTGGCAAATACATCCGCTAAGGCATTAGCCTCTCTAAAAATATGTTTTATAGTAAAATCTAATGAATTTATTTCATATAAAATTTCTTCTATTTCATCTTCATATCTCCACATTAATGTCTTTTTGTTAATTAAATTAACAACGCTTTTAGAATCGATTTGAATATCTATTTTTTTAATGCCATTATTTTTACATATTCTTATACCCTCTCCTAAGGCTAATATTTCAGCATGAAGTGCCGATGATGCTTGATACTTCCTCGTGAAGGCTAAGAGCACATTACCCTCAAAGTTTCTTATTACGCCTCCTCCTACTGCTGCTCATATCTCGATCAAAGCTGCCATTTGTATTTAAAGCGAAGCTTTCTTTCGATGGTTTTTCCCATTTTATGACTATTATTTTAAATTGTTTAAATAGTTTTTCTTTTAAGTTCCAGTAATTTAAAGTATCTTTATCTAAATTCGAGCCCTGTGAATTTAATGGATAAGACTCTGAAATTTTTCTTGTCTCCTCTTTTATATCCTTCCATATATCCTTTATTAATATGCTTTGACCCTCAAATCTACTTTTATTTCTGGCCTTCCAGATACACCAAATAGCTATTTGAGAGGCATTATTTTTAATCCAATTTTGTGCAGAGCTCGTAGCTTTCAATTTAAACCATTTTTGAAGTCTGCAATTGAGATTAAGTTGTTCATATTTTATATGCATTTCTATTCCTAGTTTCTTCCATATTTCTGCTGCTATTTTACCCTGTGAGAAGAGATGATCAAGAGTTTCCATCTCATTTGCACAACAGTCACATCTAGAAACTATCTAAATTCCTTTCTTTTTTAATTTAATATCAATTGGAATGATATTAGATAGGACCCTCCATGCGAAAGTTTTAATTTTTTGCGGATTATCATTATTCCAGATCCATTTGAATAATATTTTTTCTACTTGTTTTTTCCTTATTGCATTTTTGGCTGAATTAAGTGAGAATGTTCCTTCTGGCGTTAAGTTCATCTCCATGCTTTATTTTTAAGTTTAGAATGTTTCTCCACTAGTTCTCTTGGTCTAAGCATTTGAACCCAAACCTGAGAACTCTTGCGTACCTTTTTTCTTTATTAGTATCATCATTTATACAGTATTTAGCTCTCATAAATTCTGACCATTAGCTATCATTTTCTTTTAATCTCCACCAATTTTTGCTTGCCCATGCTTTAGCTAAATTAATGAGATTAACAAATCCCAAACCAGCCTCTTGAACATGATAACATAAGTCTTTTCATTTTTTCCAATGTAGTTTATATTTTCCTTCTTTTTTACCCCACAAAAAATTTGAAAATTTTTTTCAATTTTTTTAATAAATTTAATTGGGGGTTGAGTAACCATAATATTGTGCATTAATGTGCTTTCTAAAACATGTTTTATTAATGTTATTCTTGCCCCCATATTTAAAAATTCTTCCTTCCATCCTAAAATTTTTCTTTTTAATTTATTTATTAAAAATTCTAAATATTCAATCTTGAGTTTACATTCGTACACCGGACAGTCCAAGTAAATAATCTCTCCTTCTTTCTAAGAGAAACCTGTAATATTTTTAATTCTATGAGATAGTGTCGTTGGTGCTTTATGATAAATTATATATTGACATTTTCTTTTATTTAATTTTTGACCTGTTTCATTTTCTAGGCATTTTAACAAATCCATCAGATTATGTAATGATCTACTTCCTCCATTGGTGAAGATCATTACATCGTCTGCATATGTGAGACAACTAACTATTGAAGTATTTTTTGGTTGTCTAAATATTCCAATGATACCTTTCTTCATTTTATTTTTAAGATTTACTATTAGAATTTCCAGATAAATATTAAATAACAAAGGAGAGAGTGGATCTCCTTGTCTTTAGCCTCTAATTAGTTTTATTTCTTCTCCTACTTTTCCATTTGTAATAATCTTAACCCATGTATTAGATATACATCTATATATCAAATCTATCCATATTTCAGAAAAACCCATTTTACGCATGATAAAGCAAAGAGTGTCCCATTCCACTCTATCAAATGCCTTGGATAAATCTAATTTTATTATTATATCAAGTCCTCTTGTTTTAGTTCCTATTTCTCTACACATTTCTTTAGCTAAAAAAATAATTTACAATATTATTATTCTATTCTTCATAAAACCTGTTTGTTCTTTAGAAATAATTTTGGGTAAAATTAATGTTAACCTATTTTGTAATATTTTGGCTAAGATTTTATATATCGAATTACAAAGACTAATTGGTCTAAAATCTTCCCCTATTTATGGATTATCTATTTTAGGAATGAGAATAATGTGAAATCTTCCCCACTTATTTCCTATTTCAGCTCCACAAAAAATGCTATTTATAGCATTTTCTATATATTTTTTAATTATCTCCCAACATACCTGAAAGAAGCAATTATTCCATCTGTCAGGGCCTGCCACACTATCCTTGTCCATATTGGAAATAGCTGCTTTAATTTCTTATTCTGCTGGAAATTTGGTTAACATGATATTATCTTCAGCTGTGATATTATTTTCTATGTTCTGTATAAGTGTGTTTCCTATTAGCTCACTATTTCCATTTAATTGTTTTTCAAAAAAATTTTCAAAATAATTCTGAATATCTGTATCCTTGTCCATCAACTTTCCCTCATTATCTTTTATGGCTCTAATTCTATGCTTATGAAGTTTAAGTTTAGCTAATTTTTGAAAAAGTTTTTTATTCTTATCTCATTCTTTAAGCCATTTAATTTTAGATTTTTGTTTCCAGAAAACTTCTTCCATTAATAAATATAATTTTAATTCTGCTTGTGCTTTGCTCAAGGATTTTCTATTGTTTATATTTTGATCTAATTCAAATTCTAATTCTCTTTTTGAAACTAAATCTTATGCATCTTTTATATTCTTATTTATATTTCCAAAATTTCCCTTATTCCATTTATTTAAATCTACTTTTAATCTATATAGCTTATTATTCAGGATTTGAATCGGGTTTCCTGCTACTTCCTTGTTCCAGGATTCCTTTACCATATTTAAGAAGTCATGATGTAAACACCAGGAATTCTGAAAGCTAAAGAATCTTCATGTGGGAACTATATTTTTAATGGTTATTAAAAGTAGGCTGTGATCAGAGCAAGTTCTATTTAAATATTTCACTTCTGTGTACCCAACTTGCTCTATCCATTTAAAATTAAATAAAACTCTATCTAATCTCGCCCATATTATACCTTTATTTTTCCAGTTGTTGCACCAAGTAAAAGGTGAGCCTAAGAATTTAGCCTCCATTAGGTTGGTTTTATTTATAATATCATTGTAGTGAGCCATAGATATCTTATTTGGGGATCTTCCGCCCTTCTTTTCTTTAAAATTTCTCACTTGTGTTGAAATCACCTCATATAATCCATGGCTTCTTGTCTTTAAATATTTGTTGCATTTCCTCCCATAATTCTTTTCTCTCTTCTTTTTTATTTTTTGCATAAACTATCTTAATTATTTCTTTGACATCTTGACAAAAACTTAAATTGATTAATTGATCAGTTTCTTTTAGAATTTTTATGTTTAATTGATTTTTCCATAAAATCCAGATTTTACCATTATTATTAGCATACCCCTATTCAAAATCTAATAATTCATTATAATTCTCTAGCTGAATTTTATCTACCATAGGCTCAACTAATACTATGAGATTAATCTTATACATATATACCAATTTTTTTATTCTATTTCTTGAGGGGAGATTTGCAACTCCCCTTATATTCCAATATATGTAATTAAATATTATTAATGTTTTTTGATTGCGCTCTAGTAGTGCATTTAGTTTCATATGTTCTATTTATGTATTTTTTCATATTCCTTGGTTTTTTTAAGGAGCTTAAAACTCCTCCTCTCTTTGCTTTCCAATCCCTACCCATTTGAATTACCATAACTTTTAATTCTTCAATTGCCCACTCCTTACTCCCCATTTTCTATTTTAGTTTTTCTATGCCTATATCATCTTTATATGTTTGAGCTTTCTGCTCATTCTCTTCCCCATCCGTGTAGAGAGAAGTCAAGCTTCTTATCTCAGGTTCTTCATCCGAGTAATCTTCTATAGGGACTGCCCAACCATTATTTTTATGTGTTTTATTTCTCATGTAAATTCTAGTTCTTTTATTTAAATCTGAAATTTTTTTAAGCATTTCTCTTCTTTTTGTTTCCTCTATAGCAAGTGATGCCTTATCTTCTTCAGTCTCCTCCTTCTTATATTCAATTAATTTTAATTTATCAACTTCATCATTCTTAACTTCTAAGTGAGCAGTTTGTGCAAATTGAGTTTTTTTTGATATGTAACTATCTCTCCCCTCCTCCCTGCTACCATCATTCTATCATCTCTCCTCTATTTATTTTCAGCCCTTCTTTTCCTCACCAAACAATCATCTAAAGTGTGTCCCAGTTTCCTGCAACATGCACAGAGGATGGAAGGTTTTCTAGAATAACTTGCTGCCAGAAACCTCCTCCATTCGTGTCTCCAATCCATATTATAGAAGGAATGGGTTTCTGTAAATCCACCTCCACACAAATTCGTGCTACACTTGGCCTGGATAGTGTAGCAGTGGTACCATCAAGTAAAGTGGAGAGCCCAGAGTGCATGCAATGTGATATAATGCATATTTATCAAAGAAGTGTATCGGGAGCATGGGAAACAAGAACCATATCGGAGTAGCCGAAGATTCTTCCTTTGTAGAAAAGATAGGTGTCCATTTGAATGTTCTCATGGGATAACCCATGATATACCAGACATCTTTAAGCCATAATCGATGAAAATATAGTTGTAACAGAACATGCTTGTCGTCGATGAGTCCAATTTTAATCAACATTTTGAGCTTTAAAGAATCAAAAAAAGCACGAACATCATCAATATGCGGTCGCCCATGTGAGAATTTGCCCACGGGAGTGAGTTTATGAGGTTCAGTGAGCTTCTGTAAATCTTCGGCCGAAAAAAATATTGAGGGTTCCTCGATATTTTTTGCGTGAATCTCCGAGGAAAAAGACACTGTTTGCGCGGTCTTCTTAAAAAAATCCAAAAAGAATTTCTGATTTGTTAAGTAATCCATTTCCATCGAATTCAGCTTAAAATTTGCTTCTTCTCCTTCAAAAATCATAGTTTCTCTCTCTAGAAAAAAATTTTTTCTCTCTAAAAGTTGAGAGCGTTTTTCAAAGAAAAAAACCGCATTTTTCTCTTCTTATTCTTCTTATTCATCTTATTCTTCTTATTCTTCTTATTATTCATATACTTCTTATTCTTATTATTCTTTTTATTATTCTTATTCTTCTAATTCTTCTTATTGATCATATTCTACTAAATCATCTTATTCTTCTTATTCTTCTAATCCTTCTTATTCTTTTTATTTTTTTATTCTTCTTATTCTTCTTATTGTTCTTATTATTCTTATTATACTTATTCATTTTATTTTTCTTATTCTTCTTATTCTTCTTATCCTTTTTATCCTTTTTATCCTTCTTATCCTTTTTATCCTTCTTATCCTTTATATTCTTCTTATTCTTCTTACTCTTCTTACTCTTCTTATTCTTCTTATTCTTCTTATTCTTCTTTTTCTTTGTTTTCTTCTTATTCTTCATTTTCTTTTTATTCTTCTTAATCATCTTATTCTTCCAATTCTTCTTATTTTTCTTATTCTCCTTATTCTCCTTATTCTTCTTATTCTTCTTATTATTCTTATTTTTCATATTCTTCTTATTCTTCTTATTCTCTTATTATTCTATTCGACTTATTCTTTTTCTCCTTATTAGTTTTCTTATTCTTCTTATTCTTCTTATTCTTATTATTTTTCTTATTCCTCTTTTTCCTTTTATTCTTTTTATTCTTTTTATTATTCTTATTCATATTATTTTTCTTATTCATGTTATTATTCTTTTTTTTCTTATTATTCGTTTTATTTTTCTTATCCTTCTTATTTTTCTTATTCTTCTCATCCATCTTATTCTATTTATTCTTTTTATTCTACTTATTCTTCTTATTCTTCTTATTCTTTTTATTATTCTTATTCTTCTAATTTTAGTATTTTACTTATTCTTCTTATTCTACTTATTATTCATATTCTTTTTAATTTTCTTATTATTCTTTTTCTTATTATTCTTATTATTCTTCATATTCTTATTATTCTTCAAATTCTTCATATTTTTCCTAATTTTTTTTCATTTTTATTCTTCTTATTCATATTAGTATTCTAATTATTCTTATTCTATTTTTCATTTTATTATTTTTATTCTTCATATTCTTTATATTCTTCTAATTCTTCTAATTCTTTTTATTCTACTTATTCTAATTATTCTTTTTTTTATTTTTTATATATTTTTTTATTCTTATTCTTCTAATTCATCCTATTCCTCCTATTCTTCTTTTCTTTTTTATTTTTCTTATTCTTCTTATTATTATTATCACCCTCTCTTTTGGCGGAGGAATACCATTTTTACAAACTACTTCTATCCTTAGCCCTTTTACACCCATCTAACACCTTAATCCTAGAATAATTCAAATTAACACTAAACTTGATAATATATTAGACATAGGCCTTATTTAATTCTTAAATCTGCCTTGGAGCTTTAGGCTTTTATTTGGGCTTTACCCTAGATATGGGTACTCATCCATGGGCTTCTTAAATTTCAGCCTTATTCCATGCTCTTCTGACGCTTTGGGCACTCTTCGGTCATGTTTCTTAAAATCTAAATTTATAATTTAGGCACGCTTCGGTCATGTTTCTGCCCATTCGAAGACCTTGCTCGCTTTACTTATTCGTCAATCTTTGCCATGATATGAGTTTCTATTCTCTTTCGGCCTTCTTATTCTTCTCATTCTTATTATTCTTATTATTCTTCTTGATCTTTTTATTCTTCATATTATTCTCATTCTTTTGATTATTCCTATTCCTTTTATTCTTTATATTCTTCATATTTTTCTTATTCTTCTTATTCTTCATATTTTTCTTATTCTTCTTATTCTTCTCATTCTTCTTATTTTTTTATTATTCTTATTTTACTTATTTTTTTTATCATTCTTATTTTTCTTATACATCTTATTCCTTTTATTCTTTTTATTTTTTTATTCTTTTTATTATAATTATTATTATTATTCATTTTATTCATTTTATTCTTTTTATTCATCTTATTCATCTTATTTTTTTTATTTACTAATTATTCTTATTCTTCTAATTCTTTGTATTCTATTTATCCTTTTTTATTCTACTTATTCTTCTATTCTTTTTATTTTATTTTTTTACTTATTCTTCTTATTCTAATTATTATTCATATTTTTATATTATTTTTATTATTTTATTCTTTTTATTCTTTTTATTTTTCTTATTCTTCTTTTACGTCTTATTTTTATTATTCTTTTTTTTTCTTAGTCTTATTATTTTTCGTATTCTATTTTTTCGTTTTATTCTTCTTATTATTTTTATCATCATATTTTTCATAATTTTTTTATTGTTTTTTTTGTTGTTATTCTTCTTATTCTTTATATTTTTCGTATTCTTCTTATTCTTCTTATTCTTCATATTTTTCAATTTATTCTTTTTCTTCTTATTCTTATAATTTTTTTTATTTTTCTTTTTCTTTTTATTCTTTTTATTCTTCTTTTTCTTCTAATCCTTCTAATCATTCTTATTCTTCTTATTTTATTTTTTTCTTTTTATTCTTTTTATTCTTCTTATTCATCTTATTCTTTTTTATTCTATTTATTCTTCTTATTTTTCTTATTTTTCTTATTCTTCTTGTTCTTCTTATTCTTCTTATTCTTCTTATTCTTTTTATTCTTCTTTTTCTTCTTATTCTAATTATTTTTGTTATTGTTGTTATTTTGTTTTCTTATTCTATTTATTATTCATATTTTTATTATTGTTATTTATCTTCTTATTATTTTTATTCTTCTTATTTTTCTTATTCTTCTTATTCTTCTTATTTTTCTTATTTTTTTAATTCTTGTTATTCTTCAATTCTTTTAATTCTTTTAATTCTTTTTATTCTACATATATTCTAGTTATTATTCTTATTATTATTTTTTCTTATTATTCTTATTATTTTTTTTCTACTTAATATTATATACTTTTTATTCTTCTTAATCTTTTTATTCTTCATATTTTTATTATTCTTCGTATTATTATTATTATTATTATTATTATTCTTATTCTTCTTATTATATTTATTCTTCATATTTTTCTTAATCAACTTATTCTTCTTAATCTACGTATTCTTCTTAATCTATTTATTTATTTTATTTTTATTTTTCTTTTTTTCTTGTTATTCTTCTTAGTATTCTATTCTTCTTTCTATTTTTTTTTTAAATGTTGTTTTATTTTTAGTTTAGCCATTTCATTTGGTGAAGTAAAATCATTTTTACATCCACTATTCATGCATCACATAAAATAAATCCTATACAAATTTGTACTCAAGTAAATACAAGTAAATTTTCTTCCATCCTATTTTTCTTCTTATTTAGTTGTTTTTGTAGAAATTTTGTTTCCACTTATATGCCCTATCTATTTCCTCCTTGAGCTTTGTATGAGCTTCCCAACTTAATACTTACTCCTCATATATTTGTTGAGTCATTTGTAGAGTTAAATAATATAGAATAGGAATTATTCTATCCTTCATCATTTCTTCTACTTACCCTTAATGTCTTTCTGATTCATTTTTCCTTTTTCCCATTTCATTTGTAATCTTTTTATATATAAACCTTTTTCAACTCTTCTTTACTTTATTTCATGGTGGCTCTTTTAGCCTACAAAACTGTTAGCCCAATTTTTCTAAACATCCCTATAAACCCCTTACATTATCTCCTCTCTCTTCCATTACATTTTTATTTATCCTAACAGAAAATATTTTACCCCTATCTATAAAAGTTACATAGCCTACCATATTTTTTCATATTACATATAAACATTAAGAGAAGCATTTAGATTTATCCTTGCTGAATTGAGCTTCCTTTCCTGCTCCTCTTCAGTTACTTTGTCCTAGCTTTAACTTTAATTCTTTTAGTGAAAATAAAGATAGTGAGGAGGAGATAAACATTGTCTATTTTTATCCCTTTTATTTCTTGTTTTTGAGATTTGATTTTTGCAATTGCATTAAAAAACATTGTATTTTTATTCCCATCTTTTAGCCATTTTATTTTTATCCTTTATTTTCAGTAAACTTCTTCCATGTGCAATCTTAACATTAATTTAGCTTGCGCTTTGTTCATTTCAATTCTGGAAGGTTCATCCTACCTCTCTTCATATTCTATTTAAGATGAGATAACTTTTTGTTCTGCATTCAATATATTCTTGTTAATATTACCAAAGCACTCCTTATTTCATAGACTTAGAGCCAATCTTAGTCTACGTAATTTTATTGCTAGAACCTGCCTGGGATTCCCATGTGTAGGTATATCCTATGAGTCCCTCATTATGCTCTCGAAGTCTTTGTGCATTCCCCATATGTTTTGATATCTAAATGTCTTGTGTTTCTTTTCCCTGTTTTTAAATATCAGGAGGAGAGGGCTATGATATGAGCATGTTCTGCTTAGGTGTTTAACTTTTACCCCACTACAATAATCTAACCAATTGGAATTATACAGAATGCGATCCATCCTAGACTAGATTACCCCTCTTCTCTTCCAGTTATTACACCATGTAAAGTTAGGACCCAAATATTCAGCCTCCAAGAGATTTGCATTCGCTATCACCTCATTTATTTGAACTATAGTTATAGGTTCATGAGGCCTTCCTCCCCTTTTCTACTAAAAAAAAAATCATAACCACATTGAAATCACCTCCAATAATCCAAGGATATTTTCTTTCGGCAAGCTCTATCATCTCACCCCACAACTCCCTTTATTTTTCCTTTACATTACTGGCATATACTACCGAAATAATTGGCTCAGACTTTTTCGCTAGTTTGAAACTAATAATTTTTTCTCCATCTGAAATTATTTCAATGTCAATTGCATTTTTCCATAACAGCCATAACTTGCCATTATTGTTAGAAAATGCCTTATCTAAACCGATCTTTCTTTTATATTCGTCTAATAGACTCGTGTTAACCATAGGTTCCATAATTATTACAATTTTAATATTAAGAATTTTAATTAATTTTTTAATTCTATTTATTGATGTAGTGTTCACTACTTTTTTTATATTCTAGTATAAACTATTATACATTACTAGGTGTATATAGCTTGGGCAGTAGTTGTACATCTTGTATCATAACTCATGCATAAGTATTTTTTCCTATTTCTTGATAATTTATTTGCTCTAGGTTTTGGCTGCTCAATATTTTTTGATATATTCAGTTTTAAACCCATCAACCTTATCTTTTCCAATGCACTTTTCTGTTATTCGAGTTCCATTACTGCCCATTCTGCTTGTACAGCCTTGAGTCATCTTGTGCCTGGGCAAATTCCATCTTCTATGTCTCCCTGCTCAAGCTTACAAAAGGCCAGCTTTTAGCTTCCGTCTCTTCTTCCAATAGAAGATCATCTTCTACCCAATTAAACTTTGCAATTTCTTTTTCCATCTCAATCTCCCTTTTCCTCTCATCTCTTTTACTCTAAACCCCCTTCTTTCCTTCCTCCATTCTATTCCTGCCCCTTCGGCTACCCTAGCCCCTTCCTCTAGCCACTTTTTGATCTCTAAAATTTTATTTCTTCCCACCTCCATTTCCCCCCCTTAGCTCTTCCCCTATCTTCCATTCTCTCCCCTCCCCTTCTATCCCGCTCTCACTAGCCTTCTCCTGACAGCCAGCTTCTTTTATTTCCATACTCTCTTCTCCCCCTTCACCCCTCCTCTCATTATCACCTACCATTTCTGCCTCCACCTTCTCACCCTTTATAATCAATCCTACCCTTTCTTCTATGCTTCCCAAGCTCCCCTCCATGTGACCTTTCTTCACCAATACCTTAACCCTCTTTCTCTTCTCTACTCTACCGAAGAACCCCTCTTTCCTAACCTTCTCACTTAACATGCATTCCGAATCATTATGATCCATTTTATTACAATTTTAAAAATATTTAGGCATGAATTCTAGAATTATAGAGTATAGACTGCCAAAATCAATGTGAGTGATCACTGCCCACCCATATTCTTTGAGAAAGAGAAGAACATAAATTAATTTCAATACAAAATCTATCCATGCTCTGCCTGGTCATACAGGCCATGGTTTTCTCCATTATCCAAGGCTTACCTACACATAGTGTAATATAATAGAGAGAGTGCTTGTTGAATAGATGAAGTGGGAGATGTGGAATGGAAAACCATACCAGGGCTTGAGTGGATTCCTCCTTTGGTGTGAATTCAGGCGACCACTTGAAAATTCTCATAGGAAGCCTCGAGATATTCCACTGTCCACAAAGCCATAAATGGAGGAAGTCTTCCTCCTCCTTAATCTAAAGTTGAATATGCTTTACATCACACCATGCAATCTTAATTATTTCCCGAAGCTTCAAAGCTTCGATGAATGCATAACTGTCTTTAAACTCAGGTGTGCCATGTGAGAATTTGCCAATTAATGTGAATTTTAATGGGGTAGTAAGTTTCTCAACGTCTCCCTTCGAGAAGAATAATGGCAGACACCTTCTCCTTTGCATCAAAATTGGAACATAAGAACCCGGGTTCATTAAGTATCGAGGAGAATGATTTTTTGTTAGAGAGTGATGAAATTTTTTTTTCTCAAGCTTCCAACATTCAACATTGGTGTTTTCTCTCTTTAAGAAAGCCACTTTCTCTCTCTAGAATTGAGAGCTACAGGAAACCTATTTATCTTCTTTTTACTTCTTATTTTTCTTATTCTTCTTATTCTTTTATTTTTTTTATTCTTCTTATTCTTTTTATTTCTTATTCTTATTATTCTTATTATTTATCTTATTCTTTGTATTCTTCTAATGCTTTTTAATCTTCTTATTTTTATTATTTTTCTTATTCTTCTTATTTTTCTTATTTTTCTTATTCTTCTTATTTTTCTATTTTTCTTATTCTTCTAATTCTTTAAATCTTCTAATTCTTCATTATTCTTTTAATCTACTTATTCAACATATTCTTCATATTATTATTATTATTATTATTCTTATTCTTTTTATTCTTCTTATTCTTCGTATTCTTCTTATTCTTCTTATTCCTCTTATTCTTCTTATTCTTCTTATTCTTCTTATTCCCCTTATTCTTATTCTTATTCTTCTTATTCTTCTTATTCCTCTTATTCTTCTTATTCTTCTTATTCTTCTTATTCTTATTATTTTTCCGATTCTTCTTAATTTTCTTAGTCTTCCTATTCTTCTTATTCATCTTATTCTACTTACTATTTAAATTATTTTTATTTTTATGTTTCTTCTTATTCTTCTTAATTTTATTTTTCTTTTTTTTTCTTTTTTTCTTTTTTTTCTTTTTTTTCTTTCTTTTTTTTCTTCTTTTTCTTCCTTTTCTTCTTTTTCTTCCTTCTCTTCCCTTTTTCTTCCTTCTCTTCCTCTATTCCCTTCTATTCCTTCTCTCCTTCTCTCCTTCTATTCCTTCTATTCCTTTTCTTCCGTCTCTTCCATCTCTTCCTTCTCTTCCTTCTCTTCCTTTTCTCCTTTTCTTCCTTTTCTTCCTTTTCTTCTTCTTTTTTATTATTTGTATTATTATTATTATTATTATTCTTATTTTTCTTCTTATTCTTCTTATTATTCTTATTCTTTTTAATCATCTTATTTTTATTATTCTTTTTATTCTTCTAATTTTTCGTATTCTTCTTATTCTTCTTTTTCTTCTAATTCGTTTAATTCTTCAAATTATTCATTATTATTCTTATTCTTCTTATTGTATTTATTCATTATATTTTTCATATTCTTATAATTATTTTTCTTTATCTTCTAATTCTTCTTATTCTTTTTATTCTTTTATTCTTCTTATTCTTCTTATTATTTATTTTTATTATTTATATTGTTATTATTCTTCTTATTCGTTTTTTCATTTTTTTTTGATAAATATTTGTTTTATTATTATCACCTTCTCTTTTGGTAGAGGAATACCATTGATACAAACTAATAACTGCCCTTATCCCTTTTACAGCATTCTTCAAAAGATAAAATAAGAATAAACATAAAAGTGGGCTTATCCATTTTGAGAGAAGTATCTCTCTGAAATGGACTAATCCGTGAATTAGTTCCAGGTTTTTACTTGTGCTTGCTGGTTGAGTATCTTTCTTATAGAAGAGTTGCTATCTTTCATAGCACTTCATTTAAGTGGTTTTCTTTGCTTTGATGTGAGTGGGATGATCTGTTCATTTTGTTCTACTCTCTTTCTCAGAGCAACTTTGATGTCATTATTAAGATTCTGCTATGTTTTTTGTAGTCTTCAAATCTACTTTTGCCTTTTCCAGCTTCAAGAACCTCAATAATGTCAGCATGGTATCTTCAATGTTGGCATTTCGTTTTAGATTCTATCCTTCTCTTCTGCTATTCATGGGAGATGAGGAAAAGCTTATATATTTGTGATTTTCATGAACTGTATTGTGCCTCTATGGAACTATTTGACTTTCTGAATCTACGTGTTTACTATCTGCAAAAATCAAAAACATCCATCCACATTATACAATCCTAACTCACCTGATAGTTACCTTCCCTATACATCTACAAAATCATCCAAGAATGCACAAAATATTTCTTTTTCTTACCTATGATAGTTTTGGTATGCTGTGAACATATATTGTAATTTTTATTTAATTTTAACTGGCCGTGTATTTTAAAAAATAGAATTTTGTGTAGGTAGCCTTATGACAAAATTACTTTGTGCATATTTCATGCCTTAAACTGATAACAAAGAGGAAGCTTAAAATCGTATACTGCAAGCATGCTTTTCAAGGTTGAATTTCTTTGCTACTCTCCTAACCACTTCTAAAATTTGGAAAGCCTATTTCATCTAGTTTGAGTAAGCCTTTATATTTCATAGATATGTTTATTTTTTCAAAATCCTGATTACCTTCTTTAACACAGTTTATTGGTAATTTATCTGCGACAAGATTGGCCTCCCTTAATATAAGTATTATTTTGTAATTTAATTTAGAAACTAGATGTATGATATCTTCTATGTCATTTTCATATTTCCATAAATATTTGTTACCTTTAATTAGATTTACTAATGTTGAGGAGTCCATTTAGACTTGAATATTTTTTACATTGTTGCTTTTAAATAGTTCTAAACATATTAAAACAGTTCGCATTTCTGACTCAAATGGTATATTCGCTTTGATTATTCAAGTGAAAGCAAATAGGGCTTTCCCTTTTAAGTCCCATAATAACCCTCCTCCACCTGCTACCCCTTAATAACAATCTGTATTAAGTGTCATGAAACCTTTTGGAGGTTTATTCCAGTGTCTCATAGTAAAATTTGTTGGCTTGTCTTTTTTATAACTTAGTTGCCATGTGTCTATGTAATCTTTATTTTCATCATGTTTAATATTTTTTAGTGGATAGGCTTCTAAAATTGTTTTAAATTTTATTTTGATTTCTCTTACTATATTGTTAATTTTTATTTCTATACCTTCATATCTTCTCTTGTTTCTGTCTTTCCATATATTCCAGATAATTAGTGGAGGCAAATTCTTCCTAAGCCAGCAATGAGCAGAATTATTGTAAGGCCCTAATTCCCAGCATTGTTGTCTATTTTTGATGTATTGCCTTATATATTTGATCCCCATTTCATCACCTAGATTTTCCCATAACCTTGTTGCTATGTCTCCTTGTGAGAATAAATGTTCTAATGTTTCTATTTTCTTTACAGCATTCACATCTAGATGCTAATTTTATGCCTTTTCTTTGAATAATATTGTCTAATGGAATTATGTTATACAAAACTTTCCATAGGAATAAACATGTTTTAGGTGAGTTATTGTAGTCCATCACTATTTAAATATCTCTTTATGTGGTTTTTTCTTTCTAATTAAATTTTTGACAGATTTTAAAGTGAATGTGCCTTCTTCGGTTAATTTCCATTTCCATTCATGTTTTGTTAAAATTGTATTTTTATCTATGATATCTTTGTGTTTTATTGTTTGTTTCCTTATCTGTGAGCTATTTTAACTTTTTTTCTCCTTATTAGTATCATTGTTTATTATATATTTTTCTCTCATATATTTGGCACATAAACTTTTTGTTTTTTCACACCCCACCATCTCTTGCAAGCCCATGCCTCTACTATTTCTATCAAGCTAGAAAAGCCTAGGCCGGCTTCCACTTTTGGGTAACAAAGAAACTCCCATCTAACCTAATGCAATTTGTGTTTTTTATCTTTTTTCCCCCGAAGGAAATTAACAAATTCTCTTTCTATTTTTTTAATTATGTTTTTAGGTGGCATCATTACCATAAGGTTATGAATTACCATGCTTTGATAAACATGATTAATTAGTATGATTTTTCCACTCATATTTAGCATATATGTTTTCCATCCAGTGATTTTCTCTCTAATCTTAACTAACATGAAATCAAAATGTTTTATGAGTGTTCATCCCTCATATAAAGGGCAACCAAGATAAGTGATTGCTCCTGTTACTTGGGAAAAACCTGTGGCATTTTTTAGTCTGAGAGCTAGATTGAAGGGGGCTTTTTTAGAAACCATGAATTGACATTTATTTCTATTTAGTATTAGACCTATTTCTTCTTCTATGTTTTAGAAAAGTTTCATTAGATTAGATATAGATTTTTTATTTCCATTAGTAAAAATAAGTATATCGTTTGCATATGCTAGACAATCTACCTGTGGTGAATCTTTAAAATGTTTAAACGAGTGGATAGCTCCTTTTATGGTTTTATGTTTTAAATTAATCAAAAATAATTTCAGATAAATATTAAAAAGAGAATGAGACAAAGGGTTTCCTTGTCTTAGTCCCCGAATGGGTTTAAAGACTTCCCCTTTTTCCCTGTTAATAAAAATTTTAAACCAAGTACTTGAAATACATCTAAAAATTAAGTCGATCCAACCTTCTGCAAATCCCATTTTCCTCATTACATAACATAACAATTTCCAGTCTACTCTATCGAAAGATTTCGACGAATCTAATATAAAAACTATATTATGTCCCCTAGTTTTAGTGGAGATTTTTCTAATTATCACTTTTGCTAAGCAAATATTATCCATGATAAGCATATCCTTCATGAATCCTATCTGCTCCTTAGAAATAATCTTTAGAAATAAGGATTAGTCTATTTTGCAATAGTTTGGCTAGGATTTTATATGTGGAGTTACATAGGCTGATTGGGCAAAAATCTTCACCCTTTTGAGGGATTTCTTTTTTTGGAATTAAAACTATATGAGTTAGAGCCCATTTTTTATTTAACTCAGCTCCACAAAAAACCCACTGTATGGCTTGAATAAGGTTAATTTTGATTATGTCACAGCAAGCTTGAAAAAACACATTGTTCCAGCCATCAGGATATGCAGCACTGTTTTTATCTAAACTGAATATAGTATTTTTAATTTCTGTTTCATCTGAAAATTCCATTAAGTTTTTGTTATCTTCTTCATTAACATTTTCATTTATGTTTTGTAAGAGATTAAACCATGTCTGTTAATTATTTTTGCATAATAATGTTTTAAGCATTCCTTCTAAGGTTTCTTTTATGTCTTTCTTATTTTCTACCCATAATCATTCATTATTCCTAATTCCTATTATCTTGTGTTTTTAATTTTTTATTTTAGTGATTTGATGAAAAAATTTTGTATTTAAATCCCCCTCTTTTAACTATTTTATTTTTGATCTTTGTTTCCAGAAAACATCCACCATGTATAATTTTAATTTGAGTTCAGCTTGTGCTTTATGAAGGGCCTTAAGACTGTTTGTGTTATTAATTTTTTTGTGTTCTTTTTTTAGTTCATCTATATTTTTTTCAATTTCTAAAATAGATTGGTTAATATTTCCAAATTTATTTTTTGTTTCAATCTAATAAGCATGATCTTAATCTAAATAGTTTACCTGAAAAGATCTAAGCAGGATTGCCTACAATCAGCAACTTGCAAGAATTATTAACCATGTCCAGGAAGTCCTCATGTAAGCACCACATATTTTGAAAATTAAATGGGGTTCTACTCACTTCTTTTTTTTTGGGGAGTAATAAGCAATGGATTATGATCTGAGCAGGTCCTACTAAGTGTTTTATGCCTATATTTCCAAAAGTATCCAGCCATCTTGAATTAAACAGAATCATGTCCTGTCTTGACCAAATGGCACCTTTCTTTTTATGGTTGATTGTCCATGTATATGTTGATCCTAGAAAATCTGCCTTTATTAGATTAGTATTATTTATTACCTTATTAAATTGGTCACTCACTTTTGTGTTTATTGGCCTATCTACTTTTTTCTTCTCCGATAATTTCTTATGGTGTTAAAGTCTCCTCCAATTATCCATTGTAAATTCTTATTAGCTATATCCTTCATGATATACCATAAATCTTTCCTTTTATTTCTAGAATTATTAGCATAAACTAAAGAAATAATGCCTTATGTGTTTTTTTCCTAAACTGAGGTTACTAATTTGTTCATCTTCTTCTATTTTGGTTATATAAAAGTTATTCCACATTACCCTAATTTTGCTATTTTTATTGGAGGTGGCATTTTTATATCTTAACTTATTTGTGAATCTTTTAATTGGTCTATTCCCACCATTGTCTCAGCTATCATTAATAATAAAATTTTATGTATTTTAACCATTTTAATTATTCTATTTAGTGAAGAGGGGTTAGCTATACCCTGAATGTTCCAGAATAAGTAATTATGCATAATTAAAAGATTTTGATTGTGCTCTCATTTTATTTTTTAGTTCGATAGTTTTTTCTAAGTGTTTATGTGTATTTCTTGTTTTATTTATGTGAATGGGATGAGTTTTAACTGAATTCCTAATTTTATCAAATTTTTCCATTTGAATGTTTATGATTTTTAAACTCTCTATTGCCTTGTCTCTATTTTCTATCTCCCATCTTCTTTTCTCAATATCTATATCATCTATAGAATTCATCTTGTAATTTTCTGTTTTAGTTTGCATAGTGTTATAGCTTTTAAATGATTCAGAATCTGAATCAAATTCTGAACCAGTGGACCAACCTTCTGTGTTTGGTTTCTGTTTTATGTTTATTTTATGTTTCCTAGTTCGGATCACCACCTCCTCTATTTTTCCCATCATGATTCTAATTCTATCTTGTTTTGTTATATTTCCATCGTGAACAAATAGATTTTTGAATGTTTCTATTACATTTTTTCGGGATACTATAATAGGTTTAGGGTCTACATCATCTTCATTAGACACATCTTGTATAATCTCATGTTTTCTAAACAAAATTTATGATTTTTTTCCTTGAATTTACAATGCAATTCGCTATTTTATGGCCTCTTTTTTTACATTGAGTGCAAAAGCTAGGCAATGCTCAAGAGTTATAGGTTTCCAAAACACTTGAAATTCATTCTGTCCAATCCATATCTTTTGTGGGATGGGATATTAGATATTAACCTCTACACAGACTCTTACAACACTTGGTCTAGAGAGGTTGGTAGTAGCACCATTTATGAATAAAGGTTTTCCAATAATATTAGAGATGGAGTAGAGTGAGGATTTATTGGAAAAATGTATATGCAGTGAGGGTAGAAGAAACCATACCGGAGTAAGTGGATTTTCTTTATTCATATAAAAATCTGATGACAATTTAAAAGTCCTCATAGGATAACCTCTAACATTCCAGTTATCCTTTAACCACAAGAAAAGAAAATCTTACTTTGTGAAAAGCTACATCAGGACGTGCCTATTGTCTATCGAGTCCACTTTTATCAAGCTTTTGAGCTTGAGCGAGGAGAAGAATTCCATTATAGCATCAATGGGAGTGCGTTCGTGAAAATATTTTCCAATAAGAGAGAAATTATGAGCTTCCGAGAAAGCCTCAAAATGTTCGGAAAAAAAATATATTGTGGGTTCTCTGTTTTTTAAGTTCAATGTTTATTCGGGATCTCAGATGTATAATGAATGTTAGAAAAAGATTTCTTATGGGCAAGATAATAACATTTCCACCATTTTGAGCATGAATTTACCCCTTTATTTACCATAATGGATATTCTCTCTCTAGATTTTGAATTTTTTCTCTCTAGAAATGAGAGCTCTTCTTCTTTGTTTCCCTTCTAACTCTTTTTTTTTCTGATTCTTCTTATTCTTCTTGTTATTCTTATTCTTCTAATTTTTCTTATTCTTTTTATTCTCTATATTTTTCTTATTCATCTTATTCATCTTATTCTTCTTATTCATGTTATTATGTTTTATCTTCTTATTCTTCTTATTATTCTTATTATTCTTACTTTTTATTCTTCTTATTCCTATTATTATTATTCTTCTTCTTATTCTTTTGATTATTATTATTATTATTATTATTATTATTATTCTTATTCTTCTTATTTTTCTCATTCTTCCTATTCTTCTTAATAATTTTATTCTTCTTATTCTACTTATTCTTCTTATTCTTCTAATTTTTCTTATTTTTCTTATTCTTCTTTTTCGTGTAATTTTTTGTTATTCTACTTTTTCTTCTTAATCTTTTTATTCTTCTTATTCTTCTTATTCTTCTAAATCTTCTAATTCTTCTAATTCTTCTATCTTCTTTTTATTCTTCTTATACTTCTTATTCTTCTTTTTCTTCTTATCCTTCTTATTCTTCTTATTTTTCTTTTCTTCTTATTATTCTAATTATTCTTATTCTTCTTATTCATCATACTCTTCTTATTCATCATATTCTTATTATTATTATTTTTCTTTAATTTTTATTCTTATTATTCTAATTATTCTTTTTATTTTTTTTATTCTTTTTATTCTTTATACTATTCTAATTCTTCATATTATAATTATTCTTCATATTTTCTAATACTTTTTATTCCTCTTATTCTCTTATGCTTTTTATTTTCTTATTCTTTTATTCTTCTTACTTTCTTATTATATTTATTTTTCTTATTTTCTTATTCTTCTTGTTCTTCTTATTTTTATAATTCTTATTATTCTTCTTTTTTTTATTAAAGGTTATTTTATTAATATCACCCTCTCTTTTGGCGGAGGAATACTATTTTTACAAGCTATGTCTACCTGTAACCCTTTTACAGCCATTATATGCTTAAACTAAACTTTAGTATCTAAATTCTAAATTAAAATCTTTTTTAGGTCAAAATATAATTTAAATAAAGCTGAAATGCCTTTTTTAAAATTAAGGATATTTTCTGGATTGGCGTGTGCCTTATTGCACTTTTCGTGTGCTTTATTTCTCTTCTGTCTTGAGCTGCCCACGTTATCCAACTATGAGGGCCCTTGTCCTATCCTCTTTGTGCTTCGTTGCTCCTGATTTTCACATTGGACCAAACTGTTTCGGCCGTGTTTTTCTTATTATTCTTCTTATTCTACATATTCTTCCTATTCTTCTTAATCTTTATTTCTTCTAATTCTACTTATTTTTCTTATTCTTCTTATTCTTCTAATTCTTTCTTATTTTTATTATCTTCTTTTTAATGTTATTTCTTGTTATTCTACTTATTCTTCTTAATCTTCTTTTTCTTCTAATTCATTTTATTCTTCTGATTCTTCTCAATATACTTAAAATTTTTTTTCTTCTTATTCTTCTTATTCTTGTTATTCTTATTATTCTCATACTATTCTCACTCTTATTATTATAAATATTATTCTTATTATTCTTCATATTCTTATTATTTTACTTATTTTTTTTTATATTTTTTATTCTTCTTATTCTTTTTATTCTTCATAATTTTGTAATCTTTTATTTTTTTTATTCTTATATGTCTTCTAATTCTTCTTATTCTGCTTATTCCCTTTATTAATCTTATTCTTCTTTTTATTTTTATTCCATTTATTTTATTATTCTTATTATTCTTCTTATTGTTCTTATTCTTGTTATTCTTTTATTTTTTTATACATCTTATTATTAATATTATTCTTTTTCTAAGACTTCTAATTCTTCTTATTCAACTTATTCTTTTAATTCTTATTTTTATTTATTCTTCTTATTCTTCTTTTTCATGTAATTCTTTGTAATCTTCTTATTCTTCTATTCTTTTTAATCTTCTTATTCTTTTTATTTTTTTTCATTCTTCTTATTCTTATTATTGTTCATATTCTTCATTCTTCTTATTCTTCATTCTTCTTAGTGTTCTTATTCTTCTTATTCTTCTTATTCTTCTTATTCTTCTTTTTCTTCTTTTTCTTCTTATTCTTTTTATTCTTTCTATTCCTCCTATTATTCTTTTTATTCTTATTGTTCTTATTTTTTTTATTCTTCTTATTCTTCTTATTCTTCCTCTAATTCTTCTTATTATTCTGATTATTCTATTATATTCATTCTTCTTATTCTTGTTATTCTTCTTATTTTTATTATTCTTCTTATTCTTCCTATTCTTCTTATTCTCTTTAATATACTATTCTTTTATTCTACTTATTCTACTTATTCTACTTATTCTATTTATTCTACTTATTCTTCTTATTCTTCTAATTCTTCTTATTTTTCCTTTTCTTTGTTTTCGTGTTATTTATTGTTATTCTTCTTATTCTTCGTATTCTTCTTATTCTTCTTATTCTTCATATTCTTCTTATTCTTTTTATTCTTTTTATTCTTTTTATTGTTATTATTCTTCTTATTTTTCTTATTATTATTATTCCTCTTATTCTTCTTTTTCTTCTTTTTCTTCTTATTCTTCTTTTTTTTTTCTATTTATTCTTCTTATTCTTCTTATCTTCCTTATATTTCTTATTCTTCTTTTTCTTCTTATACCTTTTATTCATCATTCATCTTATTCTTATTATTCTTCTCATAATTTTTATTATTATAATTCTACATATTCTTCTATATCTTTTTATTCTTTATATTCTTTTTATTATTTTTATTCTTCATATTTTTCTAATACTTTTTATTCCTTTTATTCTTCTTATGCTTTTATTCTTCATATTCTTCTTACTTTTCTTATTATTCTTATTATTCTTATTCTTCTTTTTCATCTTATTCATCTTATTCTTCTTATTTTTCTTATTCTTTATTTTCTTCTTTTCGTCTTATTCTTCATATTCTTTTTATTTTTTGTTATTATTCTTATTCTTCTTTTTTAGTTTGTTTTATTATTAATATAACCCTCTCTTTTGGCAGAGGAATAACTTTTTTACAAGCTAAGTACTACCCCTTCCCCTCTTACACCCATTAAAACCCAAAAAAATACATTAAATTCATTAAAGCTCCTCTATGCCATTTGAATATTAATTTGTGCTAAAGGCCTTTTATGTTTAAAGCTTGGCTCTGTTATGCTTGTATATTCTGTTTTTGTGTGCTTTATTGCTTTCTCACGTGGTGATTCAATAAAATCCTCTTGTTTGTGCATGCTCCTCTGCTTTTATCCTTCCAATCGCTCGTGCTAGGTCGTCAGCCCTTTTCTCATACCTGTGCATTTTCCTATTTCCCTGATCCTCGTTGTGTGTGCTTTAACTTGGCTGCCCTTCAAACTATTAGAATCCATTCGGCTCAACAGCCTAAAAGATGCTAACTCTAAACATAAATAACAGACTGCCTATACAGACACTGAACACCCACCAAGTTCATTACAGACATTGAACAGGCATTACAACTCATTATATAAATGTAGACATTGTGCATCCATATCAGACAAAAGCTATTATGTTTTAATCTAGCATGTGATAATAGATCCTTCATGTGCATCTACCTTCACTCCCATTCAGCTGCTTCTTCGGTTTCATTTATACCTAAACCAGAAAGAAAACCAAAAAAAAAACAAGAAATATCCACCTAATAACATAAATGGCAGTTTTTTCTGCCAGCTAACTTTCCCAATCTCTGGAGTTTCAAGAGTAATCTAGCCTGTGACTGCAGATCCTTCATGCGCGTCTACCTACTCCAATCAGCTACTTCTTTCAGTTTCATCTATACCTAAACCAGAAAATCAAACAAAAAATTATGCCATAAATGGCAGCTATAATGCTGTCTTTTTCCAGCCAGCTAACTTTCCCAATCCCTACACACACCAGCACAAAACCATTATATTTAAGCTTAAAAACAGAAACTACACATGGCAGCAGCCTCACCATGCAACTCCTACCCTAACTTCAACCTGGAGTTTTCAGAATTATGTCTACATTTTTACTTTTCCTGTAACAAGTCCTGCACAATAAGGGTAAATACAGTAGCAAGTACATCTATCCTGATGCGACTCATACTTCTCATTAATTTTCTTCTAATGCTTTTACAAGCTTCATTCAGTTGCCTTTTTCAATTTGTCCTACAAGCAGAACAACAGAGCAAACAATACACAGAAAGCACAAGTAGAATACCCTCCAGTGTCATCTAGCCTCATATCTTTATAATCGCCCCTCAGGACAAGGATGAATTTATAATTATCTGAATTTTTAAAATTTGCAAAACAAGTCTATCATAAAATTTCAATTAATAATTTTCTTTGTTTCCTATAATCTAAAAATTATAGCTTTAGTTTTTAGTTTTTTGAATTCTAACATATGGAAAAGCAATTTTGTCTAAATTTATTAAGCCTTTAAGCCTGGAGGGTATATCCTCTTCCCCAAATTCTTGCTCACATTTTTTCAAACCATCTGTTGCTAATTTATTTGCTACCGCATTAGCTTCTCTTAAAATGTGCAACATTGTTCCTTTCAACTCAATTAACAGTTTTTTAATTAGGTTTATTTCCTTTTCAAACCCCACAATATTATCTTATTCGACACCAGATCACCTAATATACTTGAGTCTACCTGAACCTGAATATTTGAAAAGTTATTTTTTTTTGTAGATCAACAAGCCTTTATGTAAGGCCATAATTTCTGCTTGTAGAGAAAAAGTTACATCTCCTTTCATTGTGAATGAACTCATGGCTTACACTCCACATTTCTTATTATACCTCCACCCCCTACAGCACCATTTCTCTCTAACGAGCCCTCTGTATTGAGAACTAATCCCTGGAGAAGCTTTCCCAGCTAATGGATCTAACTTTCGCTGAGTCCTAATTTTTATAGAGAGGCCGCAAATCTTTTTCCTATTTTCATCTAAGTCTATATTACTAATTTTTATAGGATTACACGCTGAGATAAATGAGCCTTCTTTTTTATTTCTTCTAAATTGCTATTATAATTCATAGGGATACCTTCAAATCTACTTTTGTTTCTTGCTTTCCATAAGGACCAAACTGCTATATGTGGGATAAAATTTCTTAACCATTTGAAGATTTTATTTTTTGTGTGCTTACTCCAGTTTTTTAATCTTTACTGCAAGTCTGATGCACCTTTTTCAATACCCACCTCTACCTCGAATTTTTACCATAGTTTTTTTGGCTATTTTCCCTATTGAAAATAGGTGATTAGTACTTTCCACCTTCTGATAACAAATTCACATCTAGATGCTAACTTAATTTCTTTTCTTTGTATATTATCATCTACCGGGATCACATTTTAAAGGAGTTTCCACATGAATACATTTATTTTTTGTGGTAACACCTTTATCTATGCCCTTCTAAATATATCATGCTCCGGCCTTTTACTTCTTATTTGTCTTATTGTGCTTTATCTTTTTTTTCTTCTTATTATTCTTGTTGTTCTTACTTATTATTATTATTATTATTATTATTCTTCTTGTTCTTATTTTTATGATTCTTCTTATTCTACTTACTCTTCTTATTCTTCATGTTCTTTTTAATAATCTTATTCTTCTTATTCTTCTAATTCTTCTTATTTTTTTATTCTTCTTTTTTATGTAATTGATTGTAATTCTTCTTTTTCTTCTTAATCTTCATATTCTTCTAATTATTCTCATTCTTCTTATACTTCTTATTCTTCTTATTTTTATTATTCTTCCTATACTTCTTATTCTTCTTATTTTTATTATTCTTCTTATACATCTTATTATTCTTATTGTTCATATTTTTCTTTATTCTTATTCTTCTAATTATTCTTATTATTCTTATTTTTTTTAATCATCATATTCTTCATATCCTTATTATTCTTCTTATAATTTTTTATTCTTATTCTTATTATTCTACTTTTTCTTCTTAATCTTTTTATTATTTATATTCTTTTTATTATTCTTAATCTCCATATTAATATTATTCTTCGTATTTATCTAAAATTTTTATTCCTCTTATTCTTCTTATCTTTTTATTCTCCTTATTCTTCTTATGCTTTTTATTCTTCTTACTTTTCTTATTATTGTTATTCTTCTTGTTCTTCTTGTTCTTTTTATTTTCTAATTCTCATTATTCTTACTATTCTTAATATTCTTCCTATTTTATTATTCATCTTATTCTTCTAATTCTTTTTATTCTTCTTATTCTTCTTATTCTTCTTATTCTTCTTATTCTTCTTATTCTTCTTATTCTTCTTATTCTTTTATTCTTCTTATTCTTTTATTCTTCTTATTCTTCTTTTCTTTTTATTATTATAAATATTCTTATTATTATTATTATTATTATTATTATTTACATATACTTTTTATATTTTTATTCTTCTTATTCATTCTATTCTTCATAATTTTTGCAATCTTCTTATTTTTTTATTCTTATGTCTTCTAATTCTTTTTATTATACTTATTCCTTTATTATTCTTACTCTTCTTGTTATTTTATTCATTTTATTCTTATTATTCTTCTTAATCTTCTTATTATTCTTTTTCATGTTATTCGTTTATTTTTTTATACATCTTAATATTCTTATTCTTCTAAGACTTCTAATTTTCTTATTCAACTTATTCTTTTAATTCTTATTTTTTTTATTCTTCTTAATCTTCTTATCTTTTTATTTTTTTCAATCTTCTTATTGTTATGATTTTTCTTATTCTTTATTCTTCTTAGTGTTCTTATTCTTCTTATTCTTTTTATTCCTTTTATTATTCTTTTTCTTCTAATTATTCTTATTCTTTTTATTGTTCTAATTTTTCTTATTTATTATTCTTCTTATTCTTCTCATTATTCTTCTACCTCTAATTCTTCTTATTCTTCTTATTTTATTCTACTTATTCTTCTTATTCTTGTAATTCTTCTTATTCTTCATATTTTTTTATTCTTATTTTATTTCTTATTCTTTCTATTCTTCTTATTCTTTTTAATATTCTTATTCTTTTATTTTACTTATTCTACTTATTCTTCATATTCTTCTAATTCTTCTTATTTTTCCTTCTTCTTTTTCGTGTTATTTCTTGTTATTCTTGTTATTCTTCGAATTCTTCTTATTCTTTTATTATTATACTTCTTCTTATTCTTCTTATTTTTTTTTTCTTATTCTTCTTATACTTTTTATTCTTCTTATTCTTATTATTCATCTTATTCTTCTTATTCATCTTATTCTTCTTTTTCATATTATTCTTCTTTTTATTCACCTTATTCTTCTTATTCTTCTAATTATATTATTATTATTATTCTTATCTTTTTATTCTTTTTATTCTTCTTTTCTTCTTATTCTTCTTATTCTTCTTATACATCTTAAAATTCAGATATTTTTTATTCTTCTTATATTATTATTATTATTATTCTTCTTCTTATTATTATACTTATTGTTCTTATTCTTTTTATTCTTTTTATTCTTCTTATTATTCTTATTCTTCGTATTTTTATTATTCTTATTATTCTTCTTATTCTTCTTATTCTTTTTATTCTTTTTATTCTTCTTATTCTTCTTATTATTCTTATTCTTCTTATTCTTCTTATTCTTATTTTTCTACTTATTCTTTTTATTCTTCCTATTCTTCTTAATCTTCTGATTCTTCTTATTCTTTATATTTTTTTTATTCTTCATATTCTTCTTAATCTTTTTTCTACTTATTCTTCTTATTCTTATTTTCATCTTATTCTTCTTATTCTTCTTTTTTTTATTATCTTTTTAATCTTATTATTTTTCTTATTCTTGATATTCTTGTTATTCTTCTTACTTTTTTTATTATTTTTATTATTTTTATTATTTTTATTCTTCTTATTTTAATTATTATTCTTATTCATCTTATTCTTCTTATTTTTGTGATTCTTCTTCTTCTTATTTCTTATTTTTTATTTTTCATATTATTTTTATTCTTCTTATTATTTATTTCTTCTTTTCTTTTTATCTACTTATTCTTCTTATTCTTCTTATTCTTCTTATTCTTCTTATTCTTACTTTTTTTACTATTCTTCTAATTCTTCTTATTCTTTTTATTTTACTCATTCTTCTTATTCTTATTAATCTTATTATTTTTCTTATTGTTCTTAATCATTTTATTCTTCTTATTCTACAAATTATTTTTATTCTTCTTATTCTAATTATTTTCATTAATCTACTTATTTTTCTAATTCTTCTTATTTTATTAATTCTTCTTATTTTATTTATTCTTCTTATTCTTCTTATTCTTCTTATTCTTCTTATTCTTAATCTTTTTATTCTACATATTTTCTAAATCTTCTAATTGTTCTTTTTCTTTTTATTATTTTTTTCTTCTTATTCTTTTTTTTCTAATTCTTCTTATTCTTCTTATCCTTCTTTTTTTTTATTTATTCTTATTCTTCTTACTCTTTTTATAAGTCTTTTTCTTCTTTTTTTATTCTTCTTATTCTTCTTATTCTTCTTATTCTTCTTATTTTTTATTTCTTATTATTTTCTAATTCTATATATTATTCATATTCTTTTATTTTTCATTTTCTTCTTCATTTTCTTCTTAATTTTCTTAAACTTTTATTATTATTATTATTATTATTATTCTATTCTTATTATTCTTCTTATCCATCTTATACTTTTGATTCTTCTTATTCATTTTATTCTTGTTATTCATCTTATTCATCTTATTCATCTTATTCATTTTATTTTTCATATTCTTCTTATATTTATTATTCTTCATATTCTTCTTATTCTTATGAATCTTTTTATTAATCTTATTTTTCTATTTCTTATTCTTCCTATTCTTCTTATTCTTTATATTCTTCTTTTTCTTCTCAATCTTTTTATAATTTCATTCTTCTACTTATAATTCTTCCTATTATTCTTATTCTTTTTATTCTTTTTATTCTTCTTATTCTTTATAATCTTTTTTTTCTTCTCTTTCTTCTTTTTTTTAAAGTTTGTTTTTTATTATTATAACCCTCTCTTTTGGCAGAGGAATACCATTTTTACAAGCTAATACTACCCTTTCCCCTTTTACACCCACTTTGGAAAACTAAAACAAAAAAACATAGGCTATTTTAAGGTTGTAATAATGTGTTCTCTCGATTTCCTTCTAATATCTGGAATAAAGAAAAACATTTTCATGATGGACCAATGGATTTAAACCATACTTTAGAAACTTCATTCTTTCTAAGCTTACTTCCGCCATCATCTTTTATCCATTCTTGAGATACTTTCTCTATCCCCTTTGTCCATGCTCCTTCCATAGAGTAAATTTTGTCCTATTCCAAAAAAGCAGGAAAACAGAAACCATCAGACATGCAGACCAACACTCACAGACAACAGACTCTAAATTACACTGACATTAATGTAGACACATGGAAGACTGCATATAGATCAACCACAGCTTTAGTTGACCCATATTCATCAGCCACATACATAAAACAGGCGCTTTATAGTTTATCCTTGAATTTATTAACCCCTTATTTCTATCAATAACTTACTTGTTCAGTATGAAGCAGACAAAAACATTAACTCACAAAAACCCTACCAAACCAAAAACTAAACGTTTCCACTTCTCTATTTCTGCAACGGCAACAACAGTTACATGCAAATCCTAGGATTAACTCACAGAAACCTTACCAACCCGAGAACATCTGAAAAAACCTGCCAAAAACAAGCCAATCCAAACACATAATGCTTATATATACAATAATATAAGGTGCCGAAAATATGTATTCATGCTCCTAATATCCAATCCTGACCTCCCTTTTTCTTCAACAGGCTTGAATTACAAATTCTAACCGAATTAAAAATTAAATAACTTCTGAAGAAGAAAAAATTGCCAACTGACTGCATTTCTTCTCCTATGCCAGCCCAACACCCAGTAAAAAACACAAAAATTTCACGAAGCAGTCATAAAAGATTATGCAACACTATTAAATGTTCAATCAAAAGTCTAATCTTTGCAAATCCTGACTTATGGAAAACCCAGTTCAATTAGCCTTGCCAGGCCTTGGAATTTTTCTGGAAGATAACTTCTGCCAAAAACCTGTTCTCCTATAGACTCCCCCTCCTTGGCTAACCTATCCACTAAGGTATTCGCCTCTCTATATATATGCTTAATGGTTGCATTCCCTTCTTCCATATATTTTCTTTATGACTCTATATAATCTTCATATTGCCGAGATTTAACTATTTATTCACTAGGTCAACTAGAAGCTTTGAATCCACTTGAATCTGAATCTCTTTAATATTAAGCCCACTGCAGATTTGTAGACCTTTAAGGAGAGCTTGAATCTCTAAATATAGTGTTAAGCAACCTTTTAAATTCAACATAAATGCTTTAATAACCATTCCTTTCTAATCTCTTATAACACCTCATCCACCAACTATTGCCATTTTCTGTTAAAGCTACCATCCGTATTAAGAGACATTTTATCCGAGGGGGGTTTTCAAACTTGATGCTTATTGCCGTCAACTCCCTTTCTTTTATATATGATAAACCCCAGTGATTTATCAAATCCATTGCTGGCTTACCTTTCCTTGTTCTAACAGGGTTTGCCTCCGAAATACACGTAATCTCTCTTTTAATATCCTTTAAAATATTTTCTGAGTTCATACGAACATTTTCAAATCTGCTTTTGTTCCTCGCCTTACAGATGCACCATATTACTACTATCGAGATGTTTTTCCTAAGCCAGGACTGAACTTGATTCCCAAGACTAGGACTTTGTCAACTCAGTAATCTATCTTTAAGCTTCTTTCCTTGACTTACCTGACCAATGTAAATCTGGCTCTAGACTTCCTCTGCTATTTTACCTATGGAAAATAAATGATCTGTGCTTTCAATTTCTAAAAGGCAGCATTCACATCTAGAGGCTATTTTAATACATTTATTTGTAAATTAATATCCACATGGGTAGTTTCTTGAAGGGTTATCCATAAAAATAATTTCATTTTTTGTGGAGCATCATTTTCCCATCCCCATTAAAAAATCAGCAAAACCCTCCTCTTGTTTCTTATCTATTCCTTTGCAGATTTTAAGGTGAAAACACTATGAGGATTGGGAATACACTTCCACCCAATCTTATTGAGTTTGGATTGCGATTCTACAAGATTTTTTTGATTCAATAACCTCTTCCATGACCTTGAAGATTTTTTCTTATTATATTCATTCCCCCAGTTATATTTAGCCCTCATGAATCT
>JAREIK010000217.1:121961-170074 GCA_029783825.1 Sapria himalayana
TTTCTTATTTTTTTTAATTCTTGTTATTCTTCAATTCTTTTAATTCTTTAATTCTTTTTTATTCTACATATATTCTAGTTATTATTCTTATTATATTTTTTCTTATTATTCTTATTATTTTTTTCTACTTAATATTATACTTTTTATTCTTCTTAATCTTTTATTCTTCATATTTTTATTATTCTTCGTATTATTATTATTATTATTATTATTATTCTTTTCTTCTTATTATATTTCTTCATATTTTTCTTAATCAACTTATTCTTCTTAATCTACGTATTCTTCTTAATCTATTTATTTATTTTATTTTTATTTTTCTTTTTTTCTTGTTATTCTTCTTAGTATTCTATTCTTCTTTCTATTTTTTTTTAAATGTTGTTTTTATTTTTAGTTTAGCCATTTCATTTGGTGAAGTAAAATCATTTTTACATCCACTATTCATGCATCACATAAATAAATCCTATACAAATTTGTACTCAAGTAAATACAAGTAAATTTTCTTCCATCCTATTTTTCTTCTTATTTAGTTGTTTTTGTAGAAATTTGTTTCCACTTATATGCCCTATCTATTTCCTCCTTGAGCTTTGTATGAGCTTCCCAACTTAATACTTACTCCTCATATATTTGTTGAGTCATTTGTAGAGTTAAATAATATAGAATAGGAATTATTCTATCCTTCATCATTTCTTCTACTTACCCTTAATGTCTTTCTGATTCATTTTTCCTTTTTCCCATTTCATTTGTAATCTTTTTATATATAAACCTTTTCAACTCTTCTTTACTTTATTTCATGGTGGCTCTTTTAGCCTACAAAACTGTTAGCCCAATTTTCTAAACATCCCTATAAACCCCTTACATTATCTCCTCTCTCTTCCATTACATTTTTATTTATCCTAACAGAAAATATTTTACCCCTATCTATAAAAGTTACATAGCCTACCATATTTTTTCATATTACATATAAACATTAAGAGAAGCATTTAGATTTATCCTTGCTGAATTGAGCTTCCTTTCCTGCTCCTCTTCAGTTACTTTGTCCTAGCTTTAACTTTAATTCTTTTAGTGAAAATAAAGATAGTGAGGAGGAGATAAACATTGTCTATTTTTATCCCTTTTATTTCTTGTTTTTGAGATTTGATTTTTGCAATTGCATTAAAAAACATTGTATTTTTATTCCCATCTTTAGCCATTTTATTTTACCTTTATTTTCAGTAAACTTCTTCCATGTGCAATCTTAACATTAATTTAGCTTGCGCTTTGTTCATTTCAATTCTGGAAGGTTCATCCTACCTCTCTTCATATTCTATTTAAGATGAGATAACTTTTTGTTCTGCATTCAATATATTCTTGTTATATTACCAAAGCACTCCTTATTTCATAGATTAGAGCCAATCTTAGTCTACGTAATTTTATTGCTAGAACCTGCCTGGGATTCCCATGTGTAGGTAATCCTCATGAGTCCCTCATTATGCTCTCGAAGTCTTTGTGCATTCCCCAATGTTTTGATATCTAAATGTCTTGTGTTTCTTTTCCCTGTTTTTAAATATCAGGAGGAGAGGGCTATGCTATGAGCATGTTCTGCTTAGGTGTTTAACTTTTCCCCCACTACAATAATCTAACCAATTGGAATTATACAGAAGCGATCCATCCTAGACTAGATTACCCCTCTTCTCTTCCAGTTATTACACCAGTAAAGTTAGGACCCAAATATTCAGCCTCCAAGAGATTTGCATTCGCTATCACCTCATTTATTTGAACTATAGTTATAGGTTCATGAGGCCTTCCTCCCCTTTTTCTACTAAAAAAAAAACATAACCACATTGAAATCCCCTCCAATAATCCAAGGATATTTTCTTTCGGCAAGCTCTATCATCTCACCCCACAACTCCCTTATTTTTCCTTTACATTACTGGCATATACTACCGAATAATTGGCTCAGACTTTTTCGCTAGTTTGAAACTAATAATTTTTTCTCCATCTGAAATTATTTCAATGTCAATGCATTTTTCCATAACAGCCATAACTTGCCATTATTGTTAGAAAATGCCTTATCTAAACCGATCTTTCTTTTATATTCGTCTAATAGACTCGTGGTAACCCATAGGTTCCATAATTATTACATTTTAATATTAAGAATTTTAATTAATTTTTTAATCTATGTATTGATGTAGTGTTCACTACTTTTTTATATTCTAGTATAAACTCTTATACATTACTAGGTGATATAGCTTGGGCAGTAGTTGTACATCTTGTATCATAACTCATGCATAAGTATTTTTTCCTATTTCTTGATAATTATTGCTCTAGGTTTTGGCTGCTCAATATTTTTGAATATTCAGTTTTAAACCCATCAACCTTATCTTTTCCAATGCACTTTTCTGTTATTCGAGTTCCTTACTGCCCATTCTGCTTGTACAGCCTTGAGTCATCTTGTGCCTGGGCAAATTCCATCTTCTATGTCTCCCTGCTCAAGCTTACAAAAGGCCAGCTTTTAGCTTCCGTCTCTTCTTCCAATAGAAGATCATCTTCTACCCAATTAAACTTTTGCAATTTCTTTTTCCATCTCAATCTCCCCTTTTCCTCTCATCTCTTTTACTCTAAACCCCCTTCTTTCCTTCCTCCATTCTATTCCTGCCCCTTCGGCTACCCTAGCCCCTTCCTCTAGCCACTTTTTGATCTCTAAAATTTTATTTCTTCCCACCCTCCATTTCCCCCCCCTTAGCTCTTCCCCTATCTTCCATTCTCTCCCCTCCCCTTCTATCCCGCTCTCACTAGCCTTCTCCTGACAGCCAGCTCTTTTATTTCCATACTCTCTTCTCCCCCTTCACCCCTCCTCTCATTATCACCTACCATTTCTGCCTCCACCTTCTCACCCTTTATAATCAATCCTACCCTTCTTCTATGCTTCCCAAGCTCCCCTCCATGTGACCTTTCTTCACCAATACCTTAACCCTCTTTCTCTTCTCTACTCTACCGAAGAACCCCTCTTTCCTAACCTTCTCACTTAACATGCATTCCGAATCATTATGATCCATTTTATTACAATTTTAAAAATATTTAGGCATGAATTCTAGAATTATAGAGTATAGACTGCCAAAATCAATGTGAGTGATCACTGCCCACCCATATTCTTTGAGAAAGAGAAGAACATAAATTAATTTCAATACAAAATCTATCCATGCTCTGCCTGGTCATACAGGCCATGGTTTTCTCCATTATCCAAGGCTTACCTACACATAGTGTAATATAATAGAGAGAGTGCTTGTTGAATAGATGAAGTGGGAGATGTGGAATGGAAAACCATACCAGGGCTTGAGTGGATTCCTCCTTTGGTGTGAATTCAGGCGACCACTTGAAAATTCTCATAGGAAGCCTCGAGATATTCCACTGTCCACAAAGCCATAAATGGAGGAAGTCTTCCTCCTCCTTAATCTAAAGTTGAATATGCTTTACATCACACCATGCAATCTTAATTATTTCCCGAAGCTTCAAAGCTTCGATGAATGCATAACTGTCTTTAAACTCAGGTGTGCCATGTGAGAATTGCCAATTAATGTGAATTTAATGGGGTAGTAAGTTTCTCAACGTCTCCCTTCGAGAAGAATAATGGCAGACACCTTCTCCTTTGCATCAAATTGGAACATAAGAACCCGGGTTCATTAAGTATCGAGGAGAATGATTTTTTGTTAGAGAGTGATGAAATTTTTTTTTCTCAAGCTTCCAACATTCAACATTGGTGTTTTCTCTCTTTAAGAAAGCCACTTTCTCTCTCTAGAATTGAGAGCTACAGGAAACCTATTTATCTTCTTTTTACTTCTTATTTTTCTTATTCTTCTTATTCTTTTATTTTTTTTATTCTTCTTATTCTTTTTATTTTCTTATTCTTATTATTCTTATTATTTATCTTATTCTTTGTATTCTTCTAATGCTTTTTAATCTTCTTATTTTTATTATTTTTCTTATTCTTCTTATTTTTCTTATTTTTCTTATTCTTCTTATTTTTCTTATTTTTCTTATTCTTCTAATTCTTTAAATCTTCTAATTCTTCATTATTCTTTTTAATCTACTTATTCAACATATTCTTCATATTATTATTATTATTATTATTCTTATTCTTTTTATTCTTCTTATTCTTCGTATTCTTCTTATTCTTCTTATTCCTCTTATTCTTCTTATTCTTCTTATTCTTCTTATTCCCCTTATTCTTCTTATTCTTCTTATTCTTCTTATTCTTCTTATTCCTCTTATTCTTCTTATTCTTCTTATTCTTCTTATTCTTATTATTTTTCCGATTCTTCTTAATTTTCTTAGTCTTCTTATTCTTCTTATTCATCTTATTCTACTTACTATTTAAATTATTTTTATTTTTATGTTTCTTCTTATTCTTCTTAATTTTATTTTTCTTTTTTTTTCTTTTTTTCTTTTTTTTCTTTTTTTTTTTCTTTTTTTCTTTCTCTTTTTCTTCCTTTTTCTTCTTCCTTTAGTCCTTCTTCCTTCTTTTCCTTCCTTCTCTTCCTTCTCTTCCTTTCTCTTCCTTCTCTTCCTTCTCTTCCTTCTCTTTCCTTCTCTCCTTCTCTTTCTTCTCTTCCTTCTCTCGTCCTTTCTCCGTCTCTTCCATCTCTTCCTTCTCCTTCCTTTCTTCTTTCCTCTTTTCTCCTTTTCTTCCTTTTCTTCCTTTTCTTATTCTTTTTTATTATTTGTATTATTATTATTATTATTATCTTATTTTTCTTCTATTCTTCTTATTATTCTTAGTCTTTTAATCATCTTATTTTTATATTCTTTTTATTCTTCTAATTTTTCGTATTCTTCTTATTCTTCTTTTTCTTCTATTCGTTTAATCTTCAATTATTCATTATTATTCTTATTCTTCTTATTGTATTTATTCATTATATTTTTCATATTCTTATAATTATTTTTCTTTATCTTCTAATTCTTCTTATTCTTTTTATTCTTTTATTCTTCTTATTCTTCTTATTATTTATTTTTATTATTTATATTGTTATTATTCTTCTTATTCGTTTTTTCATTTTTTTTTGATAAATATTTGTTTTATTATTATCACCTTCTCTTTTGGTAGAGGAATACCATTGATACAAACTAATAACTGCCCTTATCCCTTTTACAGCATTCTTCAAAAGATAAAATAAGAATAAACATAAAAGTGGGCTTATCCATTTTGAGAGAAGTATCTCTCTGAAATGGACTAATCCGTGAATTAGTTCCAGGTTTTTACTTGTGCTGCTGGTTGAGTATCTTTCTTATAGAAGAGTTGCTATCTTTCATAGCACTTCATTTAAGTGGTTTTCTTTGCTTTGATGTGAGTGGGATGATCTGTTCATTTGTTCTACTCTCTTTCTCAGAGCAACTTTGATGTCATTATTAAGATTCTGCTATGTTTTTTGTAGTCTTCAAATCTACTTTTGCCTTTTCCAGCTTCAAGAACCTCAATAATGTCAGCATGGTATCTTCAATGTTGGCATTTCGTTTTAGATTCTATCCTTCTCTTCTGCTATTCATGGGAGATGAGGAAAAGCTTATATATTTGTGATTTTCATGAACTGTATTGTGCCTCTATGGAACTATTTGACTTTCTGAATCTACGTGTTTACTATCTGCAAAAATCAAAAACATCCATCCACATTATACAATCCTAACTCACCTGATAGTTACCTTCCCTATACATCTACAAAATCATCCAAGAATGCACAAAATATTTCTTTTTCTTACCTATGATAGTTTTGGTATGCTGTGAACATATATTGTAATTTTTATTTAATTTTAACTGGCCGTGTATTTTAAAAAATAGAATTTTGTGTAGGTAGCCTTATGACAAAATTACTTTGTGCATATTTCATGCCTTAAACTGATAACAAAGAGGAAGCTTAAAATCGTATACTGCAAGCATGCTTTTCAAGGTTGAATTTCTTTGCTACTCTCCTAACCACTTCTAAAATTTGGAAAGCCTATTTCATCTAGTTTGAGTAAGCCTTTATATTTCATAGATATGTTTATTTTTTCAAAATCCTGATTACCTTCTTTAACACAGTTTATTGGTAATTTATCTGCGACAAGATTGGCCTCCCTTAATATAAGTTATTATTTTGTAATTTAATTTAGAAACTAGATGTATGATATCTTCTATGTCATTTTCATATTTCCATAAATATTTGTTACCTTTAATTAGATTTACTAATGTTGAGGAGTCCATTTAGACTTGAATATTTTTTACATTGTTGCTTTTAAATAGTTCTAAACATATTAAAACAGTTCGCATTTCTGACTCAAATGGTATATTCGCTTTGATTATTCAAGTGAAAGCAAATAGGGCTTTCCCTTTTAAGTCCCATAATAACCCTCCTCCACCTGCTACCCCTTAATAACAATCTGTATTAAGTGTCATGAAACCTTTTTGGAGGTTTATTCCAGTGTCTCATAGTAAAATTTGTTGGCTTGTCTTTTTTATAACTTAGTTGCCATGTGTCTATGTAATCTTTATTTTCATCATGTTTAATATTTTTTAGTGGATAGGCTTCTAAAATTGTTTTAAATTTTATTTTGATTTCTCTTACTATATTGTTAATTTTTATTTCTATACCTTCATATCTTCTCTTGTTTCTGTCTTTCCATATATTCCAGATAATTAGTGGAGGCAAATTCTTCCTAAGCCAGCAATGAGCAGAATTATTGTAAGGCCCTAATTCCCAGCATTGTTGTCTATTTTTGATGTATTGCCTTATATATTTGATCCCCATTTCATCACCTAGATTTTCCATAACCTTGTTGCTATGTCTCCTTGTGAGAATAAATGTTCTAATGTTTCTATTTTCTTTACAGCATTCACATCTAGATGCTAATTTTATGCATTTCTTTGAATAATATTGTCTAATGGAATTATGTTATACAAAACTTTCCATAGGAATAAACATGTTTTAGGTGAGTTATTGTAGTCCATCACTATTTAAATATCTCTTTATGTGGTTTTTTCTTTCTAATTAAATTTTTGACAGATTTTAAAGTGAATGTGCCTTCTTCGGTTAATTTCCATTTCCATTCATGTTTTGTTAAAATTGTATTTTTATCTATGATATCTTTGTGTTTTATTGTTTGTTTCCTTATCTGTGAGCTATTTTAACTTTTTTTCTCCTTATTAGTATCATTGTTTATTATATATTTTTCTCTCATATATTTGGCAACATAAACTTTTTGTTTTTTCACACCCCACCATCTCTTGCAAGCCCATGCCTCTACTATTTCTATCAAGCTAGAAAAGCCTAGGCCGGCTTCCACTTTTGGGTAACAAAGAAACTCCCATCTAACCTAATGCAATTTGTGTTTTTTATCTTTTTTCCCCCGAAGGAAATTAACAATTCTCTTTCTATTTTTTTAATTATGTTTTTAGGTGGCATCATTACCATAAGGTTATGAATTACCATGCTTTGATAAACATGATTAATTAGTATGATTTTTCCACTCATATTTAGCATATATGTTTTCCATCCAGTGATTTTCTCTCTAATCTTAACTAACATGAAATCAAAATGTTTTATGAGTGTTCATCCCTCATATAAAGGGCAACCAAGATAAGTGATTGCTCCTGTTACTTGGGAAAAACCTGTGGCATTTTTTAGTCTGAGAGCTAGATTGAAGGGGGCTTTTTTAGAAACCATGAATTGACATTTATTTCTATTTAGTATTAGACCTATTTCTTCTTCTATGTTTTAGAAAAGTTTCATTAGATTAGATATAGATTTTTTATTTCCATTAGTAAAAATAAGTATATCGTTTGCATATGCTAGACAATCTACCTGTGGTGAATCTTTAAAATGTTTAAACGAGTGGATAGCTCCTTTTATGGTTTTATGTTTTAAATTAATCAAAAATAATTTCAGATAAATATTAAAAAGAGAATGAGACAAGGGTTTCCTTGTCTTAGTCCCCGAATGGGTTTAAAGACTTCCCCTTTTTCCCTGTTAATAAAAATTTTAAACCAAGTACTTGAAATACATCTAAAAATTAAGTCGATCCAACCTTCTGCAAATCCCATTTTCCTCATTACATAACATAACAATTTCCAGTCTACTCTATCGAAAGATTTCGACGAATCTAATATAAAAACTATATTATGTCCCCTAGTTTTAGTGGAGATTTTCTAATTATCACTTTTGCTAAGCAAATATTATCCATGATAAGCATATCCTTCATGAATCCTATCTGCTCCTTAGAAATAATCTTTAGAAATAAGGATTAGTCTATTTTGCAATAGTTTGGCTAGGATTTTATATGTGGAGTTACATAGGCTGATTGGGCAAAAAATCTTCACCCTTTTGAGGGATTTCTTTTTTTGGAATTAAAACTATATGAGTTAGAGCCCATTTTTTATTTAACTCAGCTCCACAAAAAACCCACTGTATGGCTTGAATAAGGTTAATTTTTGATTATGTCACAGCAAGCTTGAAAAAACACATTGTTCCAGCCATCAGGATATGCAGCACTGTTTTTATCTAAACTGAATATAGTATTTTTAATTTCTGTTTCATCTGAAAATTCCATTAAGTTTTTGTTATCTTCTTCATTAACATTTCATTTATGTTTTGTAAGAGATTAAACCATGTCTGTTAATTATTTTTGCATAATAATGTTTTAAGCATTCCTTCTAAGGTTTCTTTTATGTCTTTCTTATTTTCTACCCATAATCATTCATTATTCCTAATTCCTATTATCTTGTGTTTTTAATTTTTTTATTTTAGTGATTTGATGAAAAAATTTTGTATTTAAATCCCCCTCTTTAACTATTTTATTTTTGATCTTTGTTTCCAGAAAACATCCACCATGTATAATTTTAATTGAGTTCAGCTTGTGCTTTATGAAGGGCCTTAAGACTGTTTGTGTATTAATTTTTTTGTGTTCTTTTTTTAGTTCATCTATATTTTTTCAATTTCTAAAATAGATTGGTTAATATTTCCAAATTTATTTTTTGTTTCAATCTAATAAGCATGATCTTAATCTAAATAGTTTACCTGAAAAGATCTAAGCAGGATTGCCTACAATCAGCAACTTGCAAGAATTATTAACCATGTCCAGGAAGTCCTCATGTAAGCACCACATATTTTGAAAATTAAATGGGGTTCTACTCACTTCTTTTTTTTTGGGGAGTAATAAGCAATGGATTATGATCTGAGCAGGTCCTACTAAGTGTTTTATGCCTATATTTCCAAAAGTATCCAGCCATCTTGAATTAAACAGAATCATGTCCTGTCTTGACCAAATGGCACCTTTCTTTTTATGGTTGATTGTCCATGTATATGTTGATCCTAGAAAATCTGCCTTTATTAGATTAGTATATTTATTACCTTATTAAATTGGTCACTCACTTTTGTGTTTATTGGCCTATCTACTTTTTTTTCTCCGATAATTTCTTATGGTTGTTAAGTCTCCTCCAATTATCCATTGTAAATTCTTATTAGCTATATCCTTCATGATATACCATAAATCTTTCCTTTTATTTCTAGAATTATTAGCATAAACTAAAGAAATAATGCCTTATGTGTTTTTTTCCTAAACTGAGGTTACTAATTTGTTCATCTTCTTCTATTTTGGTTATATAAAAGTTATTCCACATTACCCTAATTTGCTATTTTTATTGGAGGTGGCATTTTTATATCTTAACTTATTTGTGAATCTTTTAATTGGTCTATTCCCACCATTGTCTCAGCTATCATTAATAATAAAATTTTATGTATTTTAACCATTTTAATTATTCTATTTAGTGAAGAGGGGTTAGCTATACCCTGAATGTTCCAGAATAAGTAATTATGCATAATTAAAAGATTTTGATTGTGCTCTCATTTTATTTTTTAGTTCGATAGTTTTTTCTAAGTGTTTATGTGTATTTCTTGTTTTATTTATGTGAATGGGATGAGTTTTAACTGAATTCCTAATTTTATCAAATTTTTCCATTTGAATGTTTATGATTTTTAAACTCTCTATTGCCTTGTCTCTATTTTCTATCTCCCATCTTCTTTTCTCAATATCTATATCATCTATAGAATTCATCTTGTAATTTTCTGTTTTAGTTTGCATAGTGTTCTAGCTTTTAAATGATTCAGAATCTGAATCAAATTCTGAACCAGTGGACCAACCTTCTGTGTTTGGTTTCTGTTTTATGTTTATTTATGTTTCCTAGTTCGGATCACCACCTCCTCTATTTTTCCCATCATGATTCTAATTCTATCTTGTTTTGTTATATTTCCATCGTGAACAAATAGATTTTTGAATGTTTCTATTACATTTTTTCGGGATACTATAATAGGTTTAGGGTCTACATCATCTTCATTAGACACATCTTGTATAATCTCATGTTTTCTAAACAAAATTTATGATTTTTTTTCCTTGAATTTACAATGCAATTCGCTATTTTATGGCCTCTTTTTTTACATTGAGTGCAAAAGCTAGGCAATGCTCAAGAGTTATAGGTTTCCAAAACACTTGAAATTCATTCTGTCCAATCCTATCTTTTGTGGGATGGGATATTAGATATTAACCTCTACACAGACTCTTACAACACTTGGTCTAGAGAGGTTGGTAGTAGCACCATTTATGAATAAAGGTTTTCCAAATAATATTAGAGATGGAGTAGAGTGAGGATTTATTGGAAAAATGTATATGCAGTGAGGGTAGAAGAAACCATACCGGAGTAAGTGGATTTTCTTTATTCATATAAAATCTGATGACAATTTAAAAGTCCTCATAGGATAACCTCTAACATTCCAGTTATCCTTTAACCACAAGAAAAGAAAATCTTACTTTGTGAAAAGCTACATCAGGACGTGCCTATTGTCTATCGAGTCCACTTTTATCAAGCTTTGAGCTTGAGCGAGGAGAAGAATTCCATTATAGCATCAATGGGAGTGCGTTCGTGAAAATATTTTCCAATAAGAGAGAAATTATGAGCTTCCGAGAAAGCCTCAAAATGTTCGGAAAAAAATATATTGTGGGTTCTCTGTTTTTTAAGTTCAATGTTTATTCGGGATCTCAGATGTATAATGAATGTTAGAAAAGATTTCTTATGGGCAAGATAATACATTTCCACCATTTTGAGCATGAATTTACCCCTTTATTTACCATAATGGATATGTCTCTCTCTAGATTTTGAATTTTTTCTCTCTAGAAATGAGAGCTCTTCTTCTTTGTTTCCCTTCTAACTCTTTTTTTTTCTGATTCTTCTTATTCTTCTGTTATTCTTATTCTTCTAATTTTTCTTATTCTTTTTATTCTCTATATTTTTCTTATTCATCTTATTCATCTTATTCTTCTTATTCATGTTATTATGTTTTATCTTCTTATTCTTCTTATTATTCTTATTAATTCTTACTATTTTATTCTTCTGTATTCCTAGTATCATTATTCTTCTTCTTATTCTTTGATTATGATTATTATTATTATTATATTCTTATCCTGCTTATTTTGCTCATTCTTCCTATTCTTCTTAATAATTTTATTCTTCTTATTGCCTACTTATTCTTCTTATTCTTCTAAATTTTTCTGTGTAATTGTTCTTATTCTTGCTTTTTCGTGTAATTTTTTGTTATTCTACTTTTCTTGCTTAATCTTTTATTCTTCTTATTCTTCTTATTCTCTAAATCTTCTAAGGTCTTCTAAGTCTTCAGATTCTTTTATTCTTCTTATACTTCTTACTTCTCGTTTTTCTTCTTATGATCATCCCTTCTTAGTCATTCTTATTTTTCTTTTCCTTCTTATTATTCTATATTATTCTTATTCTGCTTATTGAACATCATAACTCTTCTTATTCATCATAGTCTTATTATTATTATTTTTACTGTAATTTGTATTCTTATTATTCTAATTATTCTTTTTATTTTTTTTATTCTTTTTATTCTTTATACTATTCTAATTCTTCATATTATAATTATTCTTCATATTTTTCTAATACTTTTTATTCCTCTTATTCTTCTTATGCTTTTTATTTTTCTTATTCTTTTTATTCTTCTTACTTTCTTATTATATTTATTTTTCTTATTTTTCTTATTCTTCTTGTTCTTCTTATTTTTATAATTCTTATTATTCTTCTTTTTTTTATTAAAGGTTATTTTATTAATATCACCCTCTCTTTTGGCGGAGGAATACTATTTTTACAAGCTATGTCTACCTGTAACCCTTTTACAGCCATTATATGCTTAAACTAAACTTTAGTATCTAAATTCTAAATTAAAATCTTTTTTAGGTCAAAATATAATTTAAATAAAGCTGAAATGCCTTTTTTAAAATTAAGGATATTTTCTGGATTGGCGTGTGCCTTATTGCACTTTTCGTGTGCTTTATTTCTCTTCTGTCTTGAGCTGCCCACGTTATCCAACTATGAGGGCCCTTGTCCTATCCTCTTTGTGCTTCGTTGCTCCTGATTTTCACATTGGACCAAACTGTTTCGGCCGTGTTTTTCTTATTATTCTTCTTATTCTACATATTCTTCCTATTCTTCTTAATCTTTTATTTCTTCTAATTCTACTTATTTTTCTTATTCTTCTTATTCTTCTAATTCTTCTTATTTTTATTATTCTTCTTTTTAATGTTATTTCTTGTTATTCTACTTATTCTTCTTAATCTTCTTTTTCTTCTAATTCATTTTATTCTTCTGATTCTTCTCAATATACTTAAAATTTTTTTCTTCTTATTCTTCTTATTCTTGTTATTCTTATTATTCTTCATACTATTCTCACTCTTATTATTATAAATATTATTCTTATTATTCTTCATATTCTTATTATTTTACTTATTTTTTTTTATATTTTTTATTCTTCTTATTCTTTTTATTCTTCATAATTTTTGTAATCTTTTTATTTTTTTTATTCTTATATGTCTTCTAATTCTTCTTATTCTGCTTATTCCCTTTATTAATCTTATTCTTCTTTTTATTTTTATTCCATTTATTTTTATTATTCTTATTATTCTTCTTATTGTTCTTATTCTTGTTATTCTTTTATTTTTTTATACATCTTATTATTAATATTATTCTTTTTCTAAGACTTCTAATTCTTCTTATTCAACTTATTCTTTTAATTCTTATTTTTATTTATTCTTCTTATTCTTCTTTTTCATGTAATTCTTTGTAATCTTCTTATTCTTCTATTCTTTTTAATCTTCTTATTCTTTTTATTTTTTTTCATTCTTCTTATTCTTATTATTGTTCATATTCTTCATTCTTCTTATTCTTCATTCTTCTTAGTGTTCTTATTCTTCTTATTCTTCTTATTCTTCTTATTCTTTTCTTCTTTCTTCTTTTTTCTTCTTATTCTTTTTATTCTTTCTATTCCCTCCTATTATTCTTTTTATTCTTATTGTTCTTATTTTTTTTATTCTTCTTATTCTTCTTATTCTTCCTCTAATTCTTCTTATTATTCTGATTATTCTATTATATTCATTCTTCTTATTCTTGTTATTCTTCTTATTTTATTATTCTTCTTATTCTTCCTATTCTTCTTATTCTCTTTAATATACTATTCTTTTATTCTACTTATTCTACTTATTCTACTTATTCTATTTATTCTACTTATTCTTCTTATTCTTCTAATTCTTCTTATTTTTCCTTTTCTTTGTTTTCGTGTTATTTATTGTTATTCTTCTTATTCTTCGTATTCTTCTTATTCTTCTTATTCTTCATATTCTTCTTATTCTTTTTATTCTTTTTATTCTTTTTATTGTTATTATTCTTCTTATTTTTCTTATTATTATTATTCCTCTTATTCTTCTTTTTCTTCTTTTTCTTCTTATTCTTCTTTTTTTTTCTATTTATTCTTCTTATTCTTCTTATTCTTCTTATATTTCTTATTCTTCTTTTTCTTCTTATACCTTTTATTCATCATATTCATCTTATTCTTATTATTCTTCTCATAATTTTTATTATTATAATTCTACATATTCTTCTATATCTTTTTATTCTTTATATTCTTTTTATTATTTTTATTCTTCATATTTTTCTAATACTTTTTATTCCTTTTATTCTTCTTATGCTTTTTATTCTTCATATTCTTCTTACTTTTCTTATTATTCTTATTATTCTTATTCTTCTTTTTCATCTTATTCATCTTATTCTTCTTATTTTTCTTATTCTTTATTTTCTTCTTTTTCGTCTTATTCTTCATATTCTTTTTATTTTTTGTTATTATTCTTATTCTTCTTTTTTTAGTTTGTTTTATTATTAATATAACCCTCTCTTTTGGCAGAGGAATAACTTTTTTACAAGCTAAGTACTACCCCTTCCCCTCTTACACCCATTAAAACCCAAAAAAATACATTAAATTCATTAAAGCTCCTCTATGCCATTTTGAATATTAATTTGTGCTAAAGGCCTTTTATGTTTAAAGCTTGGCTCTGTTATGCTTGTATATTCTGTTTTTGTGTGCTTTATTGCTTTCTCACGTTGGTGATTCAATAAAATCCTCTTGTTTGTGCATGCTCCTCTGCTTTTATCCGTTCCAATCGCTCGTGCTAGGTCGTCAGCCCTTTTTCTCATACCTGTGCATTTTCCTATTTCCCTGATCCTCGTTGTGTGTGCTTTAACTTGGCTGCCCTTCAAACTATTAGAATCCATTCGGCTCAACAGCCTAAAAGATGCTAACTCTAAACATAAATAACAGACTGCCTATAACAGACACTGAACACCCACCAAGTTCATTACAGACATTGAACAGGCATTACAACTCATTATATAAATGTAGACATTGTGCATCCATATCAGACAAAAGCTATTATGTTTTAATCTAGCATGTGATAATAGATCCTTCATGTGCATCTACCTTCACTCCCATTCAGCTGCTTCTTCGGTTTCATTTATACCTAAACCAGAAAGAAAAACCAAAAAAAAAAAACAAGAAATATCCACCTAATAACATAAATGGCAGTTTTTTCTGCCAGCTAACTTTCCCAATCTCTGGAGTTTTCAAGAGTAATCTAGCCTGTGACTGCAGATCCTTCATGCGCGTCTACCTACTCCCAATCAGCTACTTCTTTCAGTTTCATCTATACCTAAACCAGAAAATCAAAACAAAAAATTATGCCATAAATGGCAGCTATAATGCTGTCTTTTTCCAGCCAGCTAACTTTCCCAATCCCTACACACACCAGCACAAAACCATTATATTTAAGCTTAAAAACAGAAACTACACATGGCAGCAGCCTCACCATGCAACTCCTACCCTAACTTCAAACCTGGAGTTTTCAGAATTATGTCTACATTTTTACTTTTCCTGTAACAAGTCCTGCACAATAAGGTAAAATACAGTAGCAAGTACATCTATCCTGATGCGACTCATACTTCTCATTAATTTTCTTCTAATGCTTTTACAAGCTTCATTCAGTTGCCTTTTTCAATTTGTCCTACAAGCAAGAACAACAGAGCAAACAATACACAGAAAGCACAAGTAGAATACCCTCCAGTGTCATCTAGCCTCATATTCTTTATAATCGCCCCTCAGGACAAGGATGAATTTATAATTATCTGAATTTTTAAAATTTGCAAAACAAGTCTATCATAAAATTTCAATTAATAATTTTCTTTGTTTCCTATAATCTAAAAATTATAGCTTTAGTTTTTAGTTTTTTGAATTCTAACATATGGAAAAGCAATTTTGTCTAAATTTATTAAGCCTTTAAGCCTGGAGGGTATATCCTCTTCCCCAAATTCTTGCTCACATTTTTTCAAACCATCTGTTGCTAATTTATTTGCTACCGCATTAGCTTCTCTTAAAATGTGCAACATTGTTCCTTTCAACTCAATTAACAGTTTTTTAATTAGGTTTATTTCCTTTTCAAACCCCACAATATTATCTTATTCGACACCAGATCACCTAATATACTTGAGTCTACCTGAACCTGAATATTTGAAAAGTTATTTTTTTTTGTAGATCAACAAGCCTTTATGTAAGGCCATAATTTCTGCTTGTAGAGAAAAAGTTACATCTCCTTTCATTGTGAATGAACTCATGGCTTTACACTCCACATTTCTTATTATACCTCCACCCCCTACAGCCCCCATTTCTCTCTTAAACGAGCCATCTGTATTGAGAACTAACATTCCCTGGAGAAGCTTTTCCCATCTAATGGATCTAACTTTCGGCTGAGTCCTAATTTTTATAGAGAGGCCGCAAATCTTTTTCCTATTTTCATCTAAGTCTATATTACTAATTTTTATAGGATTACACGCTGAGATAAATGAGCCTTCTTTTTTATTTCTTCTAAATTGCTATTATAATTCATAGGGATACCTTCAAATCTACTTTTGTTTCTTGCTTTCCATAAGGACCAAACTGCTATATGTGGGATAAAATTTCTTAACCATTTGAAGATTTTATTTTTTGTGTGCTTACTCCAGTTTTTTAATCTTTACTGCAAGTCTGATGCACCTTTTTCAATACCCACCTCTACCTCGAATTTTTACCATAGTTTTTTGGCTATTTTCCCTATTGAAAATAGGTGATTAGTACTTTCCACCTTCTGATAACAACATTCACATCTAGATGCTAACTTAATTTCTTTTCTTTGTATATTATCATCTACCGGGATCACATTTTAAAGGAGTTTCCACATGAATACATTTATTTTTTGTGGTAACACCTTTATCTATGCCCTTCTAAATATATCATGCTCCGGCCTTTTACTTCTTATTTGTCTTATTGTGCTTTATCTTTTTTTTCTTCTTATTATTCTTGTTGTTCTTACTTATTATTATTATTATTCTTCTTCTTCTTGTTCTTATATTTATGATTCTTCTTATTCTACTTACTCTTCTTATTCTTCATGTTCTTTTTAATAATCTTATTCTTCTTATTCTTCTAATTCTTCTTATTTTTTTATTCTTCTTTTTTATGTAATTGATTGTAATTCTTCTTTTTCTTCTTAATCTTCATATTCTTCTAATTATTCTCATTCTTCTTATACTTCTTATTCTTCTTATTTTTATTATTCTTCCTATACTTCTTATTCTTCTTATTTTTATTATTCTTCTTATACATCTTATTATTCTTATTGTTCATATTTTTCTTTTATTCTTATTCTTCTAATTATTCTTATTATTCTTATTTTTTTTAATCATCATATTCTTCATATCCTTATTATTCTTCTTATAATTTTTATTCTTATTCTTATTATTCTACTTTTTCTTCTTAATCTTTTTATTATTTATATTCTTTTTATTATTCTTAATCTCCATATTAATATTATTCTTCGTATTTATCTAAAATTTTTATTCCTCTTATTCTTCTTATGCTTTTTATTCTCCTTATTCTTCTTATTCTTTTTATTCTTCTTACTTTTCTTATTATTGTTATTCTTCTTGTTCTTCTTGTTCTTTTTATTTTTCTAATTCTCATTATTCTTACTATTCTTAATATTCTTCCTATTTTTATTATTCATCTTATTCTTCTAATTCTTTTTATTCTTCTTATTCTTCTTATTCTTCTTATTCTTCTTATTCTTCTTATTCTTCTTATTCTTTTATTCTTCTTATTCTTTTATTCTTCTTATTCTTCTTATTCTTTTTATTATTATAAATATTCTTATTATTATTATTATTATTATTATTATTATTATTTTACATATACTTTTTATATTTTTTATTCTTCTTATTCATTCTATTCTTCATAATTTTTGCAATCTTCTTATTTTTTTATTCTTATGTCTTCTAATTCTTTTTATTATACTTATTCCCTTTATTATTCTTACTCTTCTTGTTATTTTTATTCATTTTATTCTTATTATTCTTCTTAATCTTCTTATTATTCTTTTTCATGTTATTCGTTTATTTTTTTATACATCTTAATATTCTTATTCTTCTAAGACTTCTAATTTTCTTATTCAACTTATTCTTTTAATTCTTATTTTTTTTATTCTTCTTAATCTTCTTATTCTTTTTATTTTTTTCAATCTTCTTATTGTTATGATTTTTCTTATTCTTTATTCTTCTTAGTGTTCTTATTCTTCTTATTCTTTTTATTCCTTTTATTATTCTTTTTCTTCTAATTATTCTTATTCTTTTTATTGTTCTAATTTTTCTTATTTATTATTCTTCTTATTCTTCTCATTATTCTTCTACCTCTAATTCTTCTTATTCTTCTTATTTTATTCTACTTATTCTTCTTATTCTTGTAATTCTTCTTATTCTTCATATTTTTTTATTCTTATTTTATTTCTTATTCTTTCTATTCTTCTTATTCTTTTTAATATTCTTATTCTTTTATTTTACTTATTCTACTTATTCTTCATATTCTTCTAATTCTTCTTATTTTTCCTTCTTCTTTTTCGTGTTATTTCTTGTTATTCTTGTTATTCTTCGAATTCTTCTTATTCTTTTTATTATTATACTTCTTCTTATTCTTCTTATTTTTTTTCTTCTTATTCTTCTTATACTTTTTATTCTTCTTATTCTTATTATTCATCTTATTCTTCTTATTCATCTTATTCTTCTTTTTCATATTATTCTTCTTTTTATTCACCTTATTCTTCTTATTCTTCTAATTATTATTATTATTATTATTATTATTCTTTTTATTCTTTTTATTCTTCTTTTCTTCTTATTCTTCTTATTCTTCTTATACATCTTAAAATTCAGATATTTTTTATTCTTCTTATATTATTATTATTATTATTATTCTTCTTATTATTATACTTATTGTTCTTATTCTTTTTATTCTTTTTATTCTTCTTATTATTCTTATTCTTCGTATTTTTATTATTCTTATTATTCTTTTTATTCTTCTTATTCTTTTTATTCTTTTTATTCTTCTTATTCTTCTTATTATTCTTATTATTCTTATTCTTCTTATTCTTATTTTTCTACTTATTCTTTTTATTCTTCCTATTCTTCTTAATCTTCTGATTCTTCTTATTCTTTATATTTTTTTTATTCTTCATATTCTTCTTAATCTTTTTTTCTACTTATTCTTCTTATTCTTATTATTCATCTTATTCTTCTTATTCTTCTTTTTTTTATTATTCTTTTTAATCTTATTATTTTTCTTATTCTTGATATTCTTGTTATTCTTCTTACTTTTTTTATTATTTTTATTATTTTTATTATTTTTATTCTTCTTATTTTAATTATTATTCTTATTCATCTTATTCTTCTTATTTTTGTGATTCTTCTTCTTCTTATTTTCTTATTTTTTTATTTTTCATATTATTTTTATTCTTCTTATTATTTTATTTCTTCTTTTTCTTTTTATTCTACTTATTCTTCTTATTCTTCTTATTCTTCTTATTCTTACTTTTTTTACTATTCTTCTAATTCTTCTTATTCTTTTTATTTTACTCATTCTTCTTATTCTTATTAATCTTATTATTTTTCTTATTGTTCTTAATCATTTTATTCTTCTTATTCTACAAATTATTTTTATTCTTCTTATTCTAATTATTTTCATTAATCTACTTATTTTTCTAATTCTTCTTATTTTATTAATTCTTCTTATTTTTATTATTCTTCTTATTCTTCTTATTCTTCTTATTCTAATTATTCTTCTTATTCTTAATCTTTTTATTCTACATATTTTTCTAAATCTTCTAATTGTTCTTTTTCTTTTTATTATTTTTTTTCTTCTTATTCTTTTTTTTCTAATTCTTCTTATTCTTCTTATCCTTCTTTTTTTTATTTATTCTTATTCTTCTTACTCTTTTTATAAGTCTTTTTCTTCTTTTTTTTATTCTTCTTATTCTTCTTATTCTTCTTATTCTTCTTATTTTTTTATTTCTTATTATTTTCTAATTCTATATATTATTCATATTCTTTTATTTTTCATTTTCTTCTTCATTTTCTTCTTAATTTTCTTAAACTTTTATTATTATTATTATTATTATTATTCTATTCTTATTATTCTTCTTATCCATCTTATACTTTTGATTCTTCTTATTCATTTTATTCTTGTTATTCATCTTATTCATCTTATTCATCTTATTCATTTTATTTTTCATATTCTTCTTATATTTATTATTCTTCATATTCTTCTTATTCTTATGAATCTTTTTATTAATCTTATTTTTCTATTTCTTATTCTTCCTATTCTTCTTATTCTTTATATTCTTCTTTTTCTTCTCAATCTTTTTATAATTTCATTCTTCTACTTATAATTCTTCCTATTATTCTTATTCTTTTTATTCTTTTTATTCTTCTTATTCTTTATAATCTTTTTTTTCTTCTCTTTCTTCTTTTTTTTAAAGTTTGTTTTTTATTATTATAACCCTCTCTTTTGGCAGAGGAATACCATTTTTGCAAGCTAATACTACCCTTTCCCCTTTTACACCCACTTTGGAAAACTAAAACAAAAAAACATAGGCTATTTTAAGGTTGTAATAATGTGTTCTCTCGATTTCCTTCTAATATCTGGAATAAAGAAAAAACATTTTCATGATGGACCAATGGATTTAAACCATACTTTAGAAACTTCATTCTTTCTAAGCTTTACTTCCGCCATCATCTTTTTATCCATTCTTGAGATACTTTCTCTATCCCCTTTGTCCATGCTCCTTCCATAGAGTAAATTTTGTCCTATTCCAAAAAAGCAGGAAAACAGAAACCATCAGACATGCAGACCAACACTCACAGACAACAGACTCTAAATTACACTGACATTAATGTAGACACATGGAAGACTGCATATAGATCAACCACAGCTTTAGTTGACCCATATTCATCAGCCACATACATAAAACAGGCGCTTTATAGTTTATCCTTGAATTTATTAACCCCTTATTTCTATCAATAACTTACTTGTTCAGTATGAAGCAGACAAGAAAACATTAACTCACAAAAACCCTACCAAACCAAAAACTAAACGTTTCCACTTCTCTATTTCTGCAACGGCAACAACAGTTACATGCAAATCCTAGGATTAACTCACAGAAACCTTACCAACCCGAGAACATCTGAAAAAACCTGCCAAAAACAAGCCAATCCAAACACATAATGCTTATATATACAATAATATAAGGTGCCGAAAATATGTATTCATGCTCCTAATATCCAATCCTGACCTCCCTTTTTCTTCAACAGGCTTGAATTACAAATTCTAACCGAATTAAAACATTAAATAACTTCTGAAGAAGAAAAAAATTGCCAACTGACTGCATTTCTTCTCCTATGCCAGCCCAACACCCAGTAAAAAACACAAAAATTTCACGAAGCAGTCATAAAAGATTATGCAACACTATTAAATGTTCAATCAAAAGTCTAATCTTTGCAAATCCTGACTTATGGAAAACCCAGTTCAATTAGCCTTGCCAGGCCTTGGAATTTTTCTGGAAGATAACTTCTGCCAAAAACCTGTTCTCCTATAGACTCCCCCTCCTTGGCTAACCTATCCACTAAGGTATTCGCCTCTCTATATATATGCTTAATGGTTGCATTCCCTTCTTCCATATATTTTCTTTATGACTCTATATAATCTTCATATTGCCAGAGATTTAACTATTTATTCACTAGGTCAACTAGAAGCTTTGAATCCACTTGAATCTGAATCTCTTTAATATTAAGCCCACTGCAGATTTGTAGACCTTTAAGGAGAGCTTGAATCTCTAAATATAGTGTTAAGCAACCTTTTAAATTCAACATAAATGCTTTAATAACCATTCCTTTCTAATCTTTTATAACACCTCATCCACCAACTATTGCCATTTTCTGTTAAAGCTACCATCCGTATTAAGAGACATTTTATCCCCGGGGGGTTTTCAAACTTGATGCTTATTGCCGTCAACTCCCTTTCTTTTATATATGATAAACCCCAGTGATTTATCAAATCCATTGCTGGCTTACCTTTCCTTGTTCTAACAGGGTTTGCCTCCGAAATACACGTAATCTCTCTTTTAATATCCTTTAAAATATTTTCTGAGTTCATACGAACATTTTCAAATCTGCTTTTGTTCCTCGCCTTACAGATGCACCATATTACTACTATCGAGATGTTTTTCCTAAGCCAGGACTGAACTTGATTCCCAAGACTAGGACTTTGTCAACTCAGTAATCTATCTTTAAGCTTCTTTCCTTGACTTACCTGACCAATGTAAATCTGGCTCTAGACTTCCTCTGCTATTTTACCTATGGAAAATAAATGATCTGTGCTTTCAATTTCTAAAAGGCAGCATTCACATCTAGAGGCTATTTTAATACATTTTATTTGTAAATTAATATCCACATGGGTAGTTTCTTGAAGGGTTATCCATAAAAATAATTTCATTTTTTGTGGAGCATCATTTTCCCATCCCCATTAAAAAATCAGCAAAACCCTCCTTTTGTTTCTTATCTATTCCTTTGCAGATTTTAAGGTGAAAACACTATGAGGATTGGGAATACACTTCCACCCAATCTTATTGAGTTTGGATTGCGATTCTACAAGATTTTTTTGATTCAATAACCTCTTCCATGACCTTGAAGATTTTTTCTTATTATATTCATTCCCCCAGTTATATTTAGCCCTCATGAATCTTGCCCAAATACCCCCATTTTCTTTCAGTTTCCACCAACCTTTACAAGCCCATGCTTTTGAGGCTACCTCAAGGCTAGTAAAACCTAGACCTGCCTCCTACTTTGGATGGCATAGTGAAAGTTATTTTTGCTAGTGTAGTTTAGCTTTACCTTTCTGCTTAGCCCAAAGAAAGTTAGCCATTTCAGTCTCCAGCATTTTTATAACTTTTTTGGGCGGGTGAATTATTGATAAGAAGTGGGACAATGAGCCCTGTAAAACATGGGAGATAAGTGTAGCTCTTCCTCCAAAACTTAACATATCTTCCTTCCAACCTGCAATTTTGCCTCTCATTTTTTCTAAAAGAAAGCTAAGATACTCCTCTTTTAATCTTCCTTCGTGTATCAGACAACCCAAATACATCAAAGCACCTTTTTTTTGATTGAAACCTGTGATCTCTTTAACCTGTTGAATCACCTTCTCCGGTGTTTTAGATGACATAATAAATTGGCATTTCTTTTTATTCATACATTGCCAAGTCTCCTCCTCTAATATCTGCATAAGCTCCATCAAGTTTATTAAAGACTTGGTGCTAGCATTTGTGAAAATAATAACATCATCAGCATACTCTAAGCAACTCACCAACAGGGTCCCTCTTGGCTGCCTGAAAGACAAGATATTCCCTTCTTGCATTTTCTTTTTAAGATTTAGGAGGAGTAATTCCAGATAGATATTAAAAAGTTAAAAAGATAACGGATCTCCTTGTCTTAATCTTATTTATGGCTTAAACTCATCTCTTTATGACCATTAATTATAATTATTACCCACCCACATGAGATACATCTGAACAACAAATCTATCCAGAATTATCAGAAGCCCATCTTTCTCATGGCATAACATAAAATAAATCATTCCACCCTGTCAAAAGCTTTTGAGAGATCCAATTTAATTGTCACATTATGTCCTCTAGTTTTAATACCAATATCTCTCATCATTTCAGAGGCTAAGCCTATATTTTTCATCATTAATCTATCTTTCACAAAACCTGATTGCTTAGGAAAGATAATATTATGAAAATTATTACTTAGCCTATTTTACAAGAGTTTTGCTAAATTTTTATAGACCGCATTGCACAAACTAATCGCTCTGAAATCCTCACATCTTTGTGGATTCTTAGACTTAGGTAATAAGACTATAAAAGAAAGGGCCCATGCTTTAATAATATCAGTGCTTGTAAAAATATAAGAGATTTCAAGTTGGAGGTCTTTCTTAATGATGTGCCAAGTATATTGAAAGAAAACACTATTCCAGCCATTTGGGCCTGCTCCACTATCTTTATTCAAGCTAAAGACCACTTTCCTAACTTCTTATTCTTCTGGGAATTCTGCTAGCCTTGCATTCTCTTCTGTAGTAACCTGACATTTCAGTGCTTGCAATAATGATCGGTCTCTTTGATTTTCATTTCTGGTTAAATGATTTTTAAAGTAATCCTCTATATGACTTATTATTTTTTCTTTTTCTACTAGCCAACGTCCTTCAAAATTTTTAATACCTGCTATATGCCTTCTTTGAGCTTTGATTTTAGCTATAGCATGAAATAACTTAGTATTTTTATCACCATCCTTTAGCCACTTTATCTTCGATCTTTGTTTCCAAAACACCTCCTCCATGTGTAGTTTGAGCTTTAAGGTAGCTTCTGCTTAGCTAAGTTCTTGCCTATTTATAGCATTTTGGTTTGTTTCATATTCTTTCTCTTTATGCGCAACCTCCTCTTTCGCTAGAATAATCTTTTCATTAATATTACCAAATGTTTCTTTATTCCATTTCACCAATATGAACCTTAGTCTGCGCAGCTTTGAAGCTAGCACTTGTAGGGGATTGCCTGATGAAGGTTCTGGCCATGATATTTCTACTAACTTTTCGAAATCTAGATGTAAACTCCACATGCTTTTAAAATTAAAACTTTTTATAACTTTCTGGCTTTTTCGAAAGGATAATAGCATAGGGCTGTGGTCCGATCATGTTCAGTTTAAGTTTCTCAGAGACATTTCTCCATGTGCATCCATCCATTTGGCATTGTAGAAGACTCTATCTAATCTAGCCAAAATTACTCCTAGCTTCTTCCAGTTATTACACCATGCGTAATTTGAACCAAGAAATTCTGCTTCCAAAAGATTCGTATTAGCGATAGCCTCATTAAAATGCGCCATGGCTTCTGAATCTGGTCGTTTTCCTCCTAACTTCTTTCTCGGGTATCTAATTACATTAAAATCTCCTTCGATGATCTAGGGGAGATCTGTTTGGGCTATCTCCTCCATCTCCTTCCATAGAGACTTTCTTTTTTCTTTGGTATTTTTTGCATATACAACAGTAAAGAAAGTCTCTGAATTTCCTACTTTAAAGTGTATAAGTTGTCCGGTAGATTTCAAAACTGAAATATCTATGCTTCCATAAGACATGACCCAAATTTTTCCATTGATATTAGCCGTAGCATTGTCGAAACCCATTATTTTTTTATAGTTTTCTAATTTATGGGTATCTACCATCAGTTCAGATAAAATGACTATCTTTGCTTTATGAATTTTTATTAATTTTTTAATCCTACTTAGAGAGGGCTTATTTGTCACCCCTCTAATATTCCAATAGATACAACTATCCATTATTAGTTGATCTAGCTTGCACTTTCATTGTGCATTTTGAGTCATACTTCATATTTAAGTATTTCTTCCTATTTCTAGTTGATTTTATAGAGCTAGACCCACTTACCTGAGATCTATTAAAATAGAGTTTGCCTAATTGAAGAGCCATGATCTTTGCTTCTTCCATTACTTCCTCCCTTGTATACAAGTTCCATTTCATTATCGCCATTCTTGCATCCTCGTTTAGCTTGGACATTTGCCTACTATCTTCAATATTTGCTAGAGGGAGATAATCACAGCTCTTAGATTCAAGCTCTGTTTTAGAAAAATCCAAAACATCTTCGTCCATCCAGCTATAATCTATCTCGCTGTCTATTGTCGGAGAATTCTTCTTGCTTCTTCTAGCCCCCTTCCTTCTTTGAGACTATTTTCTTCTAGGTTTATTCCTTTCCCCCTCCGAAACAACCAACCTTTCACTTATCCTATTCTGTTTTTCATCCTCTCCTCTCCTCTTCTATAGAAAATTTTTTCTCCTCCACCATTTCCTTAGCCCTCTCTTCCTGTATATCTTCATTACCGATACTGCTTGAACTTTTATTTTGATTCTCCAAGTGGTTTAGCTTCCTTACCCACATCTTAGCCTTTCCCCTACCTTTCCCCTTCACCTCCCCAAAGATGTCCCTGCCCACCCTGCATTCCTCTAAATCATGCCCAAGCCTCCTGCAATTTTTATAGAAACTTGGGGCTTGCTTGAGAACAATGTGTTGCCAAAAACTAGCCCCTTCCTCAGTATCAATCCATACTTTCAGTGGGTGCTGGACTTCGAGGTTAGTTTTGATACAAATCCTTGCACCATGAAGTCGTGTCATCGAAGCAGTAGCCTCATCCATAAGCATAGGTTTCCCGACGCACGTCGCAATAGAGTAGAGTGAAGATTTTTTAAAAAATAGCAATAAAAGGTTAGGAAAAAATGCCATACCAGAGCTATCGGAGCTTCCTCCTTGGGAGAGAATTGTGTAGTCCATTTTAGCAGACGCAAAGGATAACCAAAGATGAACCATTACCCTCTCGGCCACATTATGTTGTAATCCTCTTCCACCATATATTGAAGGAAAACGTGTTTTGCGTCATAGTCTCCTGTTTTTACTCTACCTTTGAGCTTAAGATTATTGGGGAAACCTCGAATATCATCAAATCATGGTCTACCATGAAAGAAATTACCCACGAGAGTGAGCTTGAAAGGCTCCTCCAATCTCTCGAATTCTTCCTTGGTAAATATCACTACCGGGGATTCATTTTTCCTCCCGAGCTTTGGTAAATTAGGCACGGGTTCTTTAAGGACCAAAGCAAATGACTTCTTCTTGGACAAGAAGCCATTATCCTCCATTGTTAGATTGAAATTGAGCTTGAAAATGAATGAAAATGGACTTTCTCTCTTTAGAAGAATTCACTTTCTCTCTCTAAAATTGAGAGAAAATATCTTTTCTTCTTTTCTTCTTATTCTTATTGTTCTTATTCTTAGTATACTATTTATTGTTTTTGTTTTTCCTTTTTCTTCGTATACTTATTATTCTTCTTATCTTTCTTATTCTTCTTATAATTCTAATTCTTCTTATTCTCATTATTCTTTTTATTCTCTTTTTCTTCTTATTCTTCTTTTTCTTCTTATTCATCTTATTTTTTTATTCTTATTATTCTTTTTTTGTTATTATATTAGTTATTATTTTTATTCATATTATTTTTCTTATTATTTTTTTTCCCTGATTCGTCTTATACATCTTATTATTCTTATTCTTATTATACTTATTCTTCTTATTCTTATAATTCTACTTATTCTTCTTTTTCTTGTTAGTCTTCATAATCTTATTTTTATTCATATTCTTCTAATTCTTCTTATTATTCTTATTCTTCTTATTCTTTTTATTCTTCTTATTCTTTATATTCTTCTTATATTTCTTATCATTCTTTTATTCTTATTCTTAATTTTTTTTTATTCTTCTAATTCTTCTTTTTTTATTATTTTATATATTCTTCTTATTATTCTTATTCTTCTAATTTTTCTTATTCATTTTATTCTTCTTAATCTTTTTATTCTTCTTTATCATTTTATCCTTCTTATTCTACCTATTATTTTTATTCTTCTTATATTTATTATTTTTATTAATGTACTTATTTTTGTAATTATTATTATTATTCTTCTTCTTCTTCTTCTTTTTATTATTCTTAATATTCTTATTATTCTTCTTATTATTCTTAATCTTCTTTTCTAGTTATTCTTCTTTATCTTCTTATTCTTTTTATTCTTCTGATTCTTCTTATTCATCTTTTTCTTCTTATTCTAATTATTATTCTTATTCTTCTTTTCTTATTATTCTTCTTACTCTTGTCATAATTTTTATTCTTATTATTTTTCTTATTCTAATTATTTTTTTTACTCTTCTTTTTTTAAAGGTGTTTATTTATTAATAGCCCTCTCTTTTGGCGGAGGAATACCATTTTTACAAACTAGAATCTACCCTTTATCCCTCTTACACCCTTGTCCAAATCCTAACTAATTTGAATATAGCATAAGTGCAGTCTACTTAAAGCCTCTATATGAGGACATTTATTGCACAAGCATCCCTATACTACAAACTTTAAGCTGCTTTCTTGTATTTGTTCATTTCGCTGCAGGCATGTATATTACATTTGCTCTGTGTAGCTCTTTAATGCTCCTTTCATTCACTAACTCCTAATTTGAAAATTAGATCTCTCTCCTTTGCTCCTCCTTGTTTGGCTTTAGAGATTAAGCTATTTCCTGCAACCAAAACCACATTCCAACATAGTATATTTTCTTACATGTATACCTGAAATTTGTTGTTGATTTCCACTGACTTTTAACTCCTCTTTAACTTTTTCAGATTCTTTTTAATTCGATTCCTCTTGAACAAATTTAGTTGATGATTAGATCATTGAGAATCTTCGGTCCATCTTCTAGCTTATCTGGAATTTTCTGGAATTTCTGGAATTTCCAGCTTTGAGAGGGCAGCAGCTCCTATTCTAAACACTCACCTCCTAATACTCTAACAACCATATTAATTAACACATGACCTTGTTACAGCCTCAATAATCCAATTACATAACCATTACATAAACTGACACATAAAGCAAGAAAAAGACAATCCTATATATGAGCATAGTCCACGATGAAGCAACCCAATGTCTCCATTCTGAATTTTCTGCAACTTGAGGGGGAGCACTGCACAGAGCAAGAGGCGCCTCCACCTTAGGACTGAAATCTTTCATCCATTTCAGCACTCGCATGGGATATCCATTAACTTGCCTTACTCCATGATGCCATAAACGATAATAATCTTCATTCGAAAAACACATCAATTTCTGGATATTTCAACCAGAAAAACTAGAAAATTCAGCAGCAGACTCCTTGGTTGTATCATTAATGTGTCCTTTTGTTGATCTTCAGAATATTTCTAGCAATTTCTGAACCCTTCATATCTTAAGCTGTAAGAGTTCCTTGCTTGGCTGCCTCCCTCCATGCTTTCTAATCTTTGATCTTCATTTACTCTACTATTACTTCTTTACATGAACTCCATACTTAACACATCTCAACTAAAAATTTACAGACTTCCAGCTTTTCTAAAATAACACAGACTTCATAAAAACACAGCTTCTACTTATATCAAATAACATAGACTTCCAGTAGCTAAAAAAATACAACATACAACATACAACATTCTAAAATAAACAGACTCCATACACCTATAATAAGAAAAGAAAACTAAAAGACAGCAGGCACTATGTCCAGCTTCTACTTAGTTACCTGCAAGAAAGATCTACATGCATATATATAATCTACTCTACTATTAAATACTTAAATATTACTATTCTAATCTATTATTAAAGCTGGCACTATGTCCAGCTTTATATCATTATATAATCTGCAAGAAAGATCCTTCAAATTAGCCCTGCAATGTTACCTGCAAGAAAGATCTACATGCATATATATAATCTACTCTATTATTAAATACTTAAATATTACTGTTCTAATCTATTATTAAAGCTGGCACTATGTCCAGCTTTATATCATTATATAATCTGCAAAAAAGATTCTTCAAATTAGCCCTGCAATGTTTCTGTTCATTTTTTTTATAAGTCTGTAAAACAGAAGCAAAAAAATAGTGCATACTATAAAAACCTGCAGTGTTACTGTATTTTTGAGCCCCCTAAACCTGCAGTCTTACCAAGCTGTACAGTAATGTATCCCAACCATCATAGTAACATCCCTCAGGACCAGGACGAGACGATGAAGATATGAACTTTATTCCGTTTATTCATCATACAGAGAATACCAAAATAAACACAAAAAAAGTCCTTGTAACTAAAAATTATTATTTTTAATTTTTCTAATATAAGGGAAATCCTTGCTATCTAATTTAATAATACCAAAATACTTTTTTGGTAAATTATCTTCCCTATACTCATGATCTCCTCTCTTCCTACCATCTTTAGATAATGCATCAGCCAAAGCGTTAGCTTCTCTGAAGATGTGTTTTATAGTGAAATCTAATGAATTTATATCATGCAGAATTTCTTCTATCTCATTTTCATATCTCCACATAATTGACTGTATTTTAATTAGATTTACAACTATTTTTGAATCAATTTGAATATCTATATTCTTGATATCTAAGTTTTTACATATTCTTATTCCTTCTTTTAGTGCTAATATCTCGGCATGTAAAACCAATGATGCTTGCAATCTTCTAGTGAAAGCTAAAATTAACTTCCCCTCTGAGTTTCTAATTGCTCCTCCTCCTCCAGCTTCTCCCATATCTCTATCGAAACTACCATCTGTATTTAAAGTAAACATTCCTATTGCTGGTTTTTCCCATTTTATGCTAATTATTTTAAACTGCTTAAGTAGTTTTTCTTTTAGGTTCCAAAACTGTAAGGTATCCTTATCCATCTTTGAACCTTGAGTTTTTATAGGGCATATCTCTGAAATTTTTCTTGTTTCCTCTTTTATTTCTTTCCAGATATCTTACACCATCATATTATACCCCTCGAATCTACTTTTATTCCGCTTTCCAAATGCACCAAATGACTATTGGTGGAACATTACTTTTAATCCATTTCTATGCCATGCTAGGAACTTTTGAGTTACACCATTTTTTAAACCTACAATTTAGAGGGAGATGTTCATATTTTATCTGCATTTCTGATGCTAATCTTTTCCATATTTCTGCAGCTACTCTCCCTTCTGAAAAGAGGTGATCTAATGTTTCGATCTCATTTAAGCAACATTCACAACTAGAAACTAGCTGAATTCCTTTCCGCTTTAAATTATTATCAATTGGGATAATATTAGATAAAACTTTCCACATAAAAGTTTTAATTTTTTGTGGGTTGTCATTATTCCAAGCCCATTTAAATAATATTTGTTCTTTTTTCTTTTTTCTTAAGACATTTTTCACTATTTTAAGCGAAAATGTGCCCTCTGGAGTTAAGGTCCATCTCCATCCTTTTTTCGTGTGTTTAGAGTAATTTTCAACTAAATCTCTTTGTTTAAGCATTTGATTCCAAACTTGTGAACTCCTACTTTTATTTTTTATTTTATTAATGTCATCCTTTATGCAGTACTTTGCTCGCATAAATTTAGACCATAAACTTTCATTTTCTTTTAAATTCCACCATCTCTTGCTAGCCCCTGCTTTGGCTAAGTCAATGATGTTGACAAAGCCTAAACCAGCTTCTTGGACAGGGTAAGATAAATCTCTCCATTTTTTCCAATGATGTTTATGTTTACCCTCTTTTTTAACCCACAAAAAATTGGCTAATTCTTTTTCAATTTGTTTTATAAATTTGATTGAAGGCTGTGTGATCATAATATTATGCAATATTAAACTTTCTAAAACATATTTTATAAGAGTTATTCTGCCCCCCATACTTAGGTATTCTACTTTCCATCCTGCAATTTTCTTTTTTAATTTATTTATTAGAAGCGCTAAGTATTCTATTATTCATCTTATTATTCTTATTATTCTTATTCTGCCCCCCATACTCTTCTTATTCTTATTATTCTTATTATTCTTCTTATTCTTCTTATTCTTATTATTCTTCTTATTCATCTTATTATTCTTATTATTCTTATTCTTCTTATTCTTCTTATTCTTCTTAATCTTCTTATTCTTCTATTTTTTTTTATTCTTCTTATTCTCTTATTCTACTTATTCTACTTATTCCTATTATTTTACTTATTCTTCTTAATCTACTTATTCTTCTAATTCTTATAATTCTTCTTATTCTTCTTAATCTTCTTATTCTTCTTATTCTTTTTATTCCTCTTATTATTTTAATTATTCTTATTTTATTTATACTTCTTATACTTGTTATTTTTATATTTCTTTTAATTCTTCTTATTAACTTATTCATTTTATTTTTTTTATTCTTCTTATTATTCTTATTATTCTTATTATTCATATTCTTCTTATTCTTCTTATTCTTCTTATTCTTCTTATTCTACTTATTCTTCTAATACTTCTTATTATTCTTATTATTCTTATTATTCATATTCTTCAAATTATACTTATTCTTCTTATTTTTATTATTCTTCTTATTTTTATTTTTCTTCTAATTCTTTTTATTTTTATTATTCTTCCTATTCTTCTTTTCTTCTTATTCTCCTTATTCTTCTTCTCTTTTTTATTCTCCTAATACATCTTATTTTTACTATTTTTCTTATTCTTTATCTCCTTCATATTCTTCATATTCTTCATATTCTTCTTCATATTCTTATTCTACTTATTTTTATTATTATAATTATTCGTATTATTCTTTTTATTCTTCTTATTATTTTTATTGTTCATATTATTATTATTATTATTTATTATTCTTCTTCTTCTTTCTATTATTTTTCTTCGTATTCTTCTTATTTTTGTTATTCTTCTTATTCTTCTTATTCTTATTTTTCTTTTTATTCTTCTAATTCTTATTATCCTCCGTATTCTGCATATTTTTCTAATTATTCTTCTTTTCTTATTTTTCAAATTATTATTTTTATTCTTCTAATATGTCTTATTCTTATTTTTCTTTTTATTTTTCTTTTTATTTTTCTTAATCTTTTTAATCTTCTTATTCTTTTTTTCTTCTTAATATTCTTATTCTACTTATATTTCTTCTTCTTCATATTTTTATTCTTCTTATTAATTTTCATATTCTTCATATATTTCTTATTATTCTTATTCTTCTTATTCTTTATATTCTTTACATTCTTCTTATTCTTATTATTCTTATTATTCTTCTTATTCTTCTTATTCTTCTTATTCTTCTTATTCTTCTTATTCAATTTATTTTACTCATTCTTCTTAATCTTCTTATTTATCTTATTCTACTTATTCTTCTTGTTTTTCTTATTCTTCTTTTTATTTATATTCTTCTTATTCTTATTATTTTTATTATTCTTCTTTATCTTTTTATTTTTCTTAATATACTTATTCGTCTTATTCTTTTTATTCTTCGTTCATCTTTTTATTTTCCTATTCTTGTTATTATTCTTATATTTTTATACTTCTTATTCTTTTATTTATTCTTATTCATCTAATTCTTTGTATTCTTATTATTCTTCTTATTCTTCTTATTCATTTTATTTTTCTTATTCTTTCTTTTTCTTCTGATACTTCTTATTATTCTTTTTAATCATTTTCTTCTTATTCTTATTATTCTTTTTATTCTTCTATTTATTATTATACATCATAGTCTTTTTATTCTTTTTAATGTTTTTTTATTTTTTTTCTTTTGATAATTCTTATTCTTATTTTTTCTTATTCTTCTTAATTTTTTTAAACATCTTAATCTTCTCTTTTTTTATTATTCTTATTTTTTATATTCATCATATTCTTTATATTCTTCATATTCTTCTAATTCTTCTTATTCTTCTTATTCTTCTTTCTTATTCTTCTTATTCTTCTTATTCTTCTTATTCTTATTATTCTTATTATTCTTCTTATTCTTCTTATTCTTCTTATTCTTCTTATTCTTCTTATTCTTCTTATTCTTCTTCTTATTCTTCCTATTCTTTTTATTCTTCTTATTCTTCGTAATATTCAAAATATTTTGATTCGTCTTATTAATCTTATTCTTCTTATTCTTTTTATTCTTTTTATTCTACTTATTCTTCTTATTATTCTTATTGTTCTTATTGTTCTTATTCTTTATTTTCTTCTTATTTTTTTATATTATACCTATACTTGTTATTTTTTTTTATTTTTCTTATTCTTATTATTATGCTTATTCATTATATTCTTTTTATTCTTCTTACTATTCTTATTCTTCTTAATCTTCTTATTCTTCTTTTTCTTCTTATTCTTTTTAATTTTGTGATTCATCTAATTCTTTTTATTCTTTTTATCCTTCTAATTTTTATTATTCTTCTTATTTTTTTTTATTATATCTATTCTTGTTATTTTTTTATTTTTCTTATTCTTCTTATTATCTTTATTCTTCTTATTCTGCTTATTCTTCTTATTCTCTTATTCTTATTATTCTTCTTATTCTTCTTATTAATCTTATTCATTTTATTATATTTATTATTCTTATTCTTATTTTTCTTATTATTCTTCTTATTTTTCTTATTTTTCTTATTTTTCTTATTTTTCTTATTCTTATTATTCTTTTTATTCTTTCTATTCTACTTATTTTTCTAATACATCTTATTCTTTTTATTCTTCTTATTCTTCTTATTTTTCATAATATTCTTAATCATCTTAATCTTATTATTCTTTTTTTCTTCTTATTCATCTTATTATTCTTATACTTATTATTTTTCTTATTCTTCTTATCCTTCTTTTTTTTTTTAAAAAAAAGGAGTTTATTAATATTAACCCTCTCTTTTGGTGGAGGAATACCATTTTTATAAACTAAAATCTACTCATTCCCCACTTACAACCTTAACCTTTAACATCAAACTTAAAATTAAAATTAAAATTAAAATTAAAATTGCTAGTCATCTATCCTAGAGAATAATTTGCAATGAATGCACTTATTTGAGGTTAGCTTTAAATTTCTTGCGTATAGCTTTAACATTCCTTGATATAATCTTTGGCATCCGATTGAGCTCCTACTTCTTCGCGGGGTTTCCATAAGTTTCTGCCCTCTTAGACTCCCGGTTTATGCTTATTTTATATTGACTTTACTGATTTCCTGCAAAAGAAAGCAACATGTCGACATACTAATTCATTCATTTAGTTTACCTTATGGCTGCTCTTGCTTCCTTCCTTTGATGTTATCCTTTGCTCTTTAACCTCTTTTGATCCTGCTTAATAAAGCTATCAAATTACTCCAAGTGATTACTTCTGCACTTTATCTTGTCTCCATTTCTGCTTACATCGGTGCCCCTTTAAACACTCATAAGCTGATTCTTCCAGCTTTAGACAGCTGCCAGACCAGTCTCCTATTCTAGACACTTACAAGTCCAAATAAACTATAAACTACCGTAAATTAACACATGACTTTTCACAACATTCACACTTAGCCACTTAACTTAAACATTAAAACGGACGGTAAACCATCAATAACAAAACAACACATGCTCTAAGATTCCAAAATTCCAGCAGCTGCTGGATTTTCTGGTTATTTTTACAAGGTACTTCGCTGCTAAGAAAAGAGAAATAACAGTAAAAATATGCTAACAACCAATATCTTACCTTACCCTATTACCTTCGCTTCCATAATGTTCATACCTGTTTACCTGCAGAGACAGAAATTCCCCTGCACAGAGGCTACCACAGTATCATACCAATTAACAGCTTATATTCTTATAATTCTCATATTTTATTCTTTTTGTTAATACTACCCTTCCTAAATCTTAAATAAAGAAAGGCCTTCCTATCTAATCTCGCTATTCCTTTTAGTTTTTCTGGCATCGAAACCTCATCAAATTCATGTTCTCCTCTTATCGAACCTAATCTTGTAAGACTATCTGCCAAAGTATTGGCTTCTCTATATATATGTAAGATTGATGCATTAAGCACTTTAATGAGGTTTAAAATTATTTCCATTTCATCTTCATACCTCCAGAGAGTTATTTTTCCACTTACTAAATCTACCAATAGCATAGAATCTACTAGAATTTGTATATTTTCTAAATCTAACTATTTACAGACATTTAATCCTATATTCAAAGTTTTGATCTCCGAGTGGAGAGCTGAGGATGCTTTAGTAGCCGATGTAAATGCTTTTATAACAATCCCGTTTGAGTCCCTTATTACCCCCCCCCCCCCCCCCTCCACCTGCTATACCAGTGTCCATATTGAAGCTACCATCAGTGTTTAGTGATATTTTACCTTCCGGGGGCCTATTCTAACTTATAATCTTTACCCATCCTTGTTTAGTATTCGTAATAGTGAGGCCCCAAATCATTCCAGCTGCCTTATTTAAACATAAACCATCAACTTTTATAGGGTTTATACTAGATATATTCCTGATTTCTTTAATTATATCTTTTATAATTTCATTTGAATTCATTCTTATGCCCTCAAATTTACTCTTATTACGAGCTTTCCATATGCACCATATTACTATATGAGGTAGATTCTGAGTAAGCCAATTTTTGATATGACTACTTGAGTTTTCATTCTCCCAATTCTTAATTCTATCAATTATTCTATCCTCTTTTTTACTTATTTGCTTCAGGTCTCCTAATTCCCTCCAGACTGTTGCAGCGATTCTTCCACTTGAAAGTAGACGATCCATTGATTCTTCTTCTGCAAAGCAACATTCATATCTGGAAGCCATTTTAATACCTTTTCTTTTCACATTAGTATCCACATGCAATGCGTTTACCAGAAATTTTCATGCCATCGAGCACATTTTCTCCAAAATACCTGCTTTCCAGGCCCATTTAAATAAAGATTGCATGGGTTTTTTCTTTCTAATCAATTCTTTTACTGACTTTAACGTAAAATTACCTTGTGGGTTAAGGGTCCATTTCCATCCTGATTTTTTCAGTAATGAGTGAGCATGTACTATTTCCTTTTGTTTTTCCAATGCTTTCCAGTTATTTGATTTCTGCTTAAGGCGATTGTGTTTTTGTTCTATATATTTTGCTCGCATATATTTTGCCCAGAGGGAATCATTTTCTTTTATCCTCCACCAACCTTTACAGTCCCAGGCAGTCGCCATGTCATGTAAATTAATGATGCCTAACCCTGATTCCGCTTTTGGATAACAGATATCTTCCCAATTTTTCCAGCGAATTTTCTGCTTTCCATTTTTTTACCCCATAAAAAATTTGTCATTTCCATTTCTAGTTTATTTGTGAATTTCTTAGGTGGGTGTATGACTGATATAATATGTACCAGTGTACTTTGAAGAACATGGGAGATTAATGTAATCCTCCCCCAAACCCTAATAGATCTACTTTCCAACCTTGCTATTTTCCTTCTCATTTTATCTTGTAAAGGCGTTGGATAATTTTCTCTCAGCCTTCCTTCGCATATCGAGCAAACTAAATATACTAAAGCATCTTTATTATGTTTAGAACCCGTTATGTTTTTAATTAATTTTTACCACTTTTTCCCAAGATTTTTTTGCTAACATGAATTGACTTTTATTTTTATTAAGGGCTTGACCTGTTTCCTTCTCAAATAATTGTAGAAGGTCCATAAGGGGATTATTTTGGCTATCTAAAGGGGATTATTTTGCCCTCTAACACTCTTTTATTTAAATTAAGAATTAACAATTCTAAGTACATATCAAATAATAAGGGCGATAATGGGTCCCCCTATCTCAAGCTACCTCTTGGTTTGAATTCTTCACCTTTCATTCCATTTACATTGATTCTAACCCAAATGCTTGAAACACATCTATATATTAAATCAATGCATGTTTCAGAGAAGCCAAATTTCCTTATAATGAAACAGAGTGTATGCCTCTTATTCTTCTTTTTCTTTTTTTTTATTCATATTCTTCATATTCTTTTTTTTCATTTAATTCTTCTTATTCTTATTATTTTTAATATTATGCTTATTATTATTATTAATATTCCTCTTCTATTTCTTGTTATTCTTATTATTCTTCTTATTTTTTTTATTCTTCTTATTCCTCGTATTCTTTTTATTTTTCTAATTCTTCTTTTTCTTCTAATTCTTATAATTCTTCAAATACTTCTAATACTTCTTATTCTTCTATTTCTTCTTATTTTTTTAATTATTCATAATTCTTTTTTTCCCTTTTATTCTTTTTATTCTTCTTATTATTTTTATTCTTCTTATTCTTCTAATTATTCTTATTATTCTTATTCTTCTTATTATACTTATTCTTCTTATTCTTGTTATTCTTTTTATTCTTTTTATTCTTCTTATTCTACTTTTTCATGTTATTCTTCTTATTCTTTGTATTCTTATTATTCTTCTTATTCTTTGTATTATTCTTATTTTTCTAATACTTCTTATTCTTATTATTCTTCTTATTAATCTTATTCTTCATATTCTTCTTATACTTCTTATTTTTATTATTCTTCTTATACTTCTTATTTTTCTTATTATTCTCTTCTTCATATTCTTCATATTCTTCTTATTTTTATTTATTATACTTATTCGTGTTATTCTTATTCTTCTTATTCTTTTTATTATTTTTATTCTTAATATTCTTTTTATTCTTTTTATTCTTTTTATTCTTTTTATTATTATTATTATTATTATTATTATTCTTCTTCTTCTTCTTCTTATTCTTCTTATTCTTTATACTCTTCTTTTTTTTTCTTATTCTTTTTATTCTTCTTATTCTTCTTATTATTCTTATTATTCTTTTTCTTCCTATTCTTCCTATTATTCCTATTCTTGTTATTCTTATTATTCTTCCTGTTATTCCTATTCTTCTTATTTTTCTTATTCTTTTTATTCTTATTATTCTTCTTATTTTTAATAATCTTCATAATCTTCTTATTCTTCTCATTCTTATTTTTCGTGTTATTATTATTATTCTTCTTATTCTTATTCTTATTCTAATTTTTTTATTCTTCTTATTCTTCTAATACGTCTTATTCTTTTTATTCTTTTTATTATTCTTAATCTTCTTATTCTTCTTTTATTCTTATTCTTCTTATTCATCATATACTTCATATTTAAAATTTCTTCTTATTCTTCTTATTAATTTTTATTCTTGTTATTCTTCTTATTCATTTTTATTCTTCTTATTCTTATTATTCTTTTTATTCTTCTTATTCTTCTTAGTCTTCTTATTATTATTTTTCATGTTATTCTTCTTATTCTTATTTTTCTTCTTATTTTTATAATTCTTCTTATTCTTTTTATTCTTCTAATACTTTTTATTTTTTATTCTTTTTAATTTTCTCAATCTCTTATTATATTTATCCTTCTTATTCTTATTTTTCATGTTATTCTTTTTATTCTTCTTATTCTTCTCATTTTTCTTATTCTTATTATTTTTCTTATTGTACTTATTCTTCTAATACTTTTTATTCTTCTTATTCTTTTTATTTTTCACAATGTTCTTATTCATCTTATTCTTATTATTCTTCTTTTCTTCTTATTCATTGTATTATTCTTATACTTATTTTTTTTATTCTTCTTTTTCTTCAAATTCTACATATTCTTCTTATTCTTCTTATTCATCTATCTCTTCTTATTCTTTTTATTTTTAATATTATACTTATACTTATTATTATTCTTATACTTCATATTCCTCTTATTCTTATTATTTTTCTAATTCATATTTTTCTTCTAATTCTTATTATTCTTCAATTACTTCTTATACTTCTTATTCTTCTATTTATTCTTTTTATATTAATTCTTCTAATTCTTCTTTTTCCTTTTATTTCTCTTATATTTTTTATTCTTCTTATCTTCTTATTCTTCTTATTCTTCTAATTCTTCTTATTCTTCTTTTCTTATAATTATTCTTATTCTTCATATTCTTATTATTCTTCTTATTTTTTTTTATTTTTCATATTCTTCTTATTCTTCTTATTCTTCATAATCTCCATAATCTTTTTATTCTTCATAATCTTCTTATTCTTCTTATAATTCTTATATTTCTTATTCTTCTTATTTTCCTTTTTCTACTTATTCATCTTATTCTTCTAATTCTTCTTATTCTTATTTTTCGTGTTATTATTATTATTATTATAATTCTTATTATTCTTATTATTCTTCTAATTTTTGTATTCTTCTTATTCTGCTAATACGTCTTATTCATCTTATTCTTTTTTTTTCTTATTCTTTTTAATCTTCTTTTATTTTTTTTTTGAAAGTTTGTTTTATTATTATTAAAGCCCTCTCTTTTGGCGGAGGAATACCATCATTACAAGCTAAATCTACCCTTATCCCTTTTACACCCGTTTCAAAATTTAAAACACATAATTAAAATTCCATTGTTCCCTTGGGTTGCAACTTGCTAGATTTTTGAAGTTATCAAGTTGTTTTGGTTAGTTTTCTAGTTGAGCTAGCCTTCTGAAAGAAGATTTTAAGGTGCTTCATGTCTTCTCCTATCCTCTAGCCTCTTCCTCTTCTTTTACTTGGTGCCTCTCGGAGTGTAGAGACCTTTGATGCTTAACTACAACTAGACACATAACAGACCACCGGGATATAAACATTATGTACAGACTCTTACTTGACCACGGAGAATCTCCTTTACATTTACAGCTGAACAATTTTACAGCAATGCAACATAAATTTTATAGACATAAAGACATCTATCCTCTGCATCAAACTAGCCGGTAGCAAGCTTTATAATCCTTTTTCTTGTTGATTCCCATTAGCTAACTCCAAATCTGTAAAAAGCATATAATAGATAGTACTGAGGTATATGTAGCCTTACCTTGGGGCTCTCTTGGGAGGCTTCCACGGAGTTTCTAAACTGTGTACCTAGTTAATAAGACATCTAGAAACACAACACATCAAATGTACAGACTTCCTGACCTTCCTTTATTTGTAATCATGGTTTTATTGGGTTTGGTTTTCAAGTGTTCTTTTTATGAAACCCCGAACTTAGCATGTTGGGCTCCGGATTAGAGTATTGCTTTTGGTCTGTTTTTATATAGTCTTCCTTTAGGACCAGAAAGATTTATAGGCTTTTCATGACCTTACTAACAAAATCCAGTAGTAATACTAACCAGCCCACTCACCCTTATCCCATTTAATTGAAATAGTCTTCATTAGTGGGATGAGTTTTTACTATTCTGATGTATGGGAATTCTTCCTTATCCATTTTTGTGATGCCTTTGAATTTATCTGGGAGAGACTCTACTTCATATTTATGGAAATTTTTATTTATTCCTTCTTTTGCTAGCTTGTCCGCCAATGCATTAGCTTCCCTATATATATGTTTGGTAGATGCATTCAAAGATTCTACTAGTTTACTAATATCTTCTAACTCTTCTTCATATTTCCACATGCTATTTTTTTGTTCACTAGGTCGACCAAGATTTTGGAATCTATCTGGATATCTAAATTTGATAAATTTTTAGATTTACATACATGTAAACCTTCCCCTAATGCTAAGATTTCGGCATGGATTGTAGATGAGGCTTTAATGGTTCCCGAGTAAGCAAGGATAAGTTGACCACTATGGTCTCTTACAGCCCCCCCTCCCCCCCACCTCCTGCTAAGCCTATATTCCTATCGAAGCTACCGTCAGTGTTTAAGGCTAATCTACCTTTTGCTGGGTTTTCCCACTTAACTACTATGGCCTTTTGTGGAAGGGATTTTGAAGCCGTGAGGTTCCAGAAATTAAGAGAGTCTATGTCTAGGTAAGAGTTCCTAGCTACTATCGGGCTAGCTTTCTAGGTAATTATTATTTCTTTCTTAATGGCTTTCCTATATCTTCAGCTACCATAGTGTGACCTTCATATCTACTAATATTCCTGGCTTTCCATATACACCAGATGGCAATATGAGGGATATTATTTTTAAGCCATGTTTGAAGACTATGTTGTGTGTGTGCCAAGCTCCATTTAAGGAGTCTGTCTCTAAGAGGAATACATTTATGTTTAATACCCATTTCAGTTTCTAATCTTTTCTATATTTCCGATGCCATATCTCCGATGCAATATTTCCTTGGGAGAACAAGTGATCTAGTGATTCTATAGCTTGGAAGCAGCATTCACACTGGAGGGTAGTTGTATACCTTTCATTTTTATGTTTTCATCTATCGGGACAATGTTTGAGAGCACTTTCCATATATTAGTTTTAATTTTTTGACTATTATCATTATTCCAGACCCATTCAAATAAAGGTTGCACAACCTTCCTATTTCTCATTAATTTTTTAATGGATTTGAGAGAGAAAGAGCCATCTGCACTCAAAATCCATTTTCATCCATTTTTGGAGAGTTTGAAGTGTTTATCCACCAACTCTCTTTGATTGAGCATTTGTAGCCAGACTTGTGAAGCTTTGCTCTTTTTTCTTTCTCTGTTTGTCTCCCTCTATGCAGTATTTAGCTCTCATGAACTCATACCATAGGCTATTATTTTCCTTGAGTCTCCACCATCTTTTGTATGCCCAGGATTTGGCTAGGTCGTTCAACTCAACAAAACCCAGCCCTACTTCTTGTTTAGGGTAGCATAAATCTTTCCACTTTTTCCAGTGAAGCTTTCTTTTGCCATTATTAGCTCCCCACAGAAAATGGGCCAATTCTTTTTCTATACTTTTTTTGTCTGCCACTAGGAGATAAGTAACCATGAGGTTTTGCATGGTTACACTTTGTAGCACATGGGTAATTTGGGTAATCCTACCACTCGTGTTAAGTATGTCTACTTTCCAGCCTATAATTTTATTTTTGATTTTAACTTGTAAGAATTCTAAATATTCTGATTTTAATTTGCCCTCATAGAGCGGGCAACCGAGATATTGAAAAATGCCTTTTTTCTGGGAAAAGCCTGTTATCCTGTTAATTATGTGAGTTAAGCTTGATGAGGCATTCTTTGAAGTCATGAATTGACATTTTTTATTGTTTATTTTCTGCCTTGTTTCATCTTCTAATAATTTTAATAGTTCCATCAGATTATATAGAGATCTAGCACTACCATTTGTGAAGATTATCACATCATCCGCATATGCCAGACATCCCACTGAAGGGGTATTTTTCGGCTGGTTGAACTTTCCTATTTTGTTTGAGTGCATCTTAATTTTGAAGTTAACAATTAATAATTCTATGTAAATGTTAAAGAGAGAGGGGGTCTCTCTGTCTTAGTCCTCTTAGTGGCTTGATATCTTTTCCTAGTTCTCCATTGATGAGAACTTTAATCCATGGACTTGATATACATCTATATATCAAGTCAATCTAGGTTTCTGAGAAACCCATCTTTCTCATAGAAAAGCATAAAATATTCCATTCTACTCTATCAAAGGTTTTAGATAGATCTAACTTTATCAAGACATTGTCCCCTCTAGATTTAGTGCCTATTTCTTTGATCATTTCTTTAGCTAGATAGATATTTTCCATTATTAATCTGTTTTTCATGAAACCTGACTGTTCATTAGAAATGATTTTTGGTAGGACTCTAGCTAATCTGCTTTGAAGCAGCTTAGCCAAAATTTTGTAGATAGAGTTGCACAGGCTTATATGTCTAAATCCTTTGCCATTTGAGGATTTTCCATTTTGGGAATGAGAACCAAATATGTGCAGCTCCATTTCTTACCTATTTCTGCACCACAAAAAATCCAGGTTATGACATTTAAGAGCTCATTTTTTATAATTGACCAATAGTTTTGGTAGAATTCATTATTCCACACATCAGGGCCCAGAGCACTGTTTTTGCCCAAACTGAAAACCACAGTCTTCAGTTCATCTTCATCTGGAAGCCTTGTGAGTGTGTCATTTTCTTCACTTGTAATTTTTTGTTCAATGTTATTTAGAAGATGGTTTCCACTCAAAAATATATCTCCTCTAAATAAACTTTCAAAATGTTCATCTAAGTGATTTTTAATATATGTATCCCTATCTAACCATTTATTTAGGTTATTTTTTAAGCCTTTTATTCTTTGCTTTTGTATTTTAAGTTTAGCTGATTTATGGAAGAATTTTGTGTTCTTGTCTCCTTCTTTCAACCATTTTATTTTAGCTTTTTGTTTCCAAAAGACTTCTTCTATGAGGAGCTTTAGTTTTAATTCAGCTTGCGCTCTATTTAACTCCTTTCTGTTGTCTTTGTTTTGAAGTAAAACAGGATCTAGCTCCCTCTTTTCAACTTCCTATTCTGCTTCAATGATGTTATTATTAGTATTACCAAAGATATCTTTATTCCATATCCTTAAATGTTTTTTTAATCTATTTAACTTCATATTCCAGATTTGACCAGGGTTACCTAAAGCTTCCCTTGACCAAGAATTTTTGACCATACTAGTAAAAGTGTGATACAAGCACCATGCATTCTGGAATTTAAAAGAGTTATTTATGGTTTTAGACTTTTCTACCGATATGATCAATGGATTGTGATCTGAGCAGGATCTATTTAAATGTCTCACTACCATGGATCCACATAACTCTAACCATTTTACGTTATATAAGACTCTATCTAATCTTGTCCATATGGTGCCTTTATCTTTCTGGTTATTGCACCAGGTGTAGCGAGAGCCTAGGAAGCTAGCTTCCATCAGGCTGGCCTCTGATATAGTCTCATTAAAATGAGAGATAGCTTTTTTGTTAGGGGGATTTTCCCTTGTTTTCTCACAAGCTTTTCTTATTATGTTAAAGTCACCTCCTATTATCCTGGGTTTATTTATATTAGCTATTTTCAGTATTTCATCTCAGAGGGCCCTTCTACCTTCTTTAGTGTATTTAGCATATACCGCCGAAATTATCTCATCCTGGGCGGAATCTAGACTAAAGTTGTTCATTTGATCTGTCTTCTAAAATATTTATGTTAAATATGTTTTTCCAGAATAATCAAATTTTGTTATTTTTATTAGAGAATGCCTCATCAAAGCCTATGATATTTTTATAGTGTTATATATGGTCCTTACTTATTATGGGTTCCGCTAATATAATAAGTGGAGTTTTATGGGTTTGTAACAACCCCTTAATTCTTTTTATAGTTGGGGGGTTTGCGATGCCCCTTGCATTCCAGTAAAGAAATCTAAACATTGAAGTTAGATTTAGCCCGAGCTCTAGTAGTGCACTTTGAATCATACATTTTATTTGCATATTTTTTCATGTTTCTAGTTTTTTTATGGCACTCGTATCTTCTATTTTCTCATCTCTCCACTGCCTACCTAGCTGAATGGCCATGATTTTTATTTCCTCCATGGCATTTTCTTTATCCCCCATTTTATTTTTGTATCTACCAATTTCTATATCATCTTTAGTAGTTTTAATAGGCTTTGGTTCTTTCTCTTTTTTATCTAGGTTAATTCCACTTCTAACCTCTAGCTCATCCTCCGAGCTATTAGTTATTTCCATTGCCCAACTCTTTCACACCTCTCTTTTTTTCAAATCTTCCTCTCCGAACCCTTTTATTGATTTCTGCAATTTTTAGTATTAGTTCATGAGTTTTACTGTTTTCCACTCTATCTATCTCCTCTCTCTCTCTCTTCTTCCCTAGGAGGCATATATTCTACAATTTCTAAACCAGTTCCTGCTTCACCAAGGTTCTATTCTAATGGTTGGGGGGGCATTATTTTGTATTCCTCCCTCCCCTTCCTTGCAGCTATTTTAGAGCCAAGCCAGTGCTTGTCTTCTGTGTGTTTTTTTAACTAAGCATTGATCACAATTATGACCGAGTTTACTACAATAAGTGCAATAATATGGAAGGTTTTCTGGAATTATTTCTTGCCAGAATCCTTCTCCATCTTTGGTTCCAATTCATTTGCGGTGGGGAATAGGTTGCAGTAAGTTAACTTCTATGCATACCCGAGGAACACTCGGGTGAGATAATGTAGCAGTGGCACCATCGAGAAGAAGAGGGGTGCCCACTGCATGTGTAATATGATAGAGAGAAAATTTATCAAAGAGGTGTATGGGCAGCATAGGGAGGAGGAACCAAACCGGTGTTAATGGTGATTCTTGCTTGGTTGAAAAGGTTGGCGTCCACATGAATGCTTGCATGGGGTAATCGATGATGCACCATATCTCTTTCAACCAGACTCTGTGGAAGTCTTCCTCGCTAGACAGTTGTAGAAGGATGTGATTGGCATCAAGAATGCATATTTTTATATGGCCCTTAAGCTTAAGAGATGCATAGAAAGTTCGGATATCTCAACGCAGGGATGGCCGTGTGAAAATTTGCTTACCAGTGTGAATTTATGAGCTTCCGAGAGCATGGCATGTCTGTCGAGGAGAACTCTATAGAGGGTTCTCCATTTTTTTTCCGGGGAATATCCGAAGACTACAAATAGTGATGGGTGGTCTTTTTAAATTGTTAGGAAAACGACTTCTTATCCATTACGTAATCTAAATGCTCCATTTGATGCTTGAAAATGACTTCTTTTTCACTGCTTTTTGTTGTTTCTCTCTCTAAAAATCATGTTTCTCTCTCTAGAACTTGAGAGCAAATTTTTTTAAAAAAACAACATCTTCTTCTTCTTCTTTTCTTAAGCTTCTTATTCTTCTTTTTTTCTTATTCTTCTTATTCTTCTTATACTTCATATTTTAATATTCTACTTATTATTTTTATTATTTATATTTTTCTTATTCTTTTTATTCTTCTTAATTTTATTATTATACTTATTCGTGTTATTCTTATTATTCTTATTCTTTTTATTATTTTTAATTCTTAATATTCTTTTTATTCTTTTTATTCTTTTTATTCTTTTTATTCTTTTTATTCTTTTTATTCTTTTTATTCTTTTTATTCTTTTTATTCTTTTTATTCTTTTTATTCTTTTTATTCTTTTTATTCTTCTTATTCTTCTTATTCTTTATGTTCTTCTTATTCTTCTTGTTCTTCATATTCTTCTTATTCTTCATAATCTCAATAATCTTATTATTATTATTATTATTCTTATTATTCTTATTATTCTTATTATTTTTATTATTCTTATTGTTCTTATTCTTCTTATTCTTCTTATTCTTCTTATTCTTTTTATTCTTCTTATTCTTCTTATTCTTTTTATTCTTCTTATTCTTCTTATTCTTATTTTTCGTGTTATTCTTATTATTATTCTTATTCTTATTATTCTTCTATTTTTGTAATCTTCTTATTCTTATAATACGTCTTATTAATCTTATTCTTTTTATTTTTCTTAATCTTCTTAATCTTCTTATTCTTCTTTTTTTCTTATTCTTCTTATTTTTCTTATACTTCATATTTTAATATTCTACTTATTCTTTTTATTATTTATATTTTTCTTATTCTTCTTACACTTCTTATTCTTCTTATTCTTCTTATTCTTCTTATTCTTCTTATTCTTCTTATTATTATTTTATGTGTTATTCTTCTTATTCTTATTATTATTCTTATTTTTATTATTCTTCTTATTCTTTTTATTTTTCTAATACTTCTTATTTTTTATTTTTTTTTATTTTTTTTATTTTTCTTAATCTTTTTATTCTTCTTATTCTTCTTATTATTTTTATTCTCTTATTCTTCTTATACATATTTTTCTTATTATTCTTCTAATTAATCTTATTCATCTTATTATACTTATTCTTCTAATTCTTATTTTTCATGTTATTCTTTTTATTCTTTTTTTGTTCTTATTCTTCATATTCTTCATATTCTTCTTATTCTTATTATTCTTCTTATTCATTTTATTCTACTTATTTTTTTATTCTACTTATTCTTCTAAAACTTCTTATTCTTCTTATTTTTCATTATGTTTTTAATTATCTTTATCTTAATATTCTTCTTTTCTTCTTATTAATCTTATTCTTCTTATACTTCTTATTTTTCTTATTTTTCTTATTCTTCTTTTTTCTTCTTTTTCTTCTTTTTCTTCATATTCTTCATATTCTTCTTATTATTCTTATTCTTCTTATTCTTCTTATTCATCTAATTCTTCTTATTCTTGTTTTTTTATATTATATATATTCTTATTATTATTCTGATTCTTCTTATTCCTCGTATTCTTCTAATTCTTCTTATTCTTATTCTTCTTCTTATTTTTTTTTATTCTTCTTATTCCTCTTATTCTTCTCAATCTTCTTATTTTTCTAATTCTTCTAATTCTTATTATTCTTTAATTACTTCTTATATTTCTTATTCTTCTATTTTTTCTTATTTATTTTAATTCTTCTAATTCTATTTTTTCCAATTATTCTTCTTTCTCTTTGTATTCTTCTTATTCTTTATTTTTCTTCTTATTCTTCTTTTTCTTCTAATTATTCTTATTCTTTTTATTCTACTTATTTTTTTTTATTCTTCTTATTCTTCGTATTCTTTTTATTCTTCTTATTCTTCTTTTTCATGTTATTCTCCTTTTTCATGTTATTCTTCTTTTTGATATTATTCTTCTTATTATTCTTATTCTTCATATTCTTTTAATTCTTCTTAGTCTTTTTATTCTTCATTATACTTCTTATTTTTCTTATTTTTCTTATTATTCTCTTCTTTATATTCTTCTTATTCTTCTTATTTTTATTATTATACTTCTTCGTGTTATTTTTATTTTTCTTATTCTTCTTATTCTTTTTATTATTTTTATTCTTAATATTCTTCTTATTCTTCTTATTCTTCTTATTCTTCTTATTCTTCTTATTCTTCTTATTCTTCTTATTCTTCTTATTCTTCTTATTCTTCATAATCTTCATCATCTTATTATTCTTCATAATATTCTTATTCTTCTTATTCTTCTTATTCTTTCTATTCTTCTTATTCTTCGTATTCTTTCTATTATTCTTATTCTTCTTATTCTTTCTATTCTTCTTATTCTTCTTATTCTTTCTATTCTTCTTATTCTTCTTATTCTTATTTTTCGTGTTATTCTTATTTTTCTTCTTATTCTTATTATTCTTCTAATTTTTGTATTCTTTTTATTCTTCTAATACATTTTATTCTTCTTATTCTTTTTATTTTTCTTAATCTTCTTAATCTTCTTATTCTTCTTTTTTTCTTATTCTTCTT
>JAREIK010000217.1:175669-200070 GCA_029783825.1 Sapria himalayana
TATTCAAATGGGCTTGGAAGGTAGATATGCCGTAGAAAATAATTCGCTTGCCAAATTCTCACACTGTAGGCCACGAGGTGAGGATATCAGAGAGTTTATAAACTCACTGAAACTTAGAGGTGTTGCAAAAATAGGAGTCTATGACTCCAAGCATACTTTTCTGCAACTCACTGTCGAGGAGGACTATAATCGGTGATGGCTGAATGAGCTATGGTTCGTCAAAGGATACCTTATGCGCCTACTGAAATGGACAAAGGAGTTCTCTCCATGCATAGAAGCGCCAATTGTTCCGGTATGGCATTTCTTACCGAACCTTCCTCTCCCTTATTTCAATAAGCTTGCTCTCTTCTTCATTGCTAAATGTATTGGCGAGCCCATGATGATAGACGAGGCCACTGCCTCAATGACTCATCTCTCTGGTGCAAGAGTTTGCATCGAGATTTACCTCGAGTCAAAGCTCCCACAAAAAATATGGATAGGTGAAGATGAGGGCAGTGGTTTCTAGCAATCCATCGAGTTTGAGAACATGCCTAGTTTCTGTACACATTGTAGAAGAATAGGGCATGGTTAGAGGAGTGTAGGATGAATATGGGTAGTAAGGAGGAAAGAATAGGCTCTCAAGATAAGGGCAGAATAAAGGAGGGGGGGAGCTTGTTTCAGAGAAGGTCTTGAATTGGGACAGCTGTGAGGGGGTGTTGAGTGGAGAGGAAAGGAAAGATGCCATGTTTCATAGGAAAGAACTTTTATATGGAAAAGTCTTTCCAGAAAAAAAAAGTTTTGAGGTAGGTAGCAAGGAAGAGGGAAGTCTAGGGAATGGAGGAATTGAAGAGGAAGTTTGTCGGGATCCTAGAAAGGGGAGGGAGGAAGAGACTATGTCAATGGTCTTAACAAGGAAGAAGATTTCATGGAAGAACATGGCAGAGCCAAGGCTTTCTATGAGAAGATAGGACTTAGGCTCCGCGGTCAGAATCGTTAGAGGAAGGGGTGATAGGGAGGGTAGAATAAAAAACATAGGCAAGGAGTATGAAAGAGATCTTAGTTGGATTGATAAAGATATGCTGGATTTTTCGAACGTAGAAATGGAGGTCAAGAGCTGTAATTTTTTCAATCAAAGTCCAATTAAGGATTTGGATATGGATATGCCATATAAGGATGCAAAAATAGCTATGAGAAGATGGTACACGTATACTAGAGAGGAAGCTATGGAGGAAGTTAAAATAATGGCTTTGAAACTTAGTAAAGTTTTAAAGAAGCTAACATGGAGTGGATGGATGGAGTTTGCTCCACAAAAACACAAAGGAACAGGAAAAAGTATCAGAATTTGAAATATGAATCAAAATGCACAACAAGAATGCAAGCAAAATTTACTCTTTGTGGATAGTTGCCTATATTGGAATATTAGGGGAGTGGCTAACAAACCCTCATTAAATAGAATTAAAAAATTAATCTGAATGCATAAAATAAAAATCGTGTTTATATCGGAACCTATGGTAAACAATAATCAATTAGATAATTATAGAAAGCTAATGGGTTTTGAAAATGCTAGGGCTAATTGTAAAGGGAAAATATGGGTCATGTGGGCCACAAAGATATATTTAGTTGTTCTAAAAGACACAGAATAGCTGGTCCTCTTTAAACTTGCTAATACAAAAGCACATATTTCGATAGTATATGCAAAAAATACTAAAGAAGGGAGGTCTTTATGGTGGGACATGGTGGAAATAGTGTCAAAGGATCTCCCATGGGTCATCGATGGTAATTTTAATGTGATAAGATACTTCAATGAAAAGCTAGGAGGGAGATCCCAAGATTTATAAGCAATGAATCAGTTTAATGAGGCAATTTCAAATTCAAATCTTATTGAAGTGGATTTCTTGGGTTCATAGTATACCTGGTGCAATAACTGGAAGAAGAGAGGTGCTATTTGGGTGAGACTAGATAGTCTTGTATAACAGGAAATGGTTGGCTTTGTATGGGGGCATGAACCTACGAATATTAGATGGAACTTGCTTAGACCATAGTCCAATGCTCTTAGCATTTTATTCATATCATGGGCGAGCAAAAGCATTTAAATATTAGAACATGTGGAGTTCTCACTCAAATTTTGAAAAGATAGTGGAAAGATCATGGTTAGAACCGTCATCAGGAAATCCATTACAGATTTTGGAAATCAAGATGCGCAAGTTGAAAATCACTCTGAGCAAATGGAACAAAGAGGTTTTTGGAAACATTGATAAGAAGATTACACAAGCATAAGAAATAGTGGCAGGCTACGAAAAAAATATGAAAGAGACCAAAATGTAGAGAATATAAGGGAATTAAGTAGAGTAGAGGTTGAGCTAAAACTTAATCTTCACTTGGAAGAAATCTTCTAGAAGCAAAGAGAGAAAGTGAAGTGGCTGAAAGAGGGTGATCATAACACAAAATTCTTTCACACTATGGCAAAAGAGAGAATGAGAAATTGTGCTATTTTAACATTCAAGCAGCCAAAAGAGGCTCCTTTAGTGGGATGATTGGCATATACTGATGATGTCTTCATCTTTACAAATGCTAGCTATAAATCTCTCATTAATTTAATGGAGCTATTGCAGACATTAAAAGATGAGATGGGGAAAAACTTTGAATAAGAAGAAATGTTAGTTTATGTTAGCAAATAAAGCCATTGTAAAAGTGGCTCAAAGAGTAAAAGAAATCATAGGCTTTACTCAAAAGAAAGGTGCATTGATGTACCTGGGATGCCTGATATTTGAAGGCAGGTTAAAAGAAGAATATTTAGGTTTCCTAATAGAGAAAATGAGTGGAAAGATGGTGGGGTGGAAAGAAGACTTATTGAGTTGGTGAGGCAGAGCCACGTTGATAGCATATGTGTTACAAGGTTCACTAGCACACATTCTAACAGTTATTCGCCCTCCAAAAAAGGTGTTTAAAAGATTAGAGAAAGAAGTGGTCAACTTCTTGTGGGGTAAGAGGGAGGGAAAACCTAAATTGCACTGGCTAAAATGGGATACTTTATGTCATCCTAAGGAGGAAGTGGGACTGAGATTTACTAGTCTCATAGATACAGCTGGTGCATGGGCTTGTAAAGGCTGGTGGAAGTTGAAAGAGAATGAAAGTCTTTGGCTAGGTTTTATACTAGTTAAATACGGATGGGAAAAGGGATCTTACAGGCATGGGAAGAAAGCCTCCAAAGTCTCAAAATCATTGTTAAAACATAAAGATTAGTGGATGGGCATTCTCAATTGAATAGAAGCGGTTGGAAATGGACACTAAACACGCAAGGCAAGTTCACTATAAAATCTACAAAAGAATTGATATGGAATAAACATGAGTTGCAGCCAGTATTAAAATGGCTATGGAAGAGTGATACTCCACAGAAGATGAAGATCTTTTTATGGAAAACACTCTTATAAGTTACACTCATAGACATTAATATTCAAAGGAAAGGAATAGCAACAGCTTCAAGGTGTGAATGCTGCTTTTCTGAAAGGTAAAGCTCAGATACCTATTTTCAAATGGGACTATAGCTAGAGATGTGTGTAGCTAGCTGGGTACTGGACTGTAGTAGCAGCAAAGTGGAAAGCTAAAGGATAAGCTGGAACACTAGATTAAAGGTAAGTCTAATAATAAAGCTCAAATGTGGCTCAAGAAAATATCCCACTAGTAGTAGTCAAGTGTATATGGAAGGCCAAAAATAGGAGTAGATTTGAGAATGTTCGGATGAACTTTTAGGACATACTGAAGGATATAAAAAGGGAGATCTCCATTTTATCAAGTATAAAACCTATTATAACACAAGTTACAAGAGTTTCGGAAGAGCTGAAAGGAGCATGGGGACTGACATATAAGATAGAGCGAAGGGAGGGTATAAAAAGTATAATATGGGAGAAGCCACCAATCGAAAAGCTCGCTCTCTACACTGATGGCAACTTCTCTTGAGATATGGGGGCAGCAAGAGAAGGGGGAGTGATAAGGGATTCATAGGGAAAGATCATTAAAACATTTACAATGGTGGTTGAGGGAAAACTCAACGTTACATGCAGAGATACAGGTACTTTGGAGAGGTCTGCAAATTTGCAGAGGACTTAATCTAAAAGAGATCTAAATTCAAGTGGATTCAAATCCACTGGTTGTTCTTGCTTCAAAAAATTTAGAGATGTGGAGATATGAGGAGGAGATATAACATATAAGAGAATACATGAAAGAATTGAAAGCAACTATCACTCATATCTATAGGGAGGCCAATATACTAGCTGACAAGATAGCAAAAGAAGGATCACATAAAGGGGAACAAGATTTTGAATGATGCAATATTCCGGATAGATTTAGAGGGTTAGCAAGGCTAGATGAACTGACCAGTTCTTATGTCAGAATCTGTAGAATTAGTTAAGATAAGAGATAGGTAAATGTGTAGGATGAGGGTAGATGCAGGTCTTTCTGTTATATAATCTTATTGAAGGATCTCGCTGGCATTCTCTCAAAGCTGGTAAGAATAAGCTGCAGAGTACATATTATTAATGGTGAGTAAATGGGGGGTAAAGCCCGGGATGTTAGTTTTGTGCTTGTGCTGCATGTTTTCTACAGATAAAGTAACTTGCATAATGATAAGACTAAAGCAGATGGGATGCAGAAGGAGGGAAATGGGTTTAGTTTATTTTAAATTTGCTTTGCGGTTGGCCCGTGGCCTGAATCTTGTGATTGCAGGGGTATGAGCCTAATGGAGGCTAGGAGGCTGTGCATCAATGTAGACTGTGCATTGGAGGGAAGAAAAATCGGATTAGTTTATGTTAAATTTGCTTTTTGGTTAGGTCTGTGGCTTGTATTTTGTGCTGCAGGAAAGATGAACAGAAGGATAGGATGTGGTACACCAAGCTGTGCACCAGGTTAGGAGGCTGTAAATGATAGTAAACGGACATCATGAGTAGTAGAAGAAGGGATGATGGCACTTGCAATCTTTGATTGTAAAAGAGAGTGGAGGATAGATAGCAGACAAGTGATGAGAAGAGAATCAAGAGCTAAAAGCAGAGACATGGGACAAGGCAAGCAGCAGAAAGAAGAAGGGTAGTAGGGCTCAAAGAAGAAAGGCATATTTTTAAAGGCTGATTCAGGGGTGGGTGAGATAATTATACGGATGTAATTGTTAGGTAGAATTAGATATGTGGCTTGTGTATGTGTAGTCAAGCAAGGGAATAGTAGTTCTTTTTTGTGCTAGGGTATTCGGTATTTGTTAGTTGTTACAGGTAACAGAGGATAAAAGGCTGTTGAGGATGGGAGAGCGAGAAGTTAGGTGGAATAAACTAAGGGTAGGCTGGATTCTAAATGTCAGGGGATCCAGAACTCTAATGGAGCAGAGGATAAAAGGTTACTGAAGATAAAAGTGATGCTAGATCAATGAAGTTTACTAATAAAGCTACGAGGATAAGGGATATTTCGCCTAACAAATTTTAAAACAAGCATTGGTAGAATTTTGGTTTTAAGTTTGCAAAAGATGTGCTATTTTATTTTTTATTTTTTTTTATTTTTTTTAATTTTAGACACGGGGAGTAAAAGGGCAAAGGTTAGATTTAACTTGTATTAAATGGTATTCCTCCGCCAAAAGAGAGTGAATAAATAATAAAACAAATTTTTCAAAAAAAAAGAAGAATAATAAGAATAAGTAGAATAAGAAAAATATGAAGAATAAGAAAAATAAGAAGAATAAGAAGATTAAGAAGAATGAGAAGAATAAGAAGATTAAGAAGAATAAGAAGATTAAGAAGATTAAGAAGAATAAGAAGAATAAGAAAAATAAGAAGAATAAGAAGAATAAGAAGAATGAGAAGAAAATGTTACCAAAAGCAGAAGCACGTCTAGGGATAATTACTTTACACGATATGGCCACCGCCTGGGACTGCAAAGGGTGGTGGAGATTGAAAGAAAATGTTACCCTCTGAGCAAAATATATGAGGGCAAAATACCTAGAACAAAATAATATGCGGATTAAGCAGGCATCGTACAGCTGGAGAGCACTGGAGAAGCAGAAGGAGATAGTAGATTCACATTCAATATGGAAAAAGAGTGGTTGGAAATGGACCCTCACACCTCAAGGTGATTTCCCACTGAAATCTGTGAAGGAATTGATCAGGAAGAAAAAACCAAGTAAGCCTTTATCTAAATGGGTCTGGAAGGCAGGTATACTACAGAAAATGTGCTCGCTAGCATGGAAAGTATTAGCGAATGCGCTTCCAGTGGATACCAATGTGCAAAGAAAAGGTATTAAAATGGTATCCAGATGCGAATGCTGTTTTGAGGCAGTAGAGACCACGGATCATTTATTCTCGGAAGGAAAAATTGCTATAGAAGTTTGGGAGGAACTAGAAGTAAATAAACTTATTAGTAACAAAGAAGAAGTTTTAATAGAAAGAATTATAAAATGGGACAAGGCAACCTCTAGCAGTCCCATTAGAAATCGGCTTAATCAAAATTTACCTCATGTAATAATATGGTGCATCTGGAAAGCCCGAAATAAGAGTAGATTTGAAGGCTTAAAGATGAATTCAAGGGAAATAATACAAGAAATAAGACAAATAGTAAGTAATCTATCTAACATAAAGCCTATAAAGGTAGACAATAAATTCACACAAAAGTTAGAAGAAAAAGGCTGGGACCTCACTACAAATAAGATTAATTATTATTGGGTAAGAAGCATAAGCTGGGATAGGCCTCCGGAAGGAAAATTCTCCCTAAATACGGATGGAAGCTTTAATAGGGATACAGGAATTGTAGGGGGAGGTGGGGTAATAAGGGATTCTAAAGGTATTGTCATGAAAGCCTTTACGCAGGTTAGTGTAGCATTCTCGGCTCTCCATTCGGAGATCAAGGCTTTACAAACAGGTTTATATCTCTGTAAAAAACTAGATATTAGAAATATACAAATTCAGGTAGATTCAATGCTATTGGTGGATTTAGTAGCTAGGAGGATATCTCTCTGGAGGTATGAAGAATAGTTAGAAATAATAATTAATCTTATTAAAGAATTGAACGCATCAATATTGCATATATACAGAGAGGCAGACACATTAGCAGATAATCTTGCTAGATTAGGTGTAGAAAGAGGAGAAATGGAATATGAAATGGATTCTATGCCAGAAAAATTAAAGGGGCTAGTGAAATTAGATACGAGAGACTTTCCTTATCTAAGAATTAGAAAGGGTAGAATAGTAGAGAGAGATAAAAAAGGAGATTAGGCTAAAGAAAAACCTAAACTGTTAGAAGGAATGGAGGTAGTCGGTAGGGGAATTTCTATCCCTACAGTTTCAGGTTTGTTTAGAAAGGAATCTAGGAGGGAGGAAAGAAATAGAATGTATACTTGTATTTGTTTTTCTTTTTCTTTTCTTGGTTTTCTTAGCAGTGCAGGAATTCAAAGAGGCAGACTTTATAATGTGGTTTGATTGCAGCATTGTATTTGTCTTTTTTTAAGTGTTTATGTTTATGTTATGTGATGGGAGTATTTTATAAGATTCTGTTGAAGGGTCATGTGTTATTTTTCAGTTTAGGATAATAGTTTATTAGGAATTCGGTTTATAGACTAGGCTATGCTGTCATTTAGATTCAGAAAATACAGCACACACGATGAAGGGATAGCCTAGTCTTTGAAACAGCATATAAAGTGTAGTGCAGCATATATAGTGAAAGCCAAGGCTCTGGAACAGCATATAAAGTGCAGACCTAGAGGGAACAAGATTCAAAGGCCTGGAACAAATGGTTGATGCAGAAAAAGTGTAACATGAAGGGTGTTTATGAAACAAAGATTCAGGTATGTAAGGAAGATAAATCCCTATGCAGAAAAATACTAGTTGTGCAGGCTTTGGAGCCGGCTATTGACTTATATAAGGAGGATCATGAAGGGAAAGTTAACAATAGGGAAGAGGGCAGATAACCGGGTATAATGTTCTGATTGGAAGCAAAGAAATAACTCAAGATCTTTAAACAAATAAGCTCAAAGCGAGCACACGTGCTCATATTCAAATTAGGATTTGTTCTTTGTTTCTTTTTCTTTAAAGTGTATGGGTGTAAGAGGGATAAGGGTAGATTTTAGCTTGTAAAAAAGGTATTCCTCCGCCAAAATAGAGGGTTATAATTAATAAACAACTTTAAAAAAAAGAAGAATGAGAAGAATAAGAAGATTAAGAAGAATAAGAAAAATAAGAAAAATAAGAAAAATAAGAAGAATAAGAAAAATAAGAAAAATAAGAAGAATGAAAAAAAATAAGAATAATAAGAATAATAAGAAGAATAAGAATAATACTAAGAATAAGAAGATAAAGAAGAATATGAAGAAATAGAAGAATAAGTAAAATAAGAAGGAAGAAGAAAAGAAGAAGAGTTTTTGAATTTGCTTCTATCTCAATTCTAGAGAGAGAAAGTAGGTTTCGTAGAGAGAGAAACACCATTGTTGAAGCTTTCAAGCTTGTGTTATAGAAAATATTTCTAAGATATTTAAAAAAATCATTTTTCTCGTTAGTAATGAATCCAATATATTAAACTGAGTGTTTTGTATGAAAGAGGATGCGCTAGTAGTCTACTTCTCAATGGAGGATATCGGGAAGCTTTCTGCCCCATTTAAGCTTGCACTTCTCAGTAAATTTTCTCATGGGAGCCTCCAATTAAAATACATATATGTATTTTTCAAAGCTTTGACTCTTCGGAACTCGGTAAGGATTGCATGGTATGATGTAAAACATATGATGATTCAACTTAGAGAGGAAGAAGACTTCCTCCGGTTATGGCTACGCGGGCAGTGGAGCATCTTGGGCTATCCAATGAGGTTGCCCAAATGGACGTCTGAATTTAATCCAAAGGAGGAATCCGTTCAAGCCCTGGTTTGGTTTTATCTTTTTCATCCCCCATTTCATCTATTATGTAAGCACTCTTTATTCAATATTACTCGGTGTGTGGGTAAGCCTTGGCTAATGGACGAAGTTACAGCCTATATGACAAGGCCGAGCATGGCAAGGGTGTGTGTGGAGGTGGATGTTACTGCTTCTTTTCCTAATAGAGTGTGGGTGGGTAATGGGCATTCAAGTGAGTATTGGCAAGATATAATCGTAGAAAACTTACCTCAATTTTTTTAAAATTGTACAAAATTGGGTCATTCAGTTGTGGAATGTATTGTAAAGGGAAGGGGAAAAGGGATACACTGAACATAATTGAGGGAGAGGGGGGAATTTTGGGTAAGAAAGTGGCAGGGGAATAGGGCAGATAGGGCAGAAGAGGTGAGGGATGAGGAGGGGCAGAAGGAGAGTTTGGCTAGTAGGGGGGAGAGGAAGGTAGTAGGGTAGATGAAGAGTAGGGGGAGGGGTGGAAGATGGGGATAGAGAGGAAGGTAGGAGAAAAATATTAGAAATAAAAAAATGGTTGGATGAAGGGGCTAATGAGATGGAGACGGGAGGGAGGAAGGGTTTGGTGAAGAGAGAGGCAAAAAAAATAGTAATAAAACTAGATTTAGAAAATGAAATAATAAACTTCAATGGTGTGGAAGATGACCTTTAGTTCGAGGAAGGAATTGAGGCTAAAAGCTAGCTCATTATGGTCATGCATAAAGAAATGCAAAGTTTAGACTTGGCATTGACACATGATTCAAAGAAGATAACTCAAAAAGAGTGAGAGGGGTTATCGAATAGTAGAGATAGTGCAATAGAAGAAATAAAGTTGATGTGTTTTATAAATAAGCAAATTAAAATTAGAAAGTAAGAATGAGCAGCTTAAATCAAGTGTAAACAATAGTTCAAGAAATAGGAAAAATTATTTAAATATGTACTATGAAACAAGATGTATAACCAGAGTGCAAGCTAGACCTAACAATGTATAATAATCTATATTGGAACATAAGAGGAGTAGGAAATACTCCGTCGATAAATAGAAATAAAAAATTAATAAAAATGCATAATATTAGAATTGTGATAATAGTAGAACCTATGGTTAATAAGGATTCTTTAGAAATATATAAAAAGAAATTAGAGCTAGAAAACTCATTATCTAATAATAATGGCAAGATTTGGCTATTATGGAAAAATAAAATCTATATAAAAATTATTTAGGAGGAAGACCAGATCATTAATTTTAAGCTGAAGAAAAATACTGATCCAATTATATCGGTGGTATATGCTAGTAACTCAAAAGAAAAAAGGAAAGATCTCTATGGTGGAATGAATAAGATAGCTGATAGAAATACTTCATAGATCATAGGAGGGGATTTTAACGTAGTTAGAAATGCTAAAGAAAAAAAAGGAGAAAAGTCGCCTAACCCGTCAGCTATAACTCAATTTAATGAGGTAATTAATAATACGAACCTCTTGGAGGATGAGTATTTGGGTCCTAATTTCACATGGTGTAATAACCAAAAAAATAGGGGAGCGATTTGGCCTAGACTTGATCGTATACTCTATAACATCAAATGGGTGGACTACCGTGGAGGGGTGAGTGTGAAACATTTTAGCATAACATGCTCAGATCATAACCCTCTTCTTCTAAATATTAAAGTTAGAGAGAGAAAGAAAAAAATTTTTAAATATCAAAACATGTGGGGGTTGCATAAAGAGTTTGAAGAAATAGTAAGAAACTCATGGAAAGGGCCAACAAATGGGAATCTCATGCAGGTACTAGCTATAAAATTACGCAGGTTAAAATTAGAACTTAGTAGGTGGAATAGATAGAGATTTGGAAATATAAAAAAAAATATTCAGGATGTTGAATCTAAAGTCAGCATATTAGAAATAGAGCATGCGAATAACCAGGATGAATCCTCTAGAGTTAATTAAAATAAAGAATTTGCAGAATTAAAATTATCGCTGCATATGGATAAAATATTTTGGAAACAAAGGACCAAAGTAAAGTGGCTCAAGGAAGGGGATAAAAATACTAAGTTTTTTAACACAATTGTGAAATCAAAAAATCAAAGACAAGAAATAAAAGGAATCAAGAATGATATTGGCAAGTGGATAGATGAGGAGGGAGAGTTTAAATAAGTTTTGGAAGATTACTTTAAAATTCATCTTTTTCTGGTTACAGTCAACAAAGGGACAACTCTTTAATTCAACAAATTGACAAAAGTGTAACTAAAGAACAAAACAAACTATTAGAAGAGTGCCCTAGTGAGGAAGAGATTAAAGTTGCAGTCTTTAGTGGAAATAAAGACAGTGCAGCAGGTCCAGACACATGGAATAATGTGTTTTATCAACAAACCTAGAATATAATAAATAAAGAGCTGACGGCTACAATTTTCTTTTTGTAGGTGTAGAAATCACAAAATCATGGGTCATCTCATATATCGTATTGATACCCAAGAAAGATAATCCGCAAAAAAGTGAGGATTATAGACCTATAAGCCAATGTAATTCGGTGTATAAAATTCTAACTAAAGTCCTACAGAATAGACTAAATAGGGTAATTCCCTCCATCATTTCGGTAGAACAAGCAGGTTTTGTTAAAAATAAACTAATGATGGAAAACATTAATTTAACTGTAGAATTGATGAAAGAATTAGGGACTAAAGTTAGGGGTCATAATGTGATTATGAAGTTAGATTTGTCTAAAGTATTTGACATAATAGAATGAGATATTTTATGCTACACAAAGAGGAAAATGATATTCTTAGAATTCTAGATAGATCTAATGTATAGATGCATCTCTAGCGCATGGATTAAAATTTTAATTAATGGGAAGGAGAGTGACGAATTCAAGCCAGTTAGAGGACTTAGACAGGGGGACCCTTTATCCCCATTATTATTTAATATATATATAAGATTGTTAATAAATAATTAAAAAGGAAAAATTGAGGGTAATATTATTAACTTTAAACAACCTAGACATACTCCGAATGTAAGCTACCTTGCTTATGTGGATGATTTAATTGTTTTTAAAAATGCAGAAAGCACATCACTGAAGAATATGATGAAGCCATTTGATAGAATATAGGAAAAAATGGGGCAACAACTTAATAAAAATAAATGCCTATTTGTGATTTCGAGAAAAACACCTGAAAGGACAATTTAAAGAGTTAAAAAAATTACATGCTTTGAGTAGAGTAAAGGGGCATTAATGTACTTGGGATGTCCTATATATGAGGGCAGATGGAAGAAGAATATCTAACATTCCTAATGAATAAATTAAGATGTAAAATTGTGAGATGGAAGGAGAACATGTTAAGTATGGCGGGACGAATCACATTAATCAAACATGTTCTTCAAGGTAATATTGCACATATCTTAATGTCCTTACACCGTCAAAGAAGGTCTTGAACATCTTAGAAAAAGAAAATGGCTAACTTTTTATGGGGTAAAAAATTAGGAAAAAATAAGCTACATTAGAAAAAAATGGGATGATATAAGCATGTCTAGGTTTGAACAATTTAAATGATATGGCCAAAGCCTTTGCATGAAAGAACTGGTGGAGGCTCAAGCAGATTGATAGTCTGTGGGTGAGATATATGAAAGCTAGATATGGCTCAGGAAATAAAGCATGTAAGAAAGCCAAAAAAAGAATCTAGAAGTTGGAACATGATGCTTAAACAATAAGAATTAGTTGGAAGTAATGTATGCTTAATCAACAATGAATGGTGATGGACTTTCAATCCACAGGTGAGGTTTACGATTAAAAGCACAAAAATATTAGTAAGAACATAAAAAATTAGTCAATAAGTTTTTAAGGGAGCCTTAGTGAAAGAGATCTCATAAAAAATTAATGTATTTATGTGGAAGATGTTTACAAATGACATTCCGGTGGATTCGAATATTCAGATGAAAGAGGTTAAATTAGCTTCCAGATGTGAATGCTGTTATACTAGCATAGAAAGCACATATCATTTAGTTTCAATAGGAAAAATAGTGAGGGAAGTCTGGGATTATCTAGGGAGAGATGCACAAGTAAGCAATAAGTTAGAAGATATCAAAGAAAGATTAATGAGATGGAGGATAAGTCACACAAAGAATAAAGTATGTAACTGGCTAAGGGATTACATCCTGCACATCACAGTCTGGAATCTGTGGAAAGCCATGATTAGAATTAGGTTCGAGAATATTAAAATGAATGCTAATCATATAATAGAAAAAATTAAGAAAGAATGTTCATGGATATCAGCAGGATTCTCATTAAAACTTAGAAACATGGAAATGGAGGATGAAAAAAGGTTATGGGAATTACACGCAATTAAAGAAAAGATTCATGAGGTTAGAACGGTGTGTTGGAAAAACCTCCACAGGGAATGCTTGCTTTAAACACAAATGGTAGTTTCAACAGAGATATGGGGGAGGCAGTGGGAGGAGGTGTGATAAAAAATGAACAGGGTAACATTCTGAAAGCTTTTACAATAAAAGAAAAAGCATCCTCAGTCTTGCATGCAGAAATTTTAGCCTTACACAAAGGCATTAAAATATGAAAAGAAAAATCTTATATTAATATACGAGTATAGGTGGATTCTAGTATACTAGTGAACTTGGTCACAAATAAGATAGAAATATGGCAGTATGATGAACATATAGAGTAAATCAAGAGTATTTTAACCAATATAAAAGGGAAAGTTATGCATATATATAGGGAAGCTAATCCTTTTGCATACAACTTAGCTAAAAAAGGTTTGAAGAAAGGGCTACAAAAGTTTGAGGGGGCTAATATACCGGAGAAATATAAAGGTATATTCATATTAGATAAATTAGAATACCCGTATATTAGAATTTAAAAGCAGTAGCTGGAAAAAAAAATTTTGATCTCCTCGGTCTTATGCGGAAATTATAAAAATATACAATGCTTTGTTTTGGTTTTCAGAATTACAGGTATAGGTTCAGATGAAATGATATGAAAATGGCCTATGGCAGGAAGTTAAAAATAGGCAGTGACTTAATGTCACTGCCTAAGTAGATATTCGCTTAATAAGATAATTCTATGTGAAGTTCTTATTGTGCAGTCGGCCTGCAATATTAAACAGTGTAAGAGGTGTGATGTTGGTCAAAAGACAATATATAATTTGCTGGTTTGGTATGCTTAAAGTGTAGGGACTGCATAGGAACACAAGGTAGAGGGTGAGGCTTCCAAAATACAGTAATGCTATCGGTCAAGAAACAATTTAAATATAGATATTTGTTTTCTATGTTTTTGGCTTTGTTGGCTTGTGGTATAGGGGATACAGACAAATGCATACAAGAGGAAAAGGATTAGAGGAGAAAATGAATAGAACATCAAAGAGGCTGTCAAATCCTACTAAAAACAGGATGATAAAAAAGCTAAAACAAGAAGATCAATTATGGCTGTCAAATGCATGCTTCATTTATTTCATTTTCAAGGGTGTAAAAGGGGATAAGGGCTGCTTTAGGATAAACATATATTGTGTCATGGCTGCTCGAAGTGCATGGATTATAGTGGACACAACATAAGGCAGAGAGGCTGTCAAGCATTAGAACGGCCTACAAGGGGCAGTGAAGAAGGATATGCTGTTGGTCAGAAAGAATATATATTGATATCAGTTGTTTCTATTCCTTGTCTTTGTGTGCTTGTTTTGTAGGGTTAAATGCAAAAACAACATAAGATAGAAGAGGATAGGAAATATGAATAAAACGGCAAAGAGGCTGCCAAAATTTTTAATTAAAGTCATAATGTTAAGGTGGCTGGAGATGGGAAAGGGGCCAACAAAAAAGCATAAGGGATAGAAAAATAAAAGATAAACAGGCAAAGACATACTTCAAATAAAGCAATCAACGAATAGAATGAAAGTGAAGTGGTGCATTTAGAGTTAGGATAAGAAGTTAAACTTGGCATAATGTGTATTGTTTCATTTATTTTATTCAAGGGTGTAAAAGGGTATAAGGGTAGTTCTAGATTGTTAAAATGGTATTCCTCCACCGAAAGAGAGGGTTTTATTAATAAAACAAACTTTTCAAAAAAAAAATAAAATAAAAAGAATTAGATGAATAAGAAGAATATTAAGAATAAGAAGAATAAGAAGAATAAGAAGAATAAACATAATAAGATAGAATAATAAGAAAAAATAAATAAAAATAATAAGAAGAATAATAAGAATAAGAAAAATAAAATAATTAGAATAATAAGAAGAAGAAAAATGATAAAATGATTAAGAAGAATAAAAAGAATAAATAGAATTTGAAAAAGAAGAAGAATAAGATAAATAAGATGAATAAGAAGAATAATAAGAATAATAAGAATATGAAAGAATAAGAAGAATAAAAAAAATAAAAAAGAATATGAAGAATATGAAGAATAAAAGAATAAGAAGAATAAGAAGAATTAGAAGAATAAGTTGAATAAAGAGATAATAACAAAAAGAAGAATAAGAATAATAAGAAGAATAAGAAGAATAAGATGAAATAGAAGAATAAGAAGAATAAGAATAATAAGAATAATAAGAAGAAGAAAATAAATATAAAGAAAAAAAAGAAATAAAAAAAGAAGAATTTTAAGAATGTTAAAAAAATTAAAATTAAGAAGAATATTAATAATAAGAAGAATATAAAAAATAATTAGAAGTATAAGAATAAGAAGAATAAGAATAGTATGAATAATAATAATAATAATAATAATAATAATAATTAAAATAATATTGAAAAAAATAGAATAAGAAGAATATAAAAAATAAAGAGAATAAGAAAAAAAGAAGAATAAAAAAAAGAATGATAAGAAGAATAAGAAAAATAAGAAGAATAAGAAGAAATTGAAGAATAAAAAGAATAAAAAGATTATGTAGAAAAAGAAGAAGAAATAGAATAAAAAGATTATGTAGAATAAGAAGAATAAGTAAAATAAGAAGAATAAATAGAATTAGAAGAATAATAAGAATAATAAGAATAAAAGAATAAGAAGAATAAGAAGAATAAGAAGCAAAAAAAGAATAAGAAGAATAAAAATAATAAAAAGAATATGTAGTAAAAAAAGAATAAGAAGAATAAGCAGAAAATCAAGAATAAGAAGAATAAAAAATATGGAGAATAAGAAGAATAAGATAAAAAATGAATACTTCTTCTTCAAAAAACGCTCTCAACTTCTAGAGAGAGAAAAATCCTCTTCCTAGAGAGAGAAAATAGCAATTTGAGCTCAAACCTAGCTCCTTTGAAGTGCAAAATGGTGGAAAATGACTTATTATTAAAAAACAAGTCATTTGCCTTGATAACAAAGAAGCCCGCGCCCCCTTCTCGCTCATTCGGAACAAAAAACGGGAACCTCGTTATCATTTTTTCAACCGAGGAGTTACAGAAGCTATAACTTCAAAGAATTAAACTTGCTCACGGCAGGCCTCGCCCGAGCGACATACAACTATTCTTTTCCTTTTTGAAGCTCACGGGAAGGGTTAAACTTGCTGACTACGACGCGGAACATATGTTTATGCAGTTTTTTTACAGTGGATGATTATTATCGTTTATGGCATCGTGGTGTGTGACAAGTTAATGGTTTTCTCATGCGAGTGCTGAAATGGACGAAGGACTTCAGTCCTAAGGTGGAGGCGCCTCTTTCTCCGGTATGGTTCTCTTTGTCGAACCTCCCAATATACTTGTTTAATGCGAATTCTCTCCATGCTATAACTTCCTGTTTGGGCAAACCATTGCTTCGGGATGAGGCTACAGTGGCAATTACTCGGCCAAGCAAGGCCCGAGTATGTGTAGAATGTAACCTCCTCACTCCACTGCCGAAAGAAATCTAGATAGGAGAGGGAGATAATGGGTAGAATACTGGCTTTTGGCAAAATGCCATACCCGAAAACATGCCCTCTTATTGTCTAATCTGTAACAGACTTGGGCATGATAAATCTGAATGTAAAATAGGAAGAGAGCCGCTAGGCAAAGTCCAAGGGAGAGAAGCTATAAGAAGGAAGGTAGAAACATGGATACGGAGGGAGGAAGTGGCCCCGAAACCTCTAGTTTTAGGAGAAGAAGAAGGAGAGAGTAGGAGAGAGAACGAGAGTTTTTGTTTAGAAATGGAGGGAGATAGAAGCAATGGGGTATTAAGTATGGAGGGAAGTAATGAAGAAGGCAAGGAAGAGAGATGGGAGGTAGTGAAAGCTAAAAGAAAAAGAGCTAGGAAAAATAAACATAGAAGGGTGTTAAAAAAAATAGAAGATTATAACTGGATAGAGGAGGATCTCCTAGACTTTCCGGATGAAGATTCGGAGGTGTTTAGTTGTCCTCAACTAGGTATAGAGGAAGTTAAGAAAGTGAGTTATTTAGGAGAAGTGAAGGATGATTTAGAAATGTACGATAAAATTGGTGAAAATTTAACTAAATTTCAATCTATGGACGCCATAAAGAGAATGGCTATGCAACTCGGTAAACTAGGAAAATATAATGTATTACCTCAATCTATTCCTCCCAAGAGTGCGAGAAATATGAAGAAAAATTTAGATAAAAAATATGATTCAAAATGCATAACTAGATTACAATCCAAATTAGGTTTTAATGGATAGATATATATATTGGAATATTAGAGGGGTGGCAAATAACCCTTCGATAAATAGGCTTAAAAATCTGATTAAAACATATAAAATTGCCTTAGTAGTTATAGCAGAACCTATGACACAGCATGATCAAATAATAAAATATAGTAGGATATTAGGGTTTAATAACTCATTTTCTAATTTAAATAGTAAACTCTGGTTAATGTGGCATAATAATCTAGACATTGAAATATTAAAAGACACAGAACAAATAATACACTTTAAAATGAATAAAAATACAGAAGATATAATATCGGTTGTATATGCTAAAAATGATAAAAAAGCTAGGTTGGTTTTATGGGAGGAAATGCGGGATATAGCATCAAAAAACACTCCATGGTTAATAGGAGGAGATTTTAATGTAATTAGAAGTTCTTTAGATAAGAAGGGAGGAAAAACTCCAAACACAATAGCAATGTCTCAATTTAATGAGGCGATCTCTAAATCCAGTTTAATGGAAATAACTTATACGGGCTCAAATTATACCTGGTGTAACAACTGGGGTAATAGAAGGGTAATTTGGGCCAGACTGGATAGGGTAATGTGTAATGCTAAGTGGGCAGCCTCGCATGGGTCTACATCGCTTAGGCATTTAAGCAGAACCTGTTCAGATCACTCTCCACTTCTTATAATAATTCACCATAATAAAAGGAGCACAAGAAGCTTTAAATTTCAAAATATGAGGGGAAAGCATCTAGAATTTGAAAAATTGGTGAAAGAATCTTGGTCAGAGCCAGCACAGGGTAAACCGATGCAGTTTCTAATGTCCAAGTTAAATAGACTTAAAAAACATTTAAAATCATGGAATAAAGAAGTTTTTGGGAATATAAATCTGAAAATAAAACAAGCAGAAGAGAAGGTAGAAAAATTAGAAATTGAATATGATAATAAAAATGATGATAAGATTAGACAAGAATTAAATAAGGCTAAAGCTGAATTGAGTTTAAAATTACACATGGAGGAGGTATACTGGAAACAACGAGCAAAAATTAAATGGTTAAAAGAAGGCGATAAAAACACTAAATTTTTTCATAATATGAGTAAAATAAAAACTCAGAAAAATAGAATTAAAGCTTTAAAAAACACGGAAGGAAAATGGATAGAAGAAGACAAGCAAATTTTAACTCTCTTTGAGGATTTTTTTTAAATCACACTTATGTGGGCATGTGTCTCACGAAGGGAACTCCTTAATACAGGAGATCAGGGCTTCCATTACACTAGATCAGAATCAAATGATGGAAAATATACCAGAGGAGGAAGAGGTAAAAAATGTGGTTTTTAATCTTGATAAAGACAGTGCAGCGGGCCCAAACGGCTGGAATAACTATTTTTATCAGCTAAATTGGCCCATTATTAAACATGATCTAGTTTTAGCAATTGCCAGCTTTTTCGCCGGTGGTGATATCCCTAAAGCCTGGGCAAACTCATACATAGTTCTTATTCCTAAAAAAGATGCCCCACATATATGTGAGGATTTCAGGCCAATAAGCTTGTGTAATGCGATTTATAAGATTTTAGCCAAAATAATTCAGAACAGGTTAAGTAATATTTTGCCATTAATAATCTCACAAGAACAAACAGGTTTTGTTAAAAATAGACTAATGATTGAAAATATTAGGTTAGCATCAGAAATGATGAAAGACATTTTAGCTAAAACAAGAGGGCACAATCTAGCTATTAAGCTGGATTTATCCAAAGCATTTGACAGGGTTGAATGGGATGTACTTTGCTTTGTACTGAGAAAATATGGTTTCTCCGAATTATGCATAGATTTAATTTATAGATGTGTTTCGAATGTTTGGGTTAGAATTATTATAAATGGAAATATAGGTGAAGAATTCAAACCAAAAAGAAGTCTAAGGCAGGGAGACCCCTTATCCCCCTTACTATTTGATATATATCTTGAATTGCTTATTCTTAATTTAAATAAAAGAATGTCGGAAGGGAAAATTTTACCTTTTAGACAACCTAAAAACACTCCGAGAATAGGTTGTTTGGCCTATGCTGATGATTTAATAATTTTCACAAATGCAAATAAAGGATCTATAATATACCTTATAGAATTACTACAATTATTTGAATTAGAAATAGGTCAGGTTGTAAATAAAAAGAAGTGTCAGTTTATACTGGGAAAAAAAGCTTCGGACAAAGATATAAACAAAATTAAAAATATAACTGGTTTCACTCAAAATAAGGGAGCTTTAATTTATTTAGGCTGCCCAATATTTGAAGGGAAATTGAGAAAGGAATATTTAGCACCGCTGCAAGAAAAAATGAGAAAGAGGGCTTATTAGGATTTGGGGGACGGATTACATTAATTTCGCGCGTGCTTCAAAGCATGCTGGTTCATATCATATCCGTTATACACCCTCCGAAGAAATTCACAAATAAAATAGAAATGGAAATGGCAAATTTTCTATTGGGTAAAAAGGATGGGAAGAATAAAATTCATTGGAAAAATTGGGGAGATATTTGTTATCCAAAAGCAGAGGCAGGTTTAGGAATAATCTCTCTACAAGATATGGCCACCGCATGGGACTGCAAAGGATGGTGGAGGTTGAAGGAAAATGATAGTCTTTGGGCAAAATATATGATGGCAAGATATTTAGAAAAGCGGCTTAAGAAAGTTTCAAATAATTGGAAAGCCTTGGAAAAACAAAAGGAAAAAGTAGAATCTCATTCAATATTAAAAAAGAGTGGCTGGAAATGGATCCTAACACCACAAGGTAATTTTACACTTAAATCGGTAAAGGAATTAATTAGAAAAAAAAGCCCGTTCAATCTATATCTAAATGGGTCTGGAAGGTAGGTATCCCACAGAAAATGTGCTCGCTAGCATGGAAAGTAACAGCAAATGCAATACATGTGGATACTAATGTTCAAAGAAAGGGCATTAAAATGGTGTCTAGATGTGAATGCTGCTTAGAGGAAGAAGAATCTATGGATCACCTATTTTCGAAAGGTAAAATTGCCACACAGGTCTGGAAGAAATTTGATGAAACAAAGCAAATCGTTAAAAGAGAAGACGGTTTAATGGAACAAATTAAAACATGGGAAAAAGTAATTTCTACTAATCCTACTAGAATTTGGCTTAATATGTACTTACCACATGCAATAATATGGTGTATATGGAAGGCTCGAAATAGGAGTAGATTTGAAGGAAAGAAAATGTACACAAATGAAATATCACAAGAAATTAGGCAGGAAATAAGTAACATATCAAATTTTAATCCTGTAATTTTAAATAAAATAGACATAGAAAAGAAAGCAGAACGGGAATGGTTCCTAAATATAAAAATAAATAAACAATATTGGGCGAAAAGTATCTCTTGGCACAAACCTCCGGAAGGAAAACTCTCCTTAAATACGGATGGAAGCTTTAATAGGGACACAGGTATAGCGGGGGGAGGTGGGTTAATAAGAGATTCTACAGGGATAGTTATGAAAGCTTTTACTACAGTTAGTGTAGCAGCCTCAGCTCTACATTCAGAAATCAGAGCATTAAATATAGGTTTAAGTGTTTGTAAAAAATTAGACTATAAGAATATTCAAATACATGTAGATTCATTGTTATTAGTTAATTTAGTAACAAAGAAAATATCTCTTTGGAAACATGAAGAGGAATTAGAAATTATATTGAATCTCATAGAAGAACTGAATGCATCAATATTACATATATATAGGGAGCTAAACACCCCGGCAGACAATCTTGCAAGGTTAGGATCGCAAAAAGGAGAAGCAGAATATGATGAGGTTACTCTGCCGATAAAAATAAAAGGCCTAGTGGAACTAGACAAGAATGCAATTCCCTATGTAAGAGTTAGAAAGGGTAGAAAGTGAGAGGTAGTTAAAATATTAATAGATTATATAGGTATAATAGAAGAGGAAAGGTTAATGGTAAAGAATGGGGCTCCCTTGGGGAATATAGTATAGATGTATTTGTTTTTCTTAGCAGTGCAGCTCACTCAAAGCTTCATTCATTGGGAGGCAAGATTTGTTGGCACACGCAGTCTAAACCTCATTTGCTTTAATTCTTTGTTTATTGTATGTTTAAAAGTTTTATTTATGCTTATGAGAACAATGTTGCAAGGTCATGTGTTAATTAATTAGTTAGGATGCTAGAACATTAGACAGTTGGGGTATAGAATAGGTCTTGCTGTCACTAAGAAGCAAATTTCAGATTTGCTAAGGTTCAATGAGGTTACAGAAATGAAGCGGCTATGGGGGAAAAATGGAGCACAAAGTTGCTGGGATACAGCAATGAATTCCAGGTATAAATGGAAACATATACTATGCTGGAATGTTTTTTTGATGCAGGAATATTAGATAGATTAAAGTTAAACAAAAGGAGGAGCACGTGAAGGCTATCTTACATTTTTACGTGGTAGAGAACACACAAAAGAAGCCTCTTGGATGCACTCCTGGAACAAAGTAAAGGCTGGAAAAATGTCTATTAAGAGACAAATACAGAATGAACATCTAAACCAAAAAAAAGACACAATTAATTAAGTGTCCGTATAGATAAGATTTCTTTAGATTTAAATTTTATTGCTTAAGTTAAGTTAGTTAGGAATGAGTCAAGGGTGTAAGGGAATTAAAGGGTAGACTCTAGTTTGTAAAAATGGTATTCCTCCGCCAAAAGAGAGAGCTATAATTAATAAACAACCTTTAAAAAAAAGATAAAAAATGAATAAAAAGAATAAGAAGAATAAAAGAATATGAATAATAAGAAGAATAAGAAGAAGAATATTAATAATAATAATAATACTAAAAAGAATAAAAGAATAAGAAGAATAATTAGAATATGAAAAATAAGAAGAATAAGAAAAATAATTAGAATAAGAAGAATACGAAGAATAAGAATTTAAGAAGAATAAGAATTTAAGAAAAATAAGAAGAATAAGAAGAATAAGAAGAATAATAAGAATAAGAAGAATAAAAAGAATAAAAAAATAAAAAGAATAAAAACAATAAAAAGAATAAGAAGAATAAGAAGAAAATGCATAATAGGAAGCCTAAGAAGAATAAGAAAAATATGAAGAATAAGAAAAAAAAAATAATAATTATAATAAGAAGAAGAATAAAAAGAATTAAAAGAATAAGAAGAATAAGAAGAATAAGAAGAATAAAAAGAATTAAAAGAATAAGATGAATAAAATGAAAAAGAATGATAAGAAGAATAAAAAGAATAAGAAAAATAAGAAGAAAAAGAACTATAAGAAGAATAAGAATTATAAAAAGAATAAGAAGAATAAGAACTATAAGAAAAATAAGAAAATAAGAAATATAAGAAGAATAATAAGAATAAGAAGAATAAGAAGAATAAGAAGAATAAAAAGAATAAAAAGAATAATAAAAAAAATAAAAAAGAATAAGAGAAAAAAAATAAAAAAATAAGAATAATAAGAATAATAAATTAATTAGAAGAATAAGAATAAGAAAAAGAATATTAAAGAAATAGAAGAATAAAAAGAATTTGAAAAATAAGAAGAATATAATGAATAAGTAGTATAAAAAAATTAGAAGAATATTAAGAAAATGAAAAAAAAATAAAAAGAATAAGAAGATAAGAAGTATAAAAACAATAAGAAGCATAAGAATAATAAGAAGAATACGAAGAAATACAAGAATAAGAAGGATAAGAAGAATAAGAAAAATAATAAAAATAAGAAGAATAAAAAGAAAAAGAAAAGAAAGGAGAATTTTAAGAATATAAATAAAATTAAGATTAAAAAGAAATTTTAATAATAAGAAGAATATGAAAAAAAGTAGAAAAAGAATAATAAAAAGAATAAGAATAATAATAAGAGTAATAAAAAGAATAAAAAGAATAAGAAGAATTACAAGAATATGAAGAAAAAAATGAATATGAAGATAAAAATGAATATGAAGAATAATAAGAGGATTACTAATAAAGAGACTATGAAGAATAATAAGAATAAGAATAATACAAATAATAATAAAATAATAAAAATAAGAAGAATAATAAGAATAATAAGAATAATAAGAATAATAATAATAATAAGAATTAGAAGAATAAAAATAATAAGAAGAATAATAAGAATTAGAATAATAAGATAAATAAGAAGAATAAGAAGAATAAGAAGAATAATAAGAATTAGTAGAATAAGAAGAATAAGAAGAATAAGTAGAATACGAAATAAAAAGAATAAGAAGACTAAGAAGAATAAGAAGACTAAGAAGAATAAGAAGACTAAGAAGAATAAGAAGAATAAGAAGATTAAGAAGAATATGAAGAATAAGAAGAATAATATGAATAAGAAGAATAAAAAGAATAAGAAGAATAAAAAGAATAAGAAGAAAATGAAGAATAAAAAGAATAAGAAAAATAAGAAGAATAAAAATAATAAAAATAAAATATAGTATAAAAAGAATATGAAGAATAAGAAGTATAAAAAGAATTAAAAAAATATGAATAATAATAAAAATAAGAATAATATAAAAAATAAGAAGAATAAGATGAAAAGGAAGAATAAAATTCATCAGGATAAAAAAAAGAATAATAAGAAAAAAATGAACAAGATGAATATTAAGAATAAAAAGAATTAGAAAAATAAGAATAATAAACAGTATAAAAAGAATAAGAAGAATAAGTAGAATAAGTAGAATAAGAAGAATAAAAAAATAAGAAGAATAAAAGGTATAAGAATAATAAGAAGAATAATAAAAATAAGAAGAATGAGAAAAATAAGAATAGTTAAAAGAAGAAGAATAAGAAATATAAGAAGAATAAGAAGAATAAGAAGAATAAGAAGAAAAAGAAGAAAAAGAAGAATAAGAAGAATAAGATGAGTTAGAAAAATAAGAAAAATAAGAAGAATAAGAAGAATAAGAAGAGTAAGAAAAATAAGAAGAATAAGAAGAATAAAAAGAATAAGAAGAATACGAAGAATAAGAAGAATAAGAAGAATAA
>JAREIK010000217.1:207173-231296 GCA_029783825.1 Sapria himalayana
TTATAGTCAATTTATAAAAATTGATATAAATTTGATAATAATAATATTCTTTTGATCTTAATCCTATGATTTATATAAGCAATTAAGTAGTAAAGAAATAAAATAAAAGATTAATATTTAAAATATTATTTTTATTTTAATTGTCTTCAAAAATGAATATTCTTTATATTTGTTAAATATATTATCCATATTGCATATATACCCAAGTATAGTATGAGCATTTGTAGATGAATTCATATTCATCATATTATAGAAGATAATTATAAATATTAGAAAGTAAAATCTCATGTCTAGTATGAGTCATTAATTATTATTTTATTAATATTTTTTCTTAACATAGTCAGATATTTTATAATGATAATTAACACATAATTATATAATTAGATATGTATGATTTCAATGATGCTTGATATCTAGTTGAAATTTCTTCTTTTTAAGCCTATATACTTACATAGTCTATTAACATTTATATTTTATTATATATTCTAATATTTTAATATATTTTGTATATGTTTTAATGTGCGAGATTATTCTTTATGTTGTTTATACTATTAGATTTATTATATGATACATATCTCAAACATGAAAAATCTCACACAACAAGAAATATCGAATTTAGTATGGGAATTGTCCCTAGCATATCTTACTATTACTCTTTATGTAGTGAATGTGCCTTGTCTGATCCTATATTATGTCATACTATTGTTGGGAGCTTAACATATCTTACTATTACTCATCTTTATATTGTTTATATTGTTCATGTTGTTGATTTTTTTGCTTTATCTATAAGAAATAATTATCTATTTCTCTATCTTCAATTAAAAGCAAAGTATTATGCTATGATATTTACTACCATAGAAATTATGTGTGGGTTATGTTAGTTATTTGCATATATGAGAGTATTGCTTTCTCACTCCATTATTATATATTGTGATTACAAGAGTGTTATTCAAATTATTCATAAATTAGTCATTAATGAATGAATCACGCACATTAAAATTGATTGTCACATTACACATTATCATCTCAAGTATGACACCATCACTTTTTTTTTGTTTTTTTTCTTCCTTATAGCTTGTAGATTCTTTATTAAGTTGTGTTCAAATTTTCATTCTCGTTTTTAGTTGACAAACTATCAATGCTTATAATTGGTGCATCATGAGTTTGAGGGGATGCTAAATAACTATATATATATTTGTTAAATATGGACCTAGAATTTGAAGAATTAGTCTTCAGGGTGGTTAATCTAATTAATATCTTGTATTTAGGATGTTGAATGACTCCACTTGTATAGTATACATGAATAGATGATTATGTGTAATTAATAAATCAAAAAATTAAATCATAATTATTATGTTCAATTTTAGTTTTCACACGAATCACATATGTTGCTAGGCCGACATAGTTATGCATGTTTTTTCTCCTTAACTTTCCGATGATTCCCCATTGGCGGAGTGCCAACACCAGTCGAAGCATATTAATGAACAGGTGACAGGCTAGTGATGATGGCAGCAACTTTTGGAGTGGTCCAGCAACTCGAGCCAAGGAGAGCCAGCCTCCGGCTGGTGCAATCAACATTGGTCTCCCATAAATCCATGGTATCAGAATCAAATTATGACAACGATGATAGAAGTGATGATAGTTATAGCAAGGCTGATGCTGAAGATGAGGAATACCTTGGAAGCCTATTCAGTAAGGGAAGATCCCGCAAGAGATTGTTTGCTCATCAATCAAAAGCCTCTAAAAAGGTTCATTCGCTATCATATGATTTTCTCATGGGTTTTGCATGTATTTCAACAAAAAAGATCCTGCTGCTCTATAATATTTAAGCTTTCGTGTTTGGAAAATTGTAGTTGTTAATGGAAATTGCAGCAACTTTGTTTTTTGACCTGAAACATCTAACATTATTGTTATATGGTACCTATGACTGTGACAGCTAGTTTTTTTATCAACTTCTACTTAATTATAAAAGGCCATTAAGTAATTCACCTTTCTTTACTAGTTTGCAATTATCAATAGTAATCTTTGATTTGTTCTTTTATCCAACAGCTGAAGCAATCACCAGTAGCAAATATAACTCTTAAAAAGAATTTGACAAGCAATGGCATAATAGATGATCAGTTGGTGTATAACTTGGGTGCATCACCAAGAATTCCCAATCTGAGGCTAGAAGAGAACTCATGGCTGAGGCCTAAATACTTGTTTTATATTGTTTTAAAATATAAAATGTCATTCTTATTATTCTTGTTATTCTTCTTAAAATATCATCAATAGGCTTTATGTGTATACTCTAGCATATATTATGTGCTCAAGGAATACATTTTTTAATTTTTTAATAAATGATCTTTGCAATTTATAGAGTAATGATAAATGTGCCAAGGAATCAAAATTTTATGGCACATCAGATTGATAAGAGCACAAGTCTTCTAGAATGCATAATATTTTAAAAGTTTGAAAAAAATCTTCATGTTTCAAATATTAATTATAAAAGTTTGTAGTACAGAGTTGTACGAAAGATCAAAAAATAAATTAATATGATAAATAAAAAGTGAGATTGGGACAACATATCAAATACATTACTATCAGATAAGTGTATTTTAAATGGTATCTTATATTTATTTGAATGTTTTTATTTTTTAGATTCACAGATAAATATAGATTATCTTAATGAGAGATTATATTGTCATAGATAAGATATGTAGTTGATATATGTACTTTGAGTTGATCCTTTGACTTATATTGTAATGGATATTTTGATTGACTAAAATATTAGATTTATGTTTGATCTGATTTATTTAGCTAACTTTCACATATTAGAAAATCATATGTAAGATTAATTATCTTATTATTATAATATCATATATAATTATTATAATAAGCATAATTAATAATTATTTATATTTTTTATTATAGATTCAGATAGATGCAGCTTATCATATGGTAAAGGATGAGATGAAATTTTTAGGCCTTATATATCTTTTAGGGATCAGTGCTTTTTCAATTATTCGAGCATTCATTATTAAGTTGGGATTTTATATATTTGAAAAATAATAAATAAATAATTATTTTGAGATTTGATATAGATACATAATTAAATCTGATGATAATCATCATAAGTGAGATATTTTAGATTAATTATTTATTTGAAGAGATTGAATATTATTTTATTTCTCTTTTTATTTTTTATTATAATTATTAGATAATGATATATAATATTAATTTTGATGTTTCAAGAGAAAATAAAGCATAAAAATGAATTATTTTTTTTTTCAAAAAAAATAAGATTTAAGATTATATTATGTGTATAATTTATGTTTATATAATAAATTAACTAGTGAATATTTTCATGAAGGTATTGAATAAATCACAATAATTTTTTTAAAATTTGATATCATGAGTATTTGTTCATCAATTTGTAGTGGATATAATATTTTGTTATTTATTTTGATAAATAATTTTATTAAGAATTTCTCAAGTGATTAATCTCAGGTGTATAATGATAAATAATATTATTAAAAAATTTTCATGATAATGATATATAATATTTATTTTGATATTTCACTAGCAAATAAAATATATAGAAAATGAATTATTTTTTTTCCAAAAAAAAAGATCTAAAATGATATTATGTGTATATTTTATGTTTATATAATAAAATAACAAGTGAATATATCCACGAAAGACTTGAATAATTTCAATTTATTTTTTTTTTTAAATTGATATCATAAATATTTGTTCATCAATTTGAGGATGTTGCATTTTATTTGTCTTTATGTATTTTTATACTTTATATATGAGCTGTCAACATGTGAGTAGACACAATCCAAGTTGAGATTTTATATACTCATTGTACATATTTTATTATTTTTTGAGTTATTTCTTTGCTAATTCATATAATTTTGAGTAGAACATCTTATCCTCAAAGAGGTTGTTTCGTAAGTATTGATCATGAGACCATTTAAATACTAATATTGGCTTTGATAATAACATTGAAGTTAAATTTGTTTATGAGAGAATAATATATTAAGATGACTGATCACTTGAAAAATCTGTGTTACATAGTCTCTTCAAACATAGTTTCTACAAAGTTAGTGGGTAAATTTGTTGAGATATTTATTTCTTTTTATATATCTTATTAAAGAAAGAGTCTTATTTACTTGGGTGTGAATGTGATCTCCATATCTATCTTATCTTTTCTTAATATTTGGAAGCATTTAAAATATGAAGGCTAGATAAGAAAATAAATTGTACTAGTATATTATCTTGATAGTCCTACCTCAAAAGATTGAAGAGATCGTGTATGATAAAACTTAAATTCGAGACTTACTATTCTTAGAGTTTGGACAAATTTTTGTCATCGCATAAAGATATGATATCTTATTAGATAGAAAAGTATATCTAATTTTACATTTGAAGAAGTCATGAAGTTGAAGACCAAATGGAAGAACATGGTAATCCATTATTTGAATTCCACAAGAATTTGAAAATTGGATTTTAAAATTTATCAATTTTAATTGGTAGTTACATATAAATAACTATAAACTCTTGAGAAATCTTTCATTTATAGAGATTTTTTGATAAATGTGTAAAATAAGTATTTTAAATCTTTATGTCTAAGTATATTCCATGCTAATTCATAAGATTTTTAAATCTGAAATAAGATTATTAATCCTACTTTGTTTTAATATCATCAAATCATATTCCCCTTCAATTATTAATCTCCTCTTTCAACAACATCTTTCAAATGATATCAATTCTCACCCGCTTTATACACTACAAACTCTTCACAAGGAAGCATCTTCGGATAATTTGAATGCTAGAGTGGATCAATTGATACAAGTGAAACTATTTTTTTGGTTTTTTATTGCGTCCATTCCTAGTGTTTTCCTTCAAAATGAACCTCTTACTATTCAGGAACTTGATGCTAAATTCAAATCGATACTAAAAATGTAGGAGAACATGAATGCTTTTAGCAAAATTTTGTGCAAAATTTAATAAATTCAGAAGACCAACGGATCAAACTATGTTGTTCTTGGGACCAAGTAATGTGCACCAACAAGTATGAACTATTAACCCTTTTTTTAAGAATTTACTTGTTTTTGAATTGCTACATTTTTATCATTTTAAAAAAACCTAATCAATTGCCTATGTAATACTTGTGTATCGTCAAGTTAATAAGAATCTTAATATTGTGTAAGTTGATAATCAGTTTGTGTATCATTTGTTGTGTCTATTCAATTGTTGGCATCATCTCGTTTTGCTAGGTTTGAGTTTTTGAATTCTTCCAATTACAAGGCACATTGATCAGATATTTAGAGTCACTCAAAGGCCAATGTACAGTTTAAGAAATCATCTCTTAAATGCGACATAGATTTTAGTCAGAATTTATTTAGTGGCATTTTTCTATTCTATGATTGTTGCTTTATTTGCAAATCTATACTGTCTCGGCAAGAAAGACATTAACTCTCATGAGTTGGCAATTGCAAATCCACTCTCTAAAACTCATTACAAGTACCGGTCATAAGCAATGGAAGGTTATATTTTCAAATCCCTTGTGCATTTGCGAATCCACTCTTTATTATTATTAAAATATTTGAATTGCTTTACACTTGCATTAAACATGTGATAGGTTGATATTTTAACATAGTTATACATGTCCATCCATGCATATAAGCTTGGTCAAGGATCATAGAAAGTAGAGAAAAAATGCACAAGGAATTGATATAGGCTGGTGTGATTTTATGATTGATTGTATTGTATGACTGTATTTTTGCTTGATTATATTAGAAATGTGTTTTAATGAAAGTGATGTGATATAATAATAACATAACAGGCTCGATGAGATTTCTTTACTCAGTGTGATCGTGCTTTTCATCTCTCTGCCCGATCATGCTGTTCTATTTTACAAAAGGCCCAAGCTGCTGGTTGTAGGATACTCTTTTAAAATATAACATTGGCGATTATTTGACATGTGATTATTTGATTGTAATTTGTGTAAGTGTAATTATCCTAGTTAATTTTGATCATAACATAATTGAATTATCTTTTTGTTATTGAACTATTTTTTAATATTTAATGTTGTGCATGTTGTTGATCTCTCCATTTATTTTTTTTTCAGCTTTTGGATAATTTAGCTAGTGAAAATTCAAAAGTAAATTGGAGGAACTTATTTTGCTTGAATTTGATTGCTTATACTTCATTCACCATTACTGTTGCAATATGCAGGACTTGTTTTTCTATTCCCTAATTACTCATATTGCTTGTATGTGTCTCTTCCAGATTTTGTTGTCGAATTTGTGTACGTGACAGGTGCTGGATAAAGAATGTGAATCAGCCAATACGGTGGGAAAGATGTGCGAGTTAGATTCTTATGAGATTGAAGGAGGAGAAACAATGGGCGAGGTGCTTTAAAATCTGACCAAGTTTTAGTTCTCCTGTGTAAGCAACCTCGCTCTCCCAAATAGAGCAATTGTGTCGTACTATTCTTCTCCCACAAAAAACAATTATTATTTTGTTTTTTTTTCATTCAATTTCTTGTTCAACCATCAACGTAGTCTTTGAGAATGCCTGCAGTGAACAGGGAGCCAGGATGGTAGCCATGGATAGTTTTAGCAAAAATGCCAGGGAATTACTCGGCCACCTCGCTCTCATTTATATAGGTCTTTCTTTCTCTATCACTCGCTATCTCAGTTCATTTCTTCTGAACTAGTATCGACCAACTAGGTTTTTGGCCACATGACTCATCAAGCTTCAATCACAACAGAAATGATTGAGATTATCTACGAAGCTTCAGCACTAAATCATTAAATGCTTCTTTACAAAAAAATGGTTTTTTATAGTTTTTACTTGATCAAAATTATAACAAAATTATATTAAAAAAATAATTCTGATTTTTGGAGCACTGCATTGCGGGACCGAAGTGGGAATCGAGAATCAAGCGGGTGAGTTCATGCAAGCTTCTTGCGCGCTTCACCTTCTTTAATGTATTATATTCTCTACAAAATTGAATGTAAATAGCACATGCATTACATTTACATTCATTTTATAGCAGGCACAAAAACTCACACAATGGAAGTTGGCTTGCCAGAGTAGCAGGAGCAAAACCTCCAGCAAGTTGCTACCATGGAGAAGCTCAATTAGGCAATACTACAGCAACTCAACTTGGAGGGAATGAAGTCTAGAACCATCAGCCTTTACAAAGCAATCAGTCGTATTCTAGAAGACATCGATGCTTACTCCCGAACAAAAACAATTTTTTCTCAACCTAATAGTCCCTCTTTAATGCATATTTTAGATGCACAAACACCATCTCCAAGAAAGAAAATTTTGGATGATTGGAGTGGGTGTTGTATGTTTTAAGATGCAATTAAAATACATACTGCAACTATGAATAACCAAAATTTTGAATAAAAAATGTTTTAGAATTGACTATTACTAATTGTAGCAATTGTTTGAGGACTAAAGACAATATATATAACTGTAAGATGAGTCTGTTTTAGTTGTTTACTCTAATTTTGCAAAAAGCTGGCTAAACGCAGATGTCTGGTTCAATATGAAAATGGCTTCTGCACAAATAGGATTACCCATATCTAAAACTATCCTAAGGCCAGAGCGGATAGCTGGATGTTCTGTTCTTCCACACATTAAATAACTTGAGAAGTGTATGTATATGTTCATTGATTCAATCTTAATACTTAGTGTTACCTTTTTTTTACTTGTAGGAAAAAAACTATTGGGAGCAATTGAGGTGCACCTTGCTGATGTGAAACGAGATCGATTATTTGATTGAGAAAATGCATCATCTGCTAGTTTCAACTTGAAAACTAAATCAGATCTATGGCTCTTCTCTAATGAAGTTGGCGCTCCTCGATTGCAATAAGCTCCCTTGGCAATGAACTAAAATGTCATGTAAGTCCTTCCTATTTCTTATGACTTATGAGAGAAAATGTTATTATTATGTCATTTTATATTACATGTAACTTTCTTTCATCAAAATTGGGTCAATCATTCATTTGCAGCACGACAACTAGAAAATGGCTTCATAGTCTTCTGAATATTTTTCCTATTATAGAAACAATATTCTGGCAGTGGCAGTAGTGGCATGCAGCGGCAGCATCGGCAGCGGCGGCAGCGGCGGAAGCTACTGTAGCTGCCAATAGTGGCATCGGCGGCATCAGGTTCAGCGGCGGCAGCAGAAGTTGTGGTGGCAGCTGTGGCAGCGACAACAGCAGCCACAGTTGTAACGGCAGTAGTGGTAGGGGCGGCAGCGACGGCGGGAGCAGCAGGAATGACAACATGTGGTATATACATATGTATATAGTTAGTATATACGTACATATAATTCCGTAGTATTTTATGTACATATAAACTGAGTATATATGTACTCGGTATATATGTACTCTTAATACTATAATTTATATGTACAAATACTGTAATAATATATGTACATATTTACTGCAGTAATATATATTTATCAAAGCATAGTTTTTTTTAATTTATTTTGATTTGATTTAGTGGTTTAGATTTCTTACAGATGTGGTACCATATTGTTTTGCATACGAAGCTTGTATAAGTGAAGAGATTTGTCAACATACATGAAGCACTGTGACTCGGACAGCTTTTTCGCAGCTAAAAGTTAGGTTATTAGTGGAGTAGAGGGAGTGAAAGCAACATCAATGCATTGATAGATTATACTTTAAGCACAATCGGTAGATACATTGATTAATAAGATGTAATATAATTTTTGTTATTTTTTGTTGTTTAGTTATTTAAAATATTGTATTAGAATAAGGTATTAAATAATTTTTTTGTTGAATTTAAAATTTTCATTTATAGTTTCTATTTTTATTAAATTTAATATTAAATATTAAATTATTTAATTAAAGTTTAGTTAAAGTTGTATGACAATCAACTTTAATTTCTGTTTGTTCAAGTCTATAAAAACTATTTTTATATATCTGTGAAAATGTTTTTGTGCCTCCGAATTTTTTGGGTGGAGTTTTAGCCTATTATAGGCATGTAAAAACCTATTATCAGCAGAAGTAGCAGTGATGGCAGCGGCGACAGAGGTGGCAGCGGCGGAAGTTGTGTATGCGGCAGCAATGGGGCCTACAGCGGTGGCAGTGGTGTCGGCGGTAGCAATGGGGCCTGCAGCAGCGGCGACAACTACGGTGGGAGCGGTAGTGGCGAGCGCAGCATTGGGCATAGCGGTGGCAATGGCATCGGAGGTAGCGGTAGTGGCTGTAGCTGCAACTGCCCTAGAAGCAGCGATAGTAGCTACAGTTGCCTCGGAAGTAGTGGCAGCACCGAAAGCAGTTGTAGCAGTGGCAGAGGCAGCAGTAGTAGCAATGGTGGTGGCGGTAGAAGGGCAGCATCGGTGGTAGTGGTAGCTATGGCATGTAGCTGTATCACCAGATGTGTGGGCAGCGGTGGTAGACCCAGCAGCGGACAGTGGTGGCAGTGGCCAACGGTGGTAGCCGCGGTAGTAGCAATGGCGGCAACTGTGGCATCGGCGTTAGATAGAGGCACAGGCGGCGAGCAACGACATTAGCAGTAGTATTAGCAGCGACAGCGGCAATGGCATCAGCAGGAGGAAGCGACAGCCGGGAGCGACCGCCGGGAGCGACAGCGGGAGCAGACAGCGGGGAGCGACAGCGGGAGCGGACAGCGGGAGCGACAGCGGGAGCGCCAGCGGGAGCGACAGCGTGGAGCGACGAGGGAGCGACAGCGGGAGCGACAGCGGGAGCTACAGCGGGAGCAATAGCACCAAAATAGGTATATACGTACGAATAAAGTCAGTATAGACGTACGTATAATACTATAGTATTTTAAGTACATATATACTGAGTCTATTTGTACTCATTTTATATTACCACATAATACTGCTGATTTTCATGCACATATACTAGTAATATAATGTACTAGTAAAATGCTAGTATATATTTACTACATACGTGCAGGATATATATGTCTCAAAACATACCTTTTTTTTTTAATTTGACAGAGTGGTTTAAATTTTTTGCAGATATGATATCGCATTGTTCCTCATGCAAAACTTTTATAAGTGATGGGATTTTTAACTAGACATTATGTGCCGTCACTCGGACAGCTTTGTCAAAGCAGAAATATGATGATCGGATGAGCAGAGGGAGAGAAAGCAACATCAAAGAATGGATATATTCTACTTTATTGCCCTGCGTTAGATACATTGATCAATAAGATAAAATTAAATTTTGTTATTTTTTTGTTTCAATTATGTAAAATATTAAATTAGAATAAGATATAAAATGATTTTATTTATTATAAATTATTTATAGTTTCTATTTTTATTCAATTTGATATAAAAATATTATATTATTTAATTAAAAAATTTTAAAATAAATTAAATTCTGATATTATTTTTGAAATTAAAATAGCTAGGGTAAAATATCTTGCTAAATTAGCAAGGGAATAATCCCTTGCTGATTTAGATAAAGAAATATTAAATTAGTGACGGATTTTCCATCGCTAAATTTATTTAGATAGGGAATATATCCATCGCTAAAATTTATAGATCAACACTTTAGCCAGGGAATTATCCGTCGTTATTTTTGTTTAGCGATGGAAATTCTCATTTACCTTGCTAATTTTGCTAGGGAATTTATCTTTTTTAGCAAGGGGATTTTTCCGTTGCTAAATTTTTAGCTAGAGACAATTTCCATCACTAAATTTTAACAAGAAGCACTTTAGATTGGGATCGATACGTCAGTAATCCATCGCAATATCCTGTTTAGCAACGGAAAATGTCCATTTAGCTAGGGAATTGTCCTGAACTAAATGGGATTTTTTTGTAGTGTATAAGAATAAGAAATAAGAAGAATTACAAAAATTAGAAGAATAAGAAGAATAATAACAATATGAAAAATAAGATTAATAAGAAGAATAAAAAGAATAAGAATAATATGAAGAAAAAGAAAAATGAGAAGAATAAGTGGAATAATAAAAATAAAAAGAATAAGAATAAGAAGAATAAGAAGAATAAGAAGAACAAGAAGAAAAAGTAGGATAAAAAGAATTATAAGAATAAAAGAATAAGAAGAATAAGAAGAATAAGAAGAATAAGAAGAATAAGAAGAATAAGAAGAATAAGAAGAATAAGAGAATAAGAAGAATAAGAAGAATAAGAAGAATAAATGAATAAGAAGAATTAGAAGAAAAAGAAGAATAAGAATAATAAGAAGAAAAGAAGAAAGAAAGAAAAAGAAGAAAAGAAAGAATAAGAAGAAAAAGAAATTTAAAAAGAATTAGAAGATAAAATATAAGCAAAATAAAAAGAATTAGAAGAATGAGAAAAAAAAGAATTAAGAAGAATAAGAAAAATAAGAAGAATTAGAAGAATAAAAAGAATAATAAGATTAATAAGATAAGAAGAATAAAAAGAATAATAAGATAAGAAGAAAAATAAATATCAAAAGAAAAATAAGAATAAGAAGAATAAGCTATATAATAAGAATAATAAGAATAATAAGAATAAAAAGTATAACAAGGATAAAAAGAATAACAAAAATAAGAATAAAAAGAGAATAAGAAGTAAAAAAAGAATATAAAGAGTAAGAAAAATAAGAAGAATAAAAAAATAAAAAGAATAAAAATAATAAGAAACATAAGAAGAATAAGAAAAATAAGAAAAAAAAGAAACATAAGAAAAATAATAATAAGAATAAGAATAATAAGAATAAAAATAATTTTAAAAAAGAAGAATAAGAAAAAATCATTAAAATAAGAAGAATCTTAAAAATAAGAAGAATAGCAGAATAATAAGACTAAGTATAATTTCAAGAAGAAGCTGAATAAGAATAATTAGAAGGCTTAGAAAAGTAATAAGAATAAGAGAATAAGAATAAAAAAAAGAATAGTGGGATAATAAGAATAAAAAGAATAAGATTAATAAGAAGAATAAGTAGATAAGAATAAATAATAAGAATACTAAGAAGAAATAAGAAGAATAAGAAGAATAAGAAGAATAAGAAGAATAAGAAGAATTAGAAGAATAAGAAGAATTAAGAAGAATAGTAGAATAAGAAGGATAAGTAGAATAAGAAGAATATGAATAATAAAAGAATTAAAGAATTATAATAATAAGTAAATAGTAATAATCAAAAGAATAAAAAATATAAGAAAAATAAGAAGAAAAAGGAGAATAATGAGAATAATGAGAATAAGGAGAATAAGAAGAATAAGAGAATAAGAGAAAAAGGAGAATAAAAGAATTAGGAGAATAAAAAGAATAACGAGAAAAAAAGGAATATATTATAGAAGAATTAGAAGAACAAGAAGAATAAGAAAAATATTATGAATAGAATTATATGAAGATTAAGAAGAAAAGATCGAATAAGAAGAATAAGAACAATAAAAAGAATAAGAAAAATAAGTAGAATAATAAGAATAAGAAGAATAAGAAGAATAAGAAGAATAAGAAAAAAGAAGAATAAGAAAAATGAAGAAAAATTAGAAAAAAAAGGATAAGAAGAAAAGAAGATAGAAGAATAGAAAAGAATAAGAAGAATAAGATGAATTAAGAAGAATAAAAAGAATAAGAAGAATATAAAAAATGAAGAATTATAAGAATAATAACCATTAAAAGACTTCGAAGAATTTGAACTAGAGAAAAATCAGAAGAATAAAGGAAAAGATAAAAGAATAAAAAGAATATGAAGAATAAAAAGAATAAAAAGATTAAGAAAGAATAAGAAGAATAAAAGATAAGAATAATAAGAATAATAAGAATAATAAGAATAATAAGAATAATAAGAAGAATATGAAGAATATTAAAACTAAAAGATTATGAATAATAAGAAGAATAAGTATGATTAGATAATAAAAAGAATGTGAAGAATAACAAGAAAAACATGAATACAAGAATAAGAACCATAACAAGAATATGTAGTATAAGAAAAATTCGAAAAAATATGTACTAATAAGAACAATATGAAGAATAAGAATAATAATTAAAAATAAGAAGAATGAATAAGAAGAATAAGAAGAATAAGAAGAATTTGATAGATAATATTAATTAGAATACTTAGAAGAATAATAAAGAATAAGTTGAATAAAAAGAATAAAAAGAATAAGAAGAATAAGAAAATAAGAAGAATAAGATTTGTAAGAAGAATAAGAACATAAGAAGAATATGAAGAATAAAATGAATAAGAATAATAAGAAGATATAAAAAAATTAAAAGAATATGATGAATAATAAGATAAAAAAAATTACAAAATTTGAACAATAAGAAGTATAAGAAGAATAATAAGAATAATATGAATATGAGACTATAATAATATGAATAATAAAAATAATAATAATAATAATAAGAATAAGAAGATAAGAAGAATAAGAAGAATTAGAAGAACTAAAAGAATAAGAAGTATAAGAAGAAAAGGAATAAAATGAAGAATAAGATGATTACAAAGAATAATAAGAATAAAAGATTAATATAAAGAAAAAAAATAAGAAGAAATAGAATAATAAAAGGAATAAGTAGAATATGAATAAGAATAAGAATAATAATAATAATAATAATAATAATATAGAGAATAAGAAGAATTATAAGAATAAGTAGAATAATAAGAATTAGAAGACTTAGAAGAATTACAAGACTTAGAAGAATAAGCAGAATAAAAAGACTTAGAATATATGAAGAATTAGAAGAATAAAAAAAATAAAATGAATAAGAATAATAATAATAATTAGAACAATAAGAACAATAAGATGAATAAGAAGTATTAGCAGAATAATAATAATAATAATAATAAATGTATAATAAGAATAATAAGATGAATAAGAAGAATAAGTAGAATAAGAAGAATTAAAAAAATAAGAAGAATAAGAAAAATAAAAATAATAAAAAGAATAAGAAAATTAAGAAGACTAAAAAGATAAAAAAGAGGGTTTTCATTTCTTTCATGTTTTAGAGAATGAAAGTTGAAATTCTAGAGAGAGAAAGCTCGATTGGTGGAAGTAAGTGGTGAATTCAATTTGAAATTGTAAAAAATTGATTATCTTGCTTATAAGAAAACATTTAATAACACTAATTAATTAATCGTACCTCCCATTATAATACAAATACACTCTCATTGAAAAACTTTGTCACGGGCATTTGCATATTGACAAAATATTAGATTTCATTTCCTCGTTAAAATTCAAAGGCTTGATTAAACTTGGTGCGATTGATGGTAAGCATGTATTGTTACGGCTCTTTACTGAATAAGATTTTTTGTGTATGTGGTTAAAGGAAACCTTGAATATATTGGATATCCAATCCGGATATTTAAATGGACACTAAATTTTAACCTCGTGTAAAAAAACCCCCTTATGCCGGTATTATTTCTTCTACCTCTTCCGCCCATTCATATATTAAAAAAAGCTTCGCTCTTCTCCCCCTCTAATCTCATCGAAAAAACCATTGTTAATGGATGGAGCAATCACCAATCTTTCATGGCCTAGTGTGGCCAGAGTTTTTATGAAAGTTAACCTTCAATTTTTTATCCCGCATAGGATATGGATTGCCCAGAATGAAGAAGTAGGTTTCTTGCAATCAATAATTCTATAAATGCTTCCTAGCTACTATTATACATGTATGAAAAGAGGACATGAAATGGAAAAATGTCTAACTAATACTAAGAAATATAAAGAAGAACACAAATGGAAGGTCTAGATTAGAAAGGAACAAAAATTGAGAACCAGGAGGTAATTAATAAGGAAGACATGCAGAAGAATGGTCCAAAACCTCCTACTCTTAAGTCTTATGTTACAAAAATAAATAAGGATCCTATGCAACTTCCTGCACAAGATATTTATTCATCAGAAATAGCAAGAATAAGAAAAATGATGGATAAAAATGAATAACTAGTGATTATGACTAGAAAACCAAAGATAAAATAGTCAGTAAATATAGAATAATGGTTTACTGCTTCCAAAATGGGCTCAGATTATAATTCCATTAAAACCTGTAACAATATGCAAACTAAAATAGAAATAAAAAATGTGAATTACTCTAAAGATGATATTGATGTAGAAAAGAGTAGAATGACAATTTATAATAGAGAATGAGCTATAGAAGACTTAAAATTTATAAGTCTACAAATGGATAAAATGCTCAAAGGTAAAGAAATTCAAGAACATAACATCTTAAAAAAGACCAAAAATTCAAAAAAACATTTAAAAATGTCATATCATTCAAAATGTAAGACATTAGCTCAATTAAAATCCATGAATAATCCATCGATACCTATTCTAGAAAATTCGGGGAATATCCAATTCCTCATCCTTAAAACAGATTAAAGAAATTGATAAAATGCTATAATATTTCACTATGAATGTTAGTGGAGCCAATGGTAGATATAAGTCAGCTAGAAATTTTCAAAAACAAGCTAGGTTACAATAATGCTTTCTTTTTTGTATGCTTATGAGAAAATATCAAACTGTTTGATGTTCATGCTCCATAATTGATATATATGCTCTAATTTATTTAAATACTAGTACATATATATAAGTATATATGTAAATGTACATATATATCATAGAATTAGTTGTGTATGCGTTTTGACTGGCTTACAAAGAAGTTTCAATTATGTAGATTGTAGTTCAACCCTGATGATCTACCTCGGATTGTTCGACGTAATGCTCCAACAACAACATCTACTCCATCACCTACATTAGCACCTGCAACAACCACATCTATATTTGCAGAAGGAAACAACTCTACCCAAGTACCTGACATCTCACCATACAGACCAAATACATCTTAGCATAACAATTATGACACTAGGTTAGATGATTGAGTGTATCATACACTTTTGTTAATGTCTAAATCTTGGATGATTCGGGAATTCATGTTTTTATTTTTTCTTGACTTATTTACTATATATATGTAGTATATAAATTAGTTTTCTTGTTTTAATTATACATTTCTTTTATTTCATAATCTATATATATATATATATATATATATATATATATATATATATATATATATATATATATAATAATTTACCGACCAAAATTCTTTAATAGAATCTTTTTCGTATTATTCTTCTTTTTCGTATTATTCTTCTTTTTCTTCTTATTCTTTTTTTTCTTCTTTTACTTATTTTTCTTCTTATACTTATTTTTCTTCTTATACTTCTTATTCTTCTTATTCTTATTATTCTTCTTTTTTTGCTTATTATTCTTATTCTTCTTTTTCTTTTTTCTTATTCTTCTTATTCTTTTTATTCTTCTTATTCTTCTTATTCTTCTTATTCTTCTTATTCTTCTTATTCTTCTTATTCTTCTTATCCTTCTTATTCTTCTTATTCTACTTTTTTTCTTATTCTTCTTATTCTTCATTTTCTTCTTATTCTACTTTTTCTTCTTTTTCTTCTTTTTCTTCTTTTTCTTCTTATTCTTCTTATTCTTCTTATTCTTCTTATTCTTATTATTCTTCTTATTCTTCTTATTCTTCTTATTCTTATTATTATTATTATTATTATTATTATTATTCTTCTTATTCTTCTTACTCTTCTTATTCTTCTTATTCTTCTTATTCTCCTTATTCTTTTTATTCTACTTATTCACCTTATTCATCTAATTTTTTTTCTTCTTAGTCATCTTATTCTTCTATTTCTTTTTATTCTTCCTATTTTTCTTAGTCTTTTTATTCTTATTATTCAACTTATTATTCTTATCCTTTTTATTCTTTTTATTATTTTTATTCTTTTTATTCTTTTTAATCTTTTTATCCTTTTTATTCTTTTTATTCTTTTTATTCTTTTTAATCTTTTTATTCTTTTTATTCTTTTTATTCTTTAATTCTTTTTATTCTTTTTATTCTTTTTAATCTTTTTATTCTTTTTATTCTTTTTATTCTTTTTATTCTTTCATTCTTTTTATTCTTTTCATTTTTTTTATTCTTTTCATTCTTTTCATTCTTTTCATTCTTTTTATTCTTTTTATTCTAGGTATTCTTTTTATTATTCATATTCTTTTTATTCTTCTTATTATTTTTATTCTTCTTATTTTTTATATTCTTTTTATTTTTTTTATTCTTTTTATTCTCCTTATTCTAATTATTCTTCATATCTTTCTTAACCTATTTATCCTTCTTATCCTTCTAATCCTTCTAATTCTTCTAATCCTTCTTATATTTCATATGCTATTTATCCTTCTTATACTTCTTACCCTTTTAATTATTATTAATCTTCTTTTTATTATTCTTATTATTCTTATTATTCTTCTTATTCCTCTTATTTCTTTAATTCTTCTTATTCTTTTTATTCTTCTTATAACCCCTATACTTCTTCTTCTTCTCATTCTTCTCATTCTTCATATTCTACTTATTCTTGTTATTTTTTTAATTTTTTTTTGTTTAATCTTCTTATTCTTCTTATTTTTCTATTATTTTTTATTCTTCTTATTCTAATTATTATTTATATTATTTATATTCTTCTTATTCTTCTTTTTTTTATTTTTTAGGTTTTTTTTTTTAAAATGGTATTTTATTATTTAAAAAACCTTCTCTTTTGGTGGAGGAAAATCATGAGTACACAGAAAATTTCAACACATAAGTAAATGCCTTACACATTAAGGTCTTTAACAAAGCTTTCTTTTGTTTTTGAAATACTTTCAAAATCTCCTACTTGCTTATTACATCTATTTAGCCTTTCATGCTAACTATTTCCATATCTTGCCTTCTCCTTGCGTGCCACTATACTATTTATCTTTTGTTTTGTTTTAGTTAAATAAGTGTTTGACTTTGTTGGCATATTTATCTACTCTCTATCTTCTTTGTCCTGGCTATTTTGTTAAAATCTACCCCTTTTTATACCAAGCCCTTATCCTTCATATCCTTTTGTCCTGGCTGCTAAGATTTTATTAGCTTTTCTTTGTTATTTCCAACATAGTTTGATATAATTCCAAATTGGTTTATGTAATCTTTAGGTCCTATTTTCTATCTTTCTATTGATCCATGCTTATATCCAGCTATGCCTGCATTTCATACCACAAAACCAAGCACATCAATGCAAAGGAACTACATAAGACAAACATCATATATGAATCATTTGTCTGTCATATTTTCAATCCTGTTTTCCCTTCTTGTTGCTATCCAGCTTTCTTCTTTGATATAAATCTAGGTTGGTTTATGTATCCTTTAGGTCCTATTTTTTTCATTTCTATTTATCAATGTTTTTTCTCCAGCATGCCTGCATTTCAGACAAAAAACCCAAGCACATCAATGCATGACACTAAATATAGGCTACTACTTCAAATAGACTTCTGTCCAGATATTTGATTCCAGCCTCATGCCGTTGGTTTCTTACCTGCTTGCTCTCCAACTCTCTGCCTAAAATCTAGATAAACAACCCAAGCATTACCAAGCAAAAACCAAAAAAATTTTAATATTTATAAATTTGCCTATTTAGTCTGCATCTACTTATGTTCTATAGCTTAGTATCTATATCTGTCTCTTTACATGTCATACAGTCAAAATTTTCAATCATAATATTTTCTGTGCTTTTCCTTTTCTAGATCTTCAGCCCCCCTTTAGTTGTGGTATTGGAATCCCTGTAGCAGAGGCTATCCACCTGCTTCAGATTATCCAACTGTATATATCAAATTTTCAATGTATATTTTTTCCTCTTTTGCTTTCCCTTAGCTTTTCTTGCATGTTCTGACATATGGACACCCCATTTTTTCCAGTATTTCTAGCCCTTTTAGCCTTTCTAGTTTGTCTCCCATATCAAAAACTTGTATCCCCTTTCTCAACTCACTAGCTTATCTGCTAGCACATTTGCCTCCCTATATATGTGTGTTATGAAAGCCTCCACCTCATTTATTAGGCTTTTAATATTCTCATTTCTCAAGCTCTTCTTTGTATCTCCACATGTATAGCCTATCTGTTGCTAGCCCCACTAGTAAATTTGAATCCACTTGAATTTTTATATTCTCATAATTACTTTCCTTGTAGTTTTTGTAAGACTTTTTATAAAGCTTGAATTTCTGCATGCAAACCGAGACTACCTTGTCTTTCATTGTGAAGGCTTTTTCTATTCTTCCGTCCTCCTGCCTCTCCCATTTTTCTATTAAAACCTCCATCTATGTCTAGTGGTAGCCCTCTATGTGGTGGCTTAATCCATTTATTAATTTGAATTCTTTGCCACTTTATTTTTTTCACATAAGGCTTCAATTCGTTATTTTTGTTGTCTTCTACTTTTTTATTTGTGACTTTTATTGGTCTAGCAATGGATAGTTTCATAAACTCTTTTTTAATATCTTCTAAAATGTATTTTGCCTTCATCTTGACTAAATCAAATCTACTTTTGTTTCTAGCTTTTCATATACACAAGATTACTATAAGTGGTAGGTTGTTCCTAGTCCATCTAAGAATTTTATTACTAGAGGTATGCTTATTCCAGCTTAAAAGTCTAGCTAGTCTGACTTCCTTATGCTTAATATATTTGTGAGGGTTTCTAATTGAGTCCACACTTCTCTAGAAATTTTGCCTTTAGAAAACAAATGCTCTATAATTTCCACTACTACAGAGCAACATTCACATTTTGAGGCTAACCTTATACCATTTGCTTGTATATTTTTATCTATTAGAATAGCATTTGAGAGAACATTCCATATAAAAGTTTTTTTTTTTGTGGTGTCTCACTTTCCCAAACAAAATTATATATAGATAGAGTTTTAGCTTGATTTCTTACTATAGTTTTTTCCAATTTCATTATAAAATTACCTTGTGCATTTAACATCCATTCCCACCCACTCTTTTTTAGTATTGAGTGATTATCTACTAATTCTTTATGATTTAACATTAATTTCTAGGCTTTAGAAGCATTCTTAGTATCTTTAAAGATCAATTTTTTACTTCATATTTAGCTCTTAGAAATCTTGTCCAGAGACTATCATTTTCTTTTAGCCTCCACTAGTTTTTATAAGCCCATGCATTTACCATATCTTACAAGGTAATTAAACAAAAGCTTGCTTCTTTGTTTGGATGACATAAGTCTTCCCATTTTTTTAGTGTACTTTTGGTTTTACTTTAATTTTACCCCAGTGGAAAGAAGCCATTTTCTTCTCCAGCTTTTTTATAACCTTTTTCGGTGGCTGTATATTCATTAATATATGTGTTAATATGCCTTGTAGTACATGTGATATGAGTGTAATCATTCCTCCAAAACATAGGAGGTTTTCTTTTTATCCTGCTATTTTCTTTCTCATTTTTCCTACTAAAAAACTTAGATATTCTTCTTTTAGCCTACCTTCATATATTGGGCAACCCAAATATATTAAAGCTCCTTTCTTTTGGGTAAATCCTGTGATCCTTTTTATTATTTGTGCAACTTTTTCAGGTGTTTTCTTTGCTATAATAAACTAGCATTTCACTTTATTCAATATTTGACATGTTTCCTCCTCAAAGGTCTGAATTATATCTATTAGATTACTCATTTATTTGTTGTTCGCATTTGTGAATATGATTACATCATCTACATATGCCAAGCAACCCACTAAAGGTGTGTTTTTTACTTGCTTAAAAGCTAGGATTTTTCCTTTTTCCATTCTTTCTTTCAAATTTAAAATGAACAATTCCAAATATATGTTAAATAACAAAGGTGATAATGAGTCTCCTTACCTTAAACCTCTAATTGGTTTGAATTCTCCTCCTTTTTTCCATTTACTAGAATTCTCACTATTTTGCTAGAAATGTATCTGAAAATCAAATCTATCCAGGTTTCTAAGAAACCTAGTTTTCTCAAAGCGTAATATAGAATATTTCATTCTACTCTGTCAAAACCTTTTGACAAATTCAATTTTATTACCACATTATGCCATCTTATCTTTGTTCCAATTTCTTTCATCATTTCCAAAGCTAAGCTTATATTTTTCATCATTACTCTATTTTTAACAATACTTGTTTCTTCCTCTAATATTATATATGAGAGGATTTTACATAATCTATTATGTAGTAATTTAGTTAATATCTTATAAATGAGTTACATAAGCTTATTAACCTCAAATTTTTGCATTCCTGTGGGTTATCACATTTGGGTATCAGTACAATGAAAGAGCTACCCCATGATTTTATGATATCTGCTCCTAAAAATTTCCATTTGATTTCTACTTTTAGCTCTTTTTTAATTATATGTCAGGATCATTGAAAGAAACCATTGTTCCAACTATCTGGCCCTAGTGTACTATCTTTATTCATACTGAAAACTACTTCCTTTATTTTCTCTTCTGTTGGGAAATCTATTAATTTACTATTTTCTTCTAGCATAACCTTACATTTCATAGCCTGCATTAAAGAGTTGCCTCTACATGCTATATTTTCACCAAGCTATTTTTAAAATATTCTTCTAATTCTACTTTATTTGATCTTCATTATCTACCAACTTGAGGTGTCAAATGGGACATGTCGGGCCAACCCTGCCCATTTTTAGCCTGCTCGATCATGCTTTTGTGTCGGGCCAGGCACGGCACGGTTACTGTAGCGTGCCATGCCTGGCCCAACATGGTTATGTGGAGGTCAACTCGGCACGGGCCCGTGGCACGAATCCACTAGGTTAGGCCTAGTCAGACCGAACCACTAATTTTAAAAACATTAGGGGTTCGGTTGTGCGTCGTCACTTCACCACACGTCGAACCTCTAAGTTATAAAAAATTAGGGTTTTGGCACACGCCGTCGTGCCGCCGCACCACCCGAACCCCTAATTAAAAAAATTAGTTTCTCAGCTCATGTCGTTGTTTCGCGGCAACATGCCACGGTATCGTGCCGGGCTAGGCACTGCACGAGGCCCGGTTGGCCTCGGCATGGCACGACATGATTAGTGCCGTGGTCGGGCAAGGCACGAGCCCGGGCACAAGAATTTCTCGTGACACGCTGGCCTAGGCACGACCGAATCATGTCGTGCCTCGTGCTGGCTGGGCCGGCCCGGCCCGGTTGACATCTCTACTACCCACTTTTCTTCTATGTTTCTAATGCCTTTAATCTCTTGTTTTTGATTCTTGATTTTTAATACCGCGTGGAAGAATTTTGTATATATATCCCCTTCCTTAAGCCACTTAATTTTTGCTCTTTGCTTCCAATACACCTCTTCCATATGTAATATAAGTTTCAATTCTACTTTTTCCTTTTTAAATTTCTGTCTACGTGGCTCTCTTTGCTCCTGCTCATATTCTAATTCCAGTTCCTCCACTTTAGTTCAGCTTCAATAATCTCATTGTTAATATTATCAAAATAATTTTTATTCCATGTATTTAAACAAGCTTTTAGCCTTCTCAATTTATTAGCTAGAACTTGTAATGGGTTGCCAGAGACCGATTCTAACCATTCGTTATAACTACATTCTCAAAATATGAATGCAAACCCCACATATTCTGAAATTTGAAATGATATTCTTATTTTAAATTGTTCTAAAAAGTTAGAAGCAAAGGATTGTGATTAGAACATGTCCTATTTAGATGCCTTACTACTGTGGATTCCACAAAGTTTAGCCATTTTTTATTGTATAACACCCCGTGTAATCTTGCCCATATTGTGGTTCTTTTCTTCTTGTTATTACACAGTGTATATTTTGTTCCTAATGGGTCTGCTTCAATCAGACTCGCGTTGGTTATAGCTTCATTAAACTGCGACATAGCCCTTAAATTCGTGGCTCTTCCTCCTTGTTTTTTATTCAAAGTTTTTATTACATTAAAATCTCTTCTGATTATCCATGGAATATCTTTTTTTGCTCTCTCTTTCATTTCGTTTCATAAGGCCTTCCGGTCTTCTTTGCATTTTTGGCGTAGACCAATGAGATCACCGCTTCTGATGCCGTTCCTATTTTAAAATTTATAATTTGTTCCTTATCTTCTAATATTACTAATCTATAAGTTTCCTCCATATAATCCATATCTTACTATTATTGTTTGCAAATACATTTTCAAAACTAATTATGTTTATATGTTTTTCTAATTGAATTTTATCTGTCATTGGTTCCACTATTATAACTATATTAATTTTATGAATTTTTATTAATTTTTCAAGTCTATTTATTGTAGGAGTATTTGCTACCCCTCTTACATTCAAGCATAAGCAACTATCCATTAGTGACAAACTTTGCTTGTGCTCTAGTTACACATTTTGACTTATATTTTATATTCAAATATTTCTTTATATTTTTAAATACATTTGTATAGCTATTTACCATTATTTCATATTCCTTGTTATTTATTTTTTGGATCCTCACGAGGTGCATTGCCATTACCTTTATTTCCTCCATTGCTTCTTCTCTTGTTTGAAATCTTCTTCTTTCAGCCTCCAATAGCAAGTCATCCTTGAGATGTTAATTGTCTTGCCTCCAAATGTACCTGTTTCTTCGAAAAAGTATAGCTCTTCAAGCCAGGCTCCTCTTCCAGGTCATCCAGCAGGTCATCATTATCCATCCAGCTTTGTTCCTCCTCCCTTTGTGTCTTTCTTGAGAAAAACCTTCCTTCCCTCTTGTTTATACTTGTCGAATCCTCTAGATTTATATTTTCCACTAAAGTACTATTTTCAGCAATTGTAAGAGCCTCCTCCTTCCTTTCGTTAGCTTCCTTAATAACATTACTATTTTCTTCTTTTTTACCTATACTTTTATCCTATCTATTTTTGTTTCCAGTAACTAGCAGGGACTTGTTAATTTTATGATTATTTTTATTAAAATATTCTACCACTGCCCGTTCTTGATTCTGCACCTTTCCTCCCCTCTCTCTATCATTAATTTTGTCCATGCTACCATGTTCTCCTCCTCTCTACTGTTATTTACAATATCTAGTAGGGTAGGGGTATTCTCCTCCTTGCCTCTACCAGCCACATTCATTTCCATTTCATTAGTGTATGTGTTCTGATATTCAACTAATACTTTTTCATTATTATAATCTTTGTTAACCCATGCAATTTTGCCCTTCTCTCTGCCATAGTTTTTATTATTTTCTCCTTCTACCCATTACAGCTAGACATTCCTCATTCCCCTGGCCCATTTTTTACACTTTAAGCAATATTGTGGGATAAATTCTAGAACATTGCTAGAATCCATGTTCACATTACTGCCAATCCACTCAGTTCTGTGGAGGTAGTAAGAA
>JAREIK010000218.1:0-17212 GCA_029783825.1 Sapria himalayana
CTACCCGATCCACGGGCCGGCGCGACTCGCTTTTAAATGGAAGGAAAATGTGAAAAGAAAATGTGGGTTGATTTTCGAGTTTTGGAAAATCCGTCCTCGAGGAGGAACGGTTTTGCTTTGGAGTCGCCACTTACTTTTATTTTTATTTTTAAGTGGGGAAAACCAAGTAAGAACAAAAAACCCCAATGACTCCAGTATGGAAAAAAGCGGTCTGCGAAAACTAGATTTCTGGGTCCGGGGATCAGATTACCTATCAGGAAGGTACTTCATATGAGGTAGCACCCCTCTAGGCCCGGAACTCGGTCTCTACTAGTGAATTGGGTATGTGGGAGCATATGGGTCAAAAATCAGATAGTCTCATAGGCTAAATATACAACTTAGATCAGACCAACCTAATTGGTATCAAGCATGCTTTAAAAACACTCAACCAAAAGCGAAAATGGTGCGTACCTCTGGTCCCTGGCCACGCGCTACATCAAAGGTTAGCCAACAAACATAGCAAGCATGCATGGCACTCAAACACAAAGCATCCATGTGAAATTCATTACCCAACACTAAAGCACATACCTGTGGTCCCTAGCCAAGCGCTGTATAAGAGGTCAGTCAACGTTTCGGGCATACTGTTCTCAAAATTAAATATAAAAAGCAAAGCAAGCTAGGAGAAACCATACATTGCATCTCAGTCCACTCATTGATGCTACAACACCTGTCCAGCTATACAAACACGTCTATTCATCTCAAAGAATCGGTCTCGACAAAACACTAGATTATTGGTGCTTAACTAATCACCCTTGGACCCGCATAGACCCTGATTCTCAAGAATCCAAAATGGAACCACATTAACCTGAAATAAACCCCATTTCAGACCCTAAACATAGCCTACATTGATTTAGGGCGAATGGGCTGGACTCATAAAGGTCATGGGCTTCAATTAAACTGAAATCGAAGGACCCTTACGAAACCCAACAAACTGACCGATCTAGTTCCCCAACCGGTTCAGCCGGTTGAGAGAGGGCTCCAAAATTTTGTAAGAACCTTCCTCAAAGATTCATGAATCCAACAAGACAAACGGAGTTCAATCCGACTCCGAGTAACCAAGAACCAACACAAACAAATCAAACCACCCAAACTGCCGTTCCAGCAAACTGAACCAAATGAACCGGCTGGTTTGGTTTCCCAACGGTCCAGATGGTTGAAAAAATATTTCAAAAATCTTCAGAACCTTCCTTACAAAGTCAGGAATCCAAAAAACAAACGGTGTTCAATTCCGACTCCGAATAACCAAGAACCAACACAAAACAAATCAAACCACCCAAACTGCCGTTCCAGCAATTGAACCAAATGAAACGGCTGGTTTGGTTTCCCAACGGTCCAGATGGTTGAAAAAATATTTCAAAAATCTTCAGAACCTTCCTTACAAAGTCAGGAATCCAACAATACAAACGGTGATTGATTCTCAGCTTGGATGAGTGAGAACCAACCAAAACAAATCAAACTATCCAAACTGCCGTAACAGCCGTTCCAGCAAACCAAACCAAATGGACCGGTTGGTTCAGTTTTCCAACCGGTCTGGACGGTTGAGAAAAATATTTGAAAATTTTTTAGAATCTTCTTTAAGGAGTCAGGAATCCAAAAAACAAACGGTGATTGATTCTCAGCTGGATGAGTGAGAACCAACCAAACAAATCAAACTGCCGAAACAGCCGTTCAGCAAACCAAACCAAATGGAACGGTTGGTTCAGTTTTCCAACTGGTCTGGACGGTTGAGAAATATTTGAAAAATTGTCAGAATCTTCTTTAAGGAGTCAGGAATCCAAAAAACAAACGGTGATTGATTCTCAGCTCGGATGAGTGAGAACCAACCAAAACAAATCAAACTGCGAAAAACTGCCGTTCCGCAGAAACCGTTGATCGGCTCTCACGTATGAGCGTGAAAACCGGTTCAAATGGTTGAGGTAAAACCTAAAATTTGGTCAGAATATCCTGATAGAATAGAGTGGATCCAGGTTCCATTTCTTACCTCTTCACATAAAACGCTGAACAGAAACCAAGCTATACATCCCGGAAAAAATCCAGCAAACGTGTGTCTGAGCCCGGAAGTGTGCCCCTCCAAAAGGTTCCTTCCAATCTGATCTCTATGTCCTTTTTATGCTAATTCCCACCTCCAGCAATCAAAGCCTCTTCGTTTTTCTCTCCTTCAAGCTTTGGAAAGAGCCCCAATCAGTCTCGGAAATAGCTTCCCCATTCACTCCCCTCCTCATTTCCCATGCAAGCTGAATCCTTTAAGATTTCAGCTTGCTTCACCACCAAGTATCCACATGGATTCATGGTGGGCTGTATGTAACTTAATCCATGGCCCAAAATAGGACCCACAATACTTCCCATGGTCGAGCTGGAGCTTATGGGCCCGACCCATATACGATTTGGGCTCCAAAAATCACAAAAACAGTCGCTCCACACAAGCTAGTCCGACTAACCGGTTGAACCAGATGCCAACCAGTCGATCCGGTTGAGGAAAATTATGAAACTTTGGATAGAATGTTCCCTGAAGAATAAGAAGATCAAAAAAAAAAAACGGCGCACCATTCCAAGTCCGGATGAGGGAGATATGATCGAAACAAGGAGGAGTGCTCACCAAAATCACCCAAAAAAAAAAAAACAGTGTTGTATACGTATTGCCCTGATGAACCAGTCAAACCGATTAGTCAAATGGTTGACAAAATTATGAAATTTTATCAAATACCTCCTTGGCAAACAAGGAATCCAACAAAACAAACAGTGAACAATTCTGAGTTCGACAAGGGAGATATGATCGAAACAGGCTCAAGTGCTCTGAATTTGACATACTCCATAAACTCCGATTGAGCTGAACCCTTGGGGGGGCCACTTGCTTCCTATGGTACGATGCCATAACTGACACTCTGATGACACTCGAAGTGAAATACATACACACTCAATGGACCATATACGAGCCACCCGAGGCTCGGAGAAAGACCAGGCCTAAAAGGGCCCTAAATGGTGTTATATGAGAATAATGGGTGAGTATGACACCCAAGGATAAATGCAAGTGCTTAGGGACAAAATTGAGGGTCTACAAATATGCCCCTCTTCAGTAGAGTGAATGAACGAGTGAATCGTGGGTGCGAAGTGCAAGCGATGCAAAAGTGAAATGAACTCTAGTGAAGAACCCAGATGACCAACAATTTTGTCCCTTTACCTAGTATTGAAGGATAACGGAACAGAGTCGCTCCGATTGAAGGACTTAAAGAAAACAAGTCACGATGCCTGGGAAGATGAGTGATCTGGACATAATGCCGGAAAAGATAATGACATCGGAGGCTATGCCGGAGAAGATGAGGATGTCCGGGCAAACTCCTGAGAAAGGTCCGGGCAAGCACCGAAAAATGTTGGATCCGGGTGAGTACCGAAAAAAAGGTGGAATCCCAGCGAGTGCCGAACGAGTGCCGAAAAGGTGGAATCTGGGCGAGTACCAGAAATGTGGGATCCGGGCGAGTACCGGGAAGGTAACATCCTGGTGAGTACCGGAAAAGGTAGGATCCAGGCGAGTACTGGAAATGTGGGATCTGGCGAGTACCAGAAATGTGGGATGGGCGAGTACCAGTAATGTGGGATCTGGGCGAGTACCAGAAATGTGGGATCTGGGCGAGTACCAGAAATGTGGGATCTGGGCAAGTACCAAAATGTGAGATCTGGGCGAGTACCAGAAATGTGGATCTGGGCAAGTACCAGAAATGTGGGAGTATGGGCAAGTACCAGAAATGTGGGAGTTGGGAACGTTACCAGAAAGGTAGGATCCAGGCAAGTACAGAAATGTGGGATGGGCGAGTACCAGAAATGTAGGATCTGGGCAAGTACCGGAGAAGGTAAAATCCGGGTGAGTACCGGAAATGTGGGATCGGCGAGTACGGAAAGGTAGAAATCGGGCGAGATGCTAGAGAACCCGAAACAAGCTAAACGAAGTAAACAAACTCAGGGAAAAGTGGTAGGCCCTAGTATGACATCCAGGGTCTACCAACAAATGACTCGAATAAGCCAGAAATCAAACACAATCATGACAAAAGAAGGGGGATGCCCCAGTATGACAACAGAAAATGCCACAAATGATAAGCGAGAAACCAAGAACTTAATAACAAGACGGAAATAAAGGGGTATGCCCCTGTAGGACAATCTCACAAATGTGACCAAGGGTGAAAGAAAGGGGTTATGCCCCAGTCTAGGGTATCAACGCCATGTCAAAATCCCATAACTGCACATGTGGTCAAAGTCAGAGAGCTGAAAATATCACAATCATTCATTCATGAAAAATCATCCATTTTATTCCATAAAACTGATATAGGGTATGCCCCAGTGTGCACATCTGATATGCAAGTGCCTCGATGAAAAAAACTCTGAAATAAATTTCTGAAGACCCAATCGTCTGAACAAGCGAACAAGACAACATATGGGGTGTGCGCCAGCGTGCACCCCTACTGAGTTGACGAATATGCGTGAATCTGACCCCAGGCTAGCCCTTAGAAGCACTCTGCTGTATGAAGAAACCCAGCTGCATGTGGAGCATACTCAAACTTTGATGCCAAAACATCTCTAGGCGAAATGGGCTGCCAGTGTACATGCGTACGAGCCAATGCCAACATGAAAGGATAGGGGTATGCCCCAGTGTGAACGTGTCAAAGCATCAAGCTAATGGGCTATCCATGGTCCCGACTCTCTGTATCATCTGTACCTGATCATGGACCTGATGCAAGCAAACTGAATGGAGAAGCAATATGTGACCCTCGATACTCCCCAAGAACAGAGACCTGTCGACATCCCGTACTCAATCAGTAGACAGAACCTGTCCATGTAAAATGCTTCGAAGCAAACACGAGATCTCATGGTCTCAGGGTGGTCTTACGACTCGGACCGTAATGTAGGCCAGGGGTGAAAGGTGAATGACATGATGGGAAACAAAGGCCCAAATACCCAATAAATACTGCCAAACCCTTGTACGCGCAATGTCAAATATTAAAGGAATCATGTGAGCAAGGTGACTCAACCAACATCTGAATGAACAATGTGAAATGACAAGTGAAGTGCACCAAAGGACACATCGCTTAAAAAGTGAGACGATGATCAATAAGAGTAGAAGAAGACTGAAAGTGATAAGAAAATGATGAATGGATAAAGCAAAAAAAAAGGAAGAAACAAGCTGGGATATAAATGTGGCAATGTGTGACAACGACGAACAACTCGTCCCAAGAACGTCAAGTCAAAGCAAGTCACTATAAGATGGGAGTGGTGATGCAGGTAATGATCCAGGGACCTAGTGCGAAGCAACCCAAACCTCATACCCAATGTGTTACCCAAATCCATGGAGAAAGATCGCACAATGCTTTCACTCAATCCCTCAGAGGAATAATAAATCTCTCAACCTAAATGAGTAACGAATATCAAACAAACACACTTTTTTTTTGTTTTTTTTTTTTTTTGTTTTTTTTTTTGTTTTGTTTTTTTTTTTTTTTTTTGTTTTTTTTTTTTTTTTTTTTTGAGTCGAACCTTCAAAGTAGGTCGAATGCCATACTAACACAATCCAACCGAAAGAACCTCAAACCTCTAAGCCCAAATGGTCCCCTCAACCTAAGAATCCCGGATCAAAACCTACAGGCGGAATGAAGGGTGTGACAAACCTGACTAGTAGCTCTGGGATGAGAGCATGTCATCATCATACAAAAGGAGATAAAAGTGAAACAAATAGAGATGATAGAAACTAGACTCAAAGATAGATGGTATGAAGATGCAAAATGGAGAAGAAAAGAAACAAGCAATGATGCGAGAAAGAACAAACAAAGAATGTCACAATGCTCATAATGCTCACATATCCAAATAATAAATGAAAAGCGCACAGGGGTAGCCCCCAACCCAGGTCAGAAAAAGTATGCAAGGCTGAATGAAAGAATAGGCCATAATAAACCGCGTGAGGCTCAAAGGGCTAGCAATAGGATATATCAATGTATGGGTGTGTAATAGGGAATATGGCTACTCAAAGTGATGGCCACCCATCCTCTAACCATGATCTCAAGCGTAAAACCTCTTCAGCTGATCCACATTGACTGGCTCTGTGAACTGATTTCCGTCTAAGTCTGTCAACCAGGCTGCTCCCTCTTGAGTCAGATCTCGGATGACATAAGGCCCGCTCCAATTCGGTCTAAACTTTCCTCTAGGGTCGTTGATCAATCCCCTGAGGACCTTCAAGACTAGGTCGCCTTTCTGAAACTTCCTGGGCTTGACCCTTTTTCTAAATGCACGGGTCATTTTCCTCTGATAAGCCTGAACATGATCTGCTGCCCTCAATCTCCTCTCATCCAAAAGGCTGAGCTGATCATAACGGGACTGAGCCCACTCAGTCTCAGATATCTGATGCTCTAATGCTACTCTCAAGGATCCCATCTCAATTTCAACAGGCAGCACTGCCTCCATGCCATATACCAAAGAGTAAGGTGTAGCCCCAGTAGAGGTACGAAAAGATGTACGATAAGCCCACAATGCGAAAGGGAGCTTCTCTGACCAATCCCTAGAAGTCTCAACCATCTTTCTCAAAATCCTCTTGATATTCTTATTTGCGGCCTCAACTGCCCCATTAGTCTGTGGCCTATATGCAGATGATCGATGATGCTGAATACCATACTCTTGGACCAGTGTATCCACTTCGCCTCTGAAATGCGCTCCTCTATCTGAGATCAACTCATGAGGGACCCCATATCGATAGATAATGTGCGATCTGATGAATTTGGCCACTCTGGCCGCTGTCAATCCAGCATAAGAAGTAGCTTCCACCCACTTAGTGAAATAATCAATAGCCACCAGGATGTACTCATGCCCACTGGAAGACTTGGGTGAGATCTTCCCAATAATATCAATACCCCATACTGAAAACGGCCAAGGGGATGTAAGTGCATGCAACTCAGAAGGTGGCACGTGTATCAAGTCTCCGTGCATTTGACACTCCGGACATCTCTGTACAAACTGGCAACAATCTGTCTCCATAGTCAACCAAAAGTAACCAGTCCTCATAATCTTACGCGCTAGCATGTGGCCTCCCATGTGTGGGCCACAGACTCCGGCATGAACCTCTCTCATTACTTGATTTGCAGAGGCGCGGTCCAGACATAATAATAACAGGCCATCAGGTGATCTCCTATAAAGGGCATCCCCACAAATAACAAATCTGGTGGCCAACTGTCTCAATGCTCTCATATCCTTGGATGTAGCTGTCTCAGGGTAATCGCCATATGACAGAAACTGATAAATATCATGATACCATGGTAGCTCATCCTGATTCTCAATATCTCCAATCAAACAACAGTAAGCGGGTGCGGACCTGGTCTCAATCAGTAGTGGTCGCACAATCACTCCCGCAGGAATCTCAACCACAGAAGCTAAGGTGGCCAACGCATCAGCAAACTGATTCTCTTCCCTAGGCAGATGATATATCTCAACTCTTCAAATCTAGCAACCAGTAGGTCTAAGTAAGCATGGTAGGGCTTCAGCTTTCATCACGAGTCCTCCAGATACCCTGGGTCTGCTGTATAACTAAGTTGGAATCCCCATGGATCTCCAACTGTCTAATACCAAGATCCAGCGCGGTCTCTAGGCCCGTAATGCAAGCCTCATACTCAACCATATTATTCGTCAACCGGTGATGATCAGAAAATACTAATTTAACTGATCTGGGAATGTGATCACCCTGTGGTGATATCAATAAGATACCAATACCAAACCCCGACTGATTGGCGGCACCATCGAAGTACAATTGCCATCCTATAATGCTGGTCATTGAAACAAATTGCTCATCAGGGAAATCATCGTCAATCGATCTATCATCGGATACTGGCAAAGAAGCCAAATGATCTGCAACAATGCTTCCCTTTACCGATTTTTGTGTCACATACTGAATATCAAACTCTGTCAACAGAACCAACCATCTCATGAGTCTACCGGTTAGAACAGGCCTATCAAACAAATACCTCAACGGATCCAATCGTGAGACCAAAAGTATGGAATACTCTGTCACATAGTGCCTAAGTCTTCTGGTGGCCCAAACCAACGCTAAACAGAGGCGCTCAATCATAAGGTATTTGCACTCGTATTCCAGCATCCTCTTACTTAGATAATAAATGGCTCGCTCCTTTCCTGAATCATCGAGCTGAGCTAACATGCATCCCAAAGCTATGTCCGAAACTGACAAATATAGAAGCAGGGGCCGCCCCGGTGTGGGAGGCACTAAAACTGGGGGAGAAAGTAAACACTCCTTAATCTTCTCAAAAGCACGCTGGACAATCATCATTCCAAACCGTAGGCTGGTTCTTCCTCAGAAGACGAAAGATAGGCTCGCATATGTCTGTTAGTCTAGCAATGAAACGACTGATGTATTGTAGTCTGCCTAAAAAGCCTCTGATCTCTTTCTCAGTCTTCGGAGCTGGCATGTCAAGTATGGCCTTGGATCTTTCTGGATCAACCTCTATACCGCGCTCACTAACAATGTGACCCTAACAATTTCCCAGAAGTTACCCCAAAGGTGCACTTCTTGGGATTCAATCTCAATCTGAACTGTCTGATCCTCTCAAAGAATCTCTGTAAGGCTGCTAAGTGATCTGCCCTGCCTTGGGACTTCACTATCATGTCATCCACGTATACCTCAACATCTCTATGCATCATGTCATGGAATAAAGTAGTGGCAGCTCTCTGATAGGTGGCCCCTGCATTTTTTAACCCAAATGGCATGACCCGATAGCAGTAAGTACCCCACTCTGTGATGAAAGAAGTCTTTTCCATATCCTCTGGAGCCATTAAAATCTGATTATACCCAGAAAACCCATCCATGAAGGACAACATAGGGTGCCCTGCAGTGCTGTCAACTAACATATCAATGTGTGGGAGGGGAAAATCATCTTTAGGGCTGGCCTTATTCAAATCTCGAAAGTCAACACAAACTCTAACCTTGCCATCCTTTTTTGGAACAGGGACGACATTAGCCAACCACTCAGGATACTCAACTACTGACAGGAAGCCAACACTAAGTTGCTTTTGAATTTCTTCCTTAACCTGCAAACTCCATCGAGGATGTAGTCTCCTCAATTTCTGCTTAACTGGCCTAGCATGTGGCAGAATGGGCAGGTGATGCTGAACTATAGTGGGGTCAAGGCCTGGCATGTCCTCATACGACCATGCAAATACATCCAAGTATGACCTGAGTAGGTCAATCAATCTACTTCTCTCATCATGAGATAGGGAAGAGCCGATCCTAATCTCCCTGGGCTGATCTGGTACACCAAAATCTATCAACTCTGTGCTACCAGAAACGGGTGTAACTTTCCTGTCCTCTATATCGGAATTAGATCCTGACTTACCACCCAGTGGGTCATCTGTGTCTCCCACATCATCAACATCGCATACATGTGCTATGGGTGCTGGTGGTGCAATCAAAGGAAAATGCTGCGACACAAGCAAATACTCGAAAATACTCATGTCATTATTACCATCAGAAATGTCATCAAAGCGGGTGACAAACCCGGACATAGCGTCAAAAGAAAGAGGTGGGTCCACAGAGTCGGACGCTCCCTCAACAGAAATAGTATCATGAGTAATATCAGTAGAAACAAGTCCATCACCATTGAACTCAAGCATAGAAGTCCCAAACACATCAAAAGAGGATCGGAGCCTAGGTGAGGAAGCATCTAGAATGCGACCAGTGCCAATCATGTCCATCGTGTCAGTGCAAGCGTCATAAAGTGTCACAGCATCATAATCAACCATAGAAACTCCAAACATGTCAAAAGTAGAATGGGGCCCATGCGGGGCTGTGTCAAGGATTCGGCCAGCGCCGATCATGTCCATCTCGTCCGTGTAAGTATCAGAAAAAATCACACCATCGAGACCATCTCCCAAATCCATAGGCAGGTCATAGTCAGGGATCTCCTCAGGAAAGCACATGGTAAACACACTGGCTCGATCCGGTGATGGTGGTGCAACTATCATGGCCTCGGGTGGATCGATGGTCTCAGAACTCAAACACATATGTCCTAGGGCATGCTGAATGCCCTGAATCTCAGCCATCTTTGAAACATGGTCAACTCCCTCTGTGCGGGGTACATACTTTGATTCTTTGATAAAATAGTCAGCCAACTGAAAAGTGTACGGGCGAAGGGGATAATCGAATGGAATGCCAGACATGCGAGCTCTCACTCTCTCTCTACGCAGTCGGGCCATGTGTCGTGCATCTTCTGCCGTTGGGATGTAACCCAACCCATAAGATATGTCATGATCAACTGTAATAGTAAACTCACGCGGCCCCTGCTGGCGGCGACCCAATCCCAAACCAGGCATATAAGACATGCCTCTCATCATGCTAAGCACCAAAGTGCTGCTGTGCTGATCAAAAGACATAGGTACCATGTCTCTATTGTCATCCTCTAAACTGACAACCTGGACTTCGTCAAAAACAAACCCGGTCAAGTGCAAATCGTTCTCACTGTGGCTTATCTGTAGCACTGGCTCAGAGGAAGTAGTAACATCTGTGTCAGACTGTATTGTGATAATGCGCCCCTCGTGTATGAACTTCACCTTCTGATGAAGCGAAGATGGTATAGCACCCGCCTCATGAATCCAAGGGCGACCTAAAAGCAGGTTAAAGGATGACTGGATGCTCAAAACCTGAAAGAGTATGGAGTATCTGACTGGACCAATCATGACATGTGTAGTGAGAGTACCCATAATTGTCCTCTGAGTCCCGTCATAAGCTCTGATGGTCTGTATGGATGGCCCAAAATCGGACGGTGAAAATCCCAAAGCAATGGCAGTAACCAGTGGACAAACGTTAAGGGCGGAGCCGTTGTCCAACAGGACTGACGGCACCCTACGACCTGAACAAGCAACATCGATGAACAAAGGGCGAACATGGTCTGATCCCTCAGGTGGTAAATCATCATCAGAAAACACTATGCATGTAGCCCTATCCGCTGTCAGAAAGTGGATCAGCCCCCCCGGGGTGGTAGCAGTATCAACTCTAATCTGACTGAGAGCTCTGATCAATGCGTCTCTATGTGTGCTGGATGAGGCCAATAAGCTCCAAATGGAAATGCGGGCCTGAGTGGTGCGCAACTGGCGTAAAATTTCATCATCTTCCCTCTGAATCTCATCTCTAGCATCAATGCCAGCAAAAGGTCTATCAACAGGTGGGGGCTGAGCTACCCTCCCACTCCTCGTAACAATCTGAACATCTCTATGTACTGGCCCATACTCCTCCGGGAACAGAATGAAAGGTGTCATGGGAGGAACATGTTGCAAGTATACCGGCGATATTGCTGTCTGTCGGGGAACATCATCTGGAGTCAATCTAAATGGACTGGAGACCTGCTGACCCTGGGTGTATACACTAAACTCTGAGTTTGCATACAAACTGATTGGCTGAGGAGCCTCTCCATCCCATCCCATCATGAATATCTCATCTCCTGAATACTCAATCGAATGTATACCACCCGGGGGTGGAGGTACAGCTCTAGTGTCATGAGTGAGGTAGCGGGTCTGTAGTCACGGCAGGACGTCCTAAGTCAACCAAACCTTGATCAATCAAGTCCTGAATAGCATGCCTCAATGCTGCACAGCTATCTGTATCATGACCGGCTCTCTGATGATAGGCACAGTGAAGATCAGTCCTGAATCCGGGTGGGGTAGGCTGTGGTGGTGGTCTAGGTGGTAGTGGAACAATCAAACCCCCTTCAACCAATCTCTGAAATGCTCGGCTCAGTGGCATCCCGAGTTGTGTAAACTGCCTAGCCGGCCTCGGTGGAGGTGGTGCTCTATACTGCTGATGGTACTGTACAAGTGGCCTCTGAGGTGCCTGTGTAGCATATACTGGCTGTGGTAGCGGATGTAGAAAAGTAGGCCCAACCGGCCTGAAAGGAGTAGCTGGTCTGTACTGACCCCGCCCTATCATCTGGTAAGGAGTGTCTGAAAACTGTCTCTGAAACGGAGGGTGACGTGGGGACCTGTGTCCTGTCATGCCAATGGCACCAACATCTGATGGTCTGGGTCCCGACCCTGGCTTCTTCCCCTTTGAGTCTGAAGGAGAAGAGTCTGCCCATAATCCTCTAGATATGCCCTCCTCAATGCCATAGAGGGCCTGAACCAATGATCCAAAGTCTGTCTGTGGGAAGCCCATGAGATGCCTAGCAAAGCGAGGCTGAAGACTACGCATAATCATGCCGATCTGATCGCGCTCTGAGGGTCTATCTATAATCTGTGCAATCTTCTCTCTCCAGCGGGAGATGAATGAAGTGACCGACTCATCCGGCCTCTGCCTGAGGGCCTCTAACTCTCTCCGGGATACATCCACTACAGTATTAAAAGAATATTGTCTGATAAACTCCTGTCCCAAATCAGCCCATGTCCTACGCCTCGAAGGGTCCAATGATGCAAACCAACGCTGAGCGGCACCACTCAGCGACAGAGGGAAAAGCATGATCATCTGTGCCTCGTCCAATCTATGCCCGCGCATAACAGCGCTGTATAACTGCAAGTGAATACGGGGGCACCCTATCCCGGTGTACCTCTCAATGTCTGGCATGCGGAACTCAACTGGCAAGGCTGCCACTGGAAGGTCATCATATCCGTCCCAACCTATAACTCCATCAGAAACATGCAGAGACCTGATCCTCTGCTCAATCCTATCGATACGGGCCTGAGTGTTATCAATAATCGGTGCAGGGGTCACAACAGAATGTGGCATGGTCTCAGTCTGGCCATGTAGAACAAAAGCTCCAACCTGCGGGGCTGATTGAACCAGTGGTGGTGGTGGAGGTGGAACTGTATAGTCCTGTTGTACAGTGGGTCCAGATAATGGTGGGGGTGGTGGAGGTGGAACCTGTATAGTCCTGCTGTACAGTGGGTCCAGATGATGGTGGTGGTGGTGGAGGTGCAGTAGAGTCATGCAAGGTGCTCCCTGAAATTGGCAATGGTTGGGCCTGATGCCCATCAATCCTCTGTCCCAGTCCCAAATAGCATCCCGGAGAGATGTCATGGTATCGGTAATCTCAGCCAACTGGTCGACAGTAGCGTACTGAGGGTCCATATCTCTATGATTTGATGCCTGCTCTAACTGACTGTGTGGATCTGAATCTCTAACAAGTCTACCTCCGATCCGAATCCAAGCTCGGGAACCCAGGTCGCTCTTAGTTAACAATCCTACAAAAGGAAAGGGGGCATGTCAGTCCCCGTGTCTATCAATCCGAAAATCAATCCAGTAATGCAATCCCACAATGAAATCCTCTAAGGGAATGAACGGACATGTGACATCAACAGCTAATCTGATATGTGGCCCCACATGCAGGAGCGAGATTCTGACATGGTAATACCTTAGGGGTAAGGCGGCTCAAAAGCTAACAAAGGGAAAAGGCAAGTCCTAAAAGGCTAGATGACCGTACCCACAAGGATACGCAACCGGAGATCCTAATCAATAATCAATCAACAATCACAATGACACACTGGCCACGCAAGTATCCATGAAATCTAGCTCAGGGCTATACAGGTCTTCATTGCTCGGACATCCGTCATCTCCATAGTGCTCCCATACATCGATATAGCCCTTATGCTAGACCTTATTCCAAACCCCTAGCTTGGTCGAAGGTAGACAGTTGGGAATGACTCCCAAACAACATAAGCAATCAATGAGGAATAATCGACCAAGACTAGTGATTCAGAAGTAAGGGGATACACACGTGCCCCACAAACACAAGCGGCAAGCAGTCATGCAAGGGAAGGAGCAGTCATGCAGCAAACAATCATGCACAAAGAGCAAGCCTATCACAAAATCTACATACAAACTAACCATCTATGCCAATCAAAAACATATAGCTAGGTACCAAATCAACCATGAACAAACATGCTAGAATCCAACAGGTGAACACACAAGCATAAACAAACCATAAGTGTATGCCAAATACCAACCAAGTTTTTGATCATCAGTCATCTATGTAGCCTAAGAGCCTATTGATCAGAGAACCATGCGCTCCAATATACCCAACTCAAGTTCAAGCTTGATCCTCTTATGAAACCAGAGATTCTGGGTTCGATCCCCAGTGGAGTCGCCAATTTGTGGACCCTACCCGATCCACGGGCCGGCGCGACTCGCTTTTAAATGGAAGGAAAAATGTGAAAAGAAAATGTGGGTTGATTTTCGAGTTTTGGAAAATCCGTCCCCAAGGAGGAACGGTTTTGCTTTGGAGTCGCCACTTACTTTTATTTTTATTTTTAAGTGGGGAAAACCAAGTAAGAACAAAAAACCCCAATGACTCCAGTATGGAAAAAAGCGGTCTGCGAAAACTAGATTTCTGGGTCCGGGGATCAGATTACCTATCGGGAAGGTACCTCATATGAGGTAGCACCCCTCTAAGCCCGGAACTCGGTCTCTACTAGTGAATTGGGTATGTAGGAGCATATGGGTCAAAAATCAGATAGTCTCATAGGCTAAACATACAACTTGGATCAGACCAACCTAATTGGTATCTAGCATGCTTAAAAACACTCAACCAAAAGCGAAAATGGTGCGTACCTCTGGTCCCTTGGCCACGCGCTACATCAAAGGTTAGCCAACAAACATAGCAAGCATGCATGGCACTCAAACACAAAGCATCCATGTGAAATTCATTACCCAACACTAAAGCACATACCTGTGGTCCCTAGCCAAGCGCTGTATAAGAGGTCAGTCAACGTTTCGGGCATACTGTTCTCAAAATTAAATATAAAAAGCAAAGCAAGCTAGGAGAAACCATACATTGCATCTCAGTCACTCATTGATGCTACAACACCTGTCCAGCTATACAAACACGTCTATTCATCTCAAAGAATCGGTCTCGACAAAACACTAGATTATTGGTGCTTAACTAATCACCCTTGGACCCGCATAGACCCTGATTCTCAAGAATCCAAAATGGAACCACATTAACCTGAAATAAACCCCATTTCAGACCCTAAACATAGCCCTACATTGATTTAGGGCGAATGGGCTGGACTCACAAAGGTCATGGGCTTCAATTAAACTGAAATCGAAGGACCCTTACGAAACCCAACAAACTGACCGATCTAGTTCCCCAACCGGTTCAGCCGGTTGAGAGAGGGCTCCAAAATTTTGTAAGAACCTTCCTCAAAGATTCATGAATCCAACAACAAACGGAGTTCAATTCCGACTCCGAGTAACCAAGAACCAACACAAACAAAATCAAACCACCCAAACTGCCGTTCCAGCAAACTGAACCAAATGAACCGGCTGGTTTGGTTTCCCAACCGGTCCGATGGTTGACAAATATTTCAAAATCTTCAGAACCTTCCTTACAAAGTCAGGAATCCAACAAACAAACGGAGTTCAATTCCGACTCCGATAACCAAGAACCAACACAAACAAATCAACCACCCAAACTGCCGTTCCAGCAAACTGAACCAAATGAACCGGCTGGTTTGGTTTCCCAACCGGTCTGGGGTTGAGAAAATATTTAAAAAATGTCAGAATCTTCTTAAGGAGTCAGGAATCCAAAAAACAAACGGTGATTGATTCTCAGCTCGGATGAGTGAGAACCAACCAACAAATCAAAATATCCAAACTGCCGTAACAGCCGTTCCAGCAAACCAAACCAAATGGACCGGTTGGTTCAGTTTCCAACCGGTCTGGACGGTTGAGAAAATATTTGAAAAATTGTCAGAATCTTCTTTAAGGAGTCAGGAATCCAAAAAAACAAACGGTGATTGATTCTCAGCTCGGATGAGTGAGAACCAACCAAAACAAATCAAACTGCCGAAACAGCCGTTCCAGCAAACCAAACCAAATGGACCGGTTGGTTCAGTTTTCCAACCGGTCTGGACGGTTGAGAAAATATTTGAAAAATTGTCAGAATCTTCTTTAAGGAGTCAGGAATCCAAAAAAACAAACGGTGATTGATTCTCAGCTCGGATGAGTGAGAACCAACCAAAACAAATCAAACTGCCGAAACTGCCGTTCCAGCAGAAACCGTTGAATCGGCTCTCACGTATGAGCGTGAAAACCGGTTCAAATGGTTGAGGTAAAACCTAAAATTTGGTCAGAATATCCTGTATAGAATAGAGTGGAGCCAGGTTCCATTTCTTACCTCTTCACATAAAACGCTGAACAGAAACCAAGCTACACATCCCGGAAAAATCCAGCAAACGTGTGTCCGAGCCCGGAAGTGTGCCCCTCCAAAGGTTCCTTCCAATCTGATCTCTATGTCCTTTTATGCTAATTCCCACCTCCAGCCATCAAAGCCTCTTCGTTTTTCTCTCCTTCAAGCTTTGGAAAGAGCCCTAATCAGTCTCGGAAATAGCTTCCCCATTCACTCCCCTCCTCATTTCCCATGCAAGCTGAATCACTTAAGTTTTCAGCTTGCTTCACCACCAAGTATCCACATGGGTTCATGGTGGGCTGTATGTAACCTAAGACAAGCCCAAAATAGACCCACAATACTTCCCAAGGTCGAGCTGGAGCTTATGGGCCCGAACCATTAGGATTTGGGCTCCAAAATCACAAAAAACAGTGCTCCACACAAGCTGTCCCAACTAACCGGTTGAACCAGATGCCAACCAGTCGAGCCGGTTGAGGAAAATTATGAAATTTGGATAGAATGTTCCCTGAAGAATAAGGAGACCAACAAAAAAAACGGTACACCATTCTAAGTTTGGATGAGGGAGATATGATCAAAACAAGGAGGAGTGCTTGCCAAAATCACCCAAAAAAACAGTGTTGTATACATACTACATCGACGAACCAGTCAAACCGATTGGTCAAACGGTTGACCAAAATTATGAATTTTTAACATAAACCTCCTTGGCGAATAAGGAATCCAACAAAACAAACAGTGAACAATTCTGAGCTCGGACAAAGGAGATACAATCGAAACAAGCTCAAGTGCTCTGAATTTGACATACGCTAATAAACTTTAATTGAGCTAAAACCTCGAGGGGGCCCCACTTGCTCCCTATAGCACGATGCCAATAACTAACACTCTGATGACACTCCGAAGTGAAATACATACGCACTCAATGGACCATATACAAGCCCACCCGAGGCTCGGAGAAAGACCAGGCCTAAAAGGGCCTAAATGGTGTTATATGAGAATAATGGGTGAGTATGACACCCATAGAATAAATGCAA
>JAREIK010000218.1:22810-35200 GCA_029783825.1 Sapria himalayana
GCACACTTCGGGCTCAGACACACGTTTTGCTGGATTTTTTCCGGGATGTATAGCTTGGTTTCTGTTCAGCGTCTTATGTGAGGAGGTAAGAAATGGACCCTTTCTCCACTCTATTCTTTAAGATACGTTCTGATCAAATTTGAAGTTTCTCCTCAACCATTTGAGCCGGTTTTCACGCTCATAACGTGAAAGCCGGTTCAACAGTTTCTGCTAGGCAGTTTGTGTAGTTTTTGTTGTTTTGGTTGGTTCTCACTCATCCGAGCTGAGATCAATCACCGTTTGTTTTGTTAGATTCCTGAGTCTTTTAGGAAGGTTCTGGAAATTTTGAGAATCTCTCTCAACGATTTGGACTGGTTCGAAAACCAGATCATTCGGTTCATTCAGATTAGGTTTCAGGAAAGGCAGTTTGTGTAGTTTTTGTTGTTTTGGTTGGTTCTCACTCATCCGAGCTGAGAATCAATCACCGTTTGTTTTGTTAGATTCCTGAGTCTTTTAGGAAGGTTCTGGAAATTTTTGAGAATCTCTCTCAACGTTTGGACTGGTTCGAAAACCAGATCATTCGGTTCATTCAGATTAGGTTTTCAGGAAAGGCAGTTTGTGTAGTTTTTGTTGTTTTGGTTGGTTCTCACTCATCCGAGCTGAGAATCAATCACCGTTTGTTTTGTTAGATTCCTGAGTCTTTTAGGAAGGTTCTGGAAATTTTTGAGAATCTCTCTCAACGTTTGGACTGGTTCGAAAACCAGATCATTCGGTTCATTCAGATTAGGTTTTCAGGAAAGGCAGTTTGTGTAGTTTTTGTTGTTTTGGTTGGTTCTCACTCATCCGAGCTGAGAATCAATCACCGTTTGTTTTGTTAGATTCCTGAGTCTTTTAGGAAGGTTCTGGAAATTTTGAGAATCTCTCTCAACGTTTGGACTGGTTCGAAAACCAGATCATTCGGTTCATTCAGATTAGGTTTTCAGGAAAGGCAGTTTGTGTAGTTTTTGTTGTTTTGGTTGGTTCTCACTCATCCGAGCTGAGAATCAATCACCGTTTGTTTTGTTAGATTCCTGAGTCTTTTAGGAAGGTTCTGGAAATTTTTGAGAATCTCTCTCAACGATTTGGACTGGTTCGAAAACCAGATCATTCGGTTCATTCAGATTAGGTTTTCAGGAAAGGCAGTTTGTGTAGTTTTTGTTGTTTTGGTTGGTTCTCACTCATCCGAGCTGAGAATCAATCGCCGTTTGTTTTGTTAGATTTCTAACTCCTTTATAAAGTTCTGGAAAATTTTGAGAGCCTCTCTCAACGATTTGGACTGGTTCGAAAACCAGATCATTCGGTTCATTCAGATTAGGTTTTCAGGAAAGGCAGTTTGTGTAGTTTTTGTTGTTTTGGTTGGTTCTCACTCATCCGAGCTGAGAATCAATCACCGTTTGTTTTTTTAGATTCCTAACTCCTTTAGGAAGGTTCTGACAAATTTTGAGAGCCTATCTCAACCGGCTGAACTGGTTGATAAACCAGATTAGCCGGTTCATTGAATTCAGTTTGCTGAAACAGTAGTTCGGGTCTTTGGCGCCGTTTGTATCAGTTCTCAGTCATTCGGAGTTGGTTTTCTACTTGGTTTGTTTTTTTTGGATTTATGAATTTTGAGGAATGGTCTGAAAAATTTTTAGAGCCTCTCTCAATCGTCTTAACTGGTTGAGAAACCAGATTAGCCGATTCATTGAATTCAGTTTGCTGGAATGGTAGTTCGGGTAGTTTGCTCGTTTGTGTTGGTTCTTGGTCATTCGGAGTCGGAATTGTACTCCGTTTATCTTTTTGGATTCCTGACTTTCTAAGGAAGGTTCTGAAATTTTTTGAAATCTTTTCTCAATTATCTGGATTGATTGGTAAACCAAACCAGCCGGTTCATTGGGTTAGGTTTTCCGGAACAGCAGTTTAGGTACTTTGCTTTGTTTGTATTGGTTCTTGGTCATTCGGAGTCGGAATTGCACTCCGTTTATTTTATTAGATTCCTGAGTCTGTGAGGGATTTTCTGAAAAAGTTTCAGAATTTTTCTCAATCATTTTGACTTGTTGAAAACCGATTCAACCGGTTGTGCAAGACAGCTCATGGGCAGCCCCCTATTTAAGCATGTTTCAGTCTCGAATATATTATGGTGTGCTCTTAGTTGCCCTAAGAAACCTGTAGGCAGACTTTAGGGTCTGAGTTCAGTTTCGGTTTGAACAAAGTGGGTAGTGGGCAATGTGGGATTTGTAAGTGTGGTTTGATTTGTGGATTTTAAAGGGAATGTGTGTTAAAGTAAGCAAACCACTTACCTCCTTTCAGCCTGCTTCCTTTCTTTTGGTATGGGATCCAATATTTGGTTTTAAATGCATGATGTATGATGTATTATTTGCCCTACCTATTCCTGCTATGCATGGCTAGGGATCTCGGGTACATGCTTAGGCATTGGTATTTGTATTCATATGCGTACATGGTGTTTGGATTTTAACATTTGTGATGCATTTGAGCTTTTTGACTGACCTCTTATGCAAGCTCTTGGCTAGGGACCAAAGGTACGCACCCATTGTTTTGATTGGTTGAGTGTTTATGTTAGATACTGAGTAGGTTGATGTGATTCGAAGTCATCTATGTAGCCTAGGAGGTTGTTTGATCTTTGACCCATATGCTCCCACATACCCAATTCACTAGTAGAGACCGAGTTCCGGGCCTAGAGGGGTGCTACCTCACATGAGGTACCTTCCCAATGGGTAAACTGATCCCTAGACCCAGAAATCTAGTTTTGTAGACCGCTTTTTCCTGACTGGAGTCAATGAGGGGTTTTTGTTCTTACTTCATTTTCCCCATTTTAGAAAAAATAAAAATAAAAAGTAAGTGGCGACTTCAAAGCAAAACCATTCCTCCTCGGGGACGGATTTTCCAAAACTCGAAAATCAACCACATTTTATTTTCATTTAAAAGCGAGTCTGCCAGCCCATGGATCGAGTAGGGTCCACAAATTGGCGACTCCACTAGGGATCGAATCCGAGAATCTCTGGTTTCATAAGAGGATCAAGCTTGAACTTGAGTTGGGTATATTAGAGCACATGGTTCTCTGACCAGTGGACTCTTAGGCTACACAAATGATTGATGACCACTTACCTTGGTTGGTATTTGGCATACACTTAGTAGTTGTTTGTGCTTGTGTGTTCACCTTGTGGGATTCTAGCATGCTTGCTCATGGTTAATTGGTACCTAACTATATGTTTATGATTGGCATAGATGGTTAGATTGTGTGTAGATTCTATGGTAGGCTTGCTCTTTGCACATGACTAGTTGTTGCATGGCTACCCTCTCCTTGCATGACTGCTTGATTTTGTTTGTATTTGTGGGGCGACGCTTGTATCCCCTATTTCCGAAATCACTAGTCTTGGTTCGATTATTCCTCATTGATTGCTTAGTTGCTTGGGAGTCATTCCCAATTAGTTACCTTCGACCAAGCTAAGAGTTTGGAGTAGGGTCTAGCGTAGGGGCTATAATCGATGTTTGGGAGCACTATGGAGATGATGGATATCCGAACAATGAAGACCTGTATAGCCTGAGCTGGATTTCATGGATACATGCTGGTCATGTGTCATTTTGATTGTTGGTTAGGATCTTAGGTTACGTATCCCGTCTAGGGTACAGTCATCTAGCTTTTAGGACTTGCCTTTTCCCGTTGTCTAGCTTTTGAGCCACACTACCCCTGAGGTAGTCACCATGTCAGAATTCCCGCTCTTGCCTGTGAAGCCATATATCAGTTTAGCTGTTGACATCACATGTCAATTCATTCTCTCGGAGGATTTTAGTCATACATTACTGGTTTGATTTCAGGATTGATAGTCACTGGGGACTGACATACCCTTTTCCTTTTGAAGGATTGTTGATTGAGAGCAACCTGGGTTCCCGAGCTTGGATCCGGATCGAGGTAGACTTGTTAGAGGATTAGATTCACACAGTCAGTTAGAGCAGACATCAATCATAGATATATGGACCCTAGTACGCTACTGTTGACCAATTGGCTGAGATTACCGATACCATGGCAATCTCTCTGGGATGCTATATTGGGACTAGGACAGAGGATTGATGGGCATCAGGCCCAACCATTGCCAATTTCAGGGGAGCACCCCGCATGACTCTACTGCACCTCCACCACCACTCCACCATCCATCTGGACCCACTATACAGCAGGACTATACAAGTTCCACCTCCACCACCACCACCTGTTCAATCAGCCCCACGGGCCTAGGAGCATTTGTACTGCCAGGGCAGACTGAGACCACACCACATTCTGTAGTGGCCCCGCACTAGATTATTGATGACACCTCAGGCCCGTATCGATAGGATTGAGCAGAGGATCAGGTCTCTGCATGTTTCTGATGGAGTTATAGGTTGGGACGGATATGATGACCTTCCAGTGGCAGCCTTGCCAGTTGAGTTCCGCATGCCGGACATTGAGAGGTACACTGGGATAGGGTGCCCCCGTATTCACTTAGCAGTTATACAGCGCTGTTATGCGCGGGCATAGATTGGATGAGGCACAGATGATCATGCTTTTTCCCTCTGTCGCTGAGTGGTGCCGCTCAGCGTTGGTTTGCATCATTAGACCCTTCGAGGCGTAGGACATGGGCTGATTTGGGACAGGAGTTTATCAGACAGTATTCTTTTAATACTGTAGTGGACGTATCCCGGAGAGAGTTAGAGGCCCTCAGGCAGAGGCCAGATGAGTCGGTCACTTCATTCATCTCCCGCTGGAGAGAGAAGATTGCACAGATTATAGATAGACCCTCAGAGCGCGATCAGATCAGGCATGATTATGCGTAGTCTTCAGCCTCGCTTTGCTAGGCATCTCATGGGCCTTCCCACATACAGACTTTGGATCATTGGTTCAGGCCCTCTATGGCATTGAGGAGGGCTATCTAGAGGATTATGGGCAGACTCTTCCCCTTCAGACTCTAAGGGAAGAAGCCAGGGTCGGGACCCAGACCATCAGATGTTGGTGCCATTGGCATGACAAGACACAGGTCCCACGTCACCTTCCGTTTCAAGAGCAGTTTTCAGACACTCCTTACCAGATGATAGCAACGGGGATCAGTACAGACATGCTACTCCTTTCAGGCCGGATGGGACCTACTTTATCTACATCCGCTACCACAACAGTATATGCTACACAGGCACCTCAGAGGCCACTTGTACAGTACCATCAGTAGTATAGAGCACCACCTCCACCGAGGCCGGCTAGGCAGTTTCCACAACTCGGAGATGCCACTGAGCCGAGCATTTCAGAGATTGGTTGAAGGGGGTTTGATTGTTCCACTACCACCTAGACCACCACCACAGACTACCCCACCCGGATTCAGGACCGATCTTCACTGTGCCTATCATCAGAGAGCGGGTCATGATACAGATAGTTGTGCAGCATTGAGGCATGCTATTCAGGACTTGATTGATCAGGGTTTGGTTGATTTGGGACTGCCCTGGAGTGACTACAGACCCGCTCCCCACTCATGACACTAGAGCTGTACCTCCACCCCCGGGTGGTATACATTCGATTGAGTTTTTGGGAGATGAGATATTCATGATGGGATGGGATGGAGAGGCTCCTCAGCCAATCTGTTTGTATGCAGACTCAGGCTTTAGTGGATACACCCATGGTCAACAGGTCTCCAGGCCATTTAGATTGATTCCAGATGATGTTCCTCGACAGACAACAGTATCGCCAGTATACTTGCAACATGTTCCTCCCATGGCACCCTTCATTCTGTTCCCGGAGGAGTATGGGCCAGTGCATAGAGATGTCCAGATTGTTACGAGGAGTGGGAGGGTAGCTCAGCCCCCACCTATTGATAGACCTTTTGCTGGCATTGATGCTAGAGATGAGATTCAGAGGGAAGATGATGAGATTTTGCGCCAGCTGCGCACCACTCAGGCCCGCATTTCCATTTGGAGCTTATTGGCCTCATCCAGCACACATAGAGACGCATTGATCAGAGCTCTCAGTCAGATTAGAGTTGATACTGCTACCACCCCAGGGGGACTGATCCACTTTCTGACAGCGGATAGGGCTACATGCATAGTGTTTTCTGACAATGATTTACCACCTGAGGGATCAGACCATGTTCGTCCTTTGTTCATCGATGTTGCTTGTTCAGGTCGTAGGGTGCCGTCAGTCCTGTTGGACAACGGCTCCGCCCTTAACGTTTGTCCACTGGTTACTGCCATTGCTTTGGGATTTTCACCATCCGATTTTGGGCCATCCATACAGACCGTCAGAGCTTATGACGGGACTCAGAGGACAGTTATGGGTACTCTCACTACACATGTCATGATCGGTCCAGTCAGATACTCCATACTCTTTCAGGTTTTGAGCATTCAGTCATCCTTTAACCTGCTTTTGGGTCGCCCTTGGATTCATGAGGCGGGTGCTATACCATCTTCGCTTCATCAGAAGGTGAAGTTCATACACGAGGGGCGCATTATCACAATACAGTCTGACACAGATGTTACTACTTCCTCTGAGCCAGTGCTACAGATAAGCCACAGTGAGAACGATTTGCACTTGACCGGGTTTGTTTTTGATGAAGTCCAGGTTGTCAGTTTAGAGGATGACGATAGAGACATGGTACCTATGTCTTTTGATCAGCACAGCAGCACTTTGGTGCTTACATGATGAGAGGCATGTCTTATATGCCTGGTTTGGGATTGGGTCGCCGCCAGCAGGGGCCGCGAGTTTACTATTACAGTTGATCATGACATATCTTATGGGTTGGGTTACATCCCAACGGCAGATGATGCACGACACATGGCCCGACTGCGTAGAGAGAGAGTGAGAGCTCGCATGTCTGGCATTCCATTCGATTATCCCCTTCGCCCGTACACTTTTCAGTTGGCTGACTATTTTATCAAAGAATCAGAGTATGTACCCCGCACAGAGGGAGTTGACCATGTTTCAAAGATGGCTGAGATTCAGGGCATTCAACATGCCCTAGGACAGATTTGTTTGAATTCTGAGACCACCAAGCCACTCGAGGTTGTGACAGTTGCACCCCCATCACCGGATAGAGCCAGTGTTTTTCCATGTGCTTTCCTGAGGAGATCCCTGACTATGATCTACCTATGGATTTGGGGGATGAAACTGATGGAGCGACTCTTCCTGATACTTACATGGACGAGATGGACATGATCGGCACTGGCCGTTTCGGTGATACCCCGCGGGCCCCATTTTGCTTTTGACATGTTTGGAATTTCTATGATGATTCTGATGCTGTGACACTTTATGACGCTTGCACTGACGCAATGGACATGATCGGCACTGGCCGCATTCTGGATGTTTCCCACCCGGGCCTCGATTCTCTTTTGATGTGTTTGGGATTTCTATGCTTGAGTTTAATGGTGATGGACTTGTTGCTACTGATATTACTCATGATACTGTTTCTGTTGAGGGAGCGTCCGACTCTGTGGACCCACCTCTTTCTTTTGACACTATGTCCGGGTTTGTCACCCGCTTTGATGACATTTCTGATGGTAATAATGACATGAGTATTTTCGAGTATTTGCTTGTGTCACAGCATTTTCCTTTGATTGCACCACCAGCACCCATAGCACATGTATGCGATGTTGATGATGTGGGAGACACAGATGACCCACTGGGTGGTAAGTCAGAGTCTAATTCTGATACAGAGGACAGGAAAGTTACACCCATTTCTGGTAGCACAGAGTTGATAGATTTTGGTGTACCAGATCAGCCTAGGGAGATTAGGATTGGCTCTTCCCTATCTCCTGATGAGAGAAGTAGATTGATTGACCTACTCAGGTCATACTTGGATGTATTTGCATGGTCGTATGAGGACATGCCAGGCCTTGACCCCACTATAGTTCAACATCACCTGCCCATTCTGCCACATGCTAGGCCAGTTAAGCAGAAATTGAGGAGACTACATCCCTCGATGGAGTTTGCAGGTTAAGGAGGAGATTCAGAAGCAACTCAGTGTTGGCTTCCTGTCAGTAGTTGAGTATCCTGAGTGGTTGGCTAATGTCGTCCCTGTTCCCAAAAAGGATGGCAAGGTTAGAGTTTGTGTTGACTTTCGAGATTTGAATAAGGCCAGCCCTAAGGATGATTTTCCCCTCCCACACATCGATATGTTAGTTGACAGCACTGCAGGGCACCCTATGTTGTCCTTCATGGATGGGTTTTCTGGGTATAATCAGATTTTGATGGCTCCAGAGGATATGGAGAAGACTTCTTTCATCACTGAGTGGGGTACTTACTGCTATCGGGTCATGCCATTTGGGTTGAAGAATGCAGGAGCCACTTATCAGAGAGCTGCTACTACTTTATTCCATGATATGATGCATAGAGATGTTGAGGTATATGTGGATGACATGATAGTGAAGTCCCGAGACAGGGCAGATCACTTAGCAGCCTTACAGAGATTCTTTGAGAGGATCAGACAGTTCAGATTGAGATTGAATCCCAAGAAGTGCACCTTTGGGGTAACTTCTGGGAAATTGTTGGGTCACATTGTTAGTGAGCGCGGTATAGAGGTTGATCCAGAGAAGATCAAGGCCATACTTGACATGCCAGCTCCGAGGACTGAGAAAGAGATCAGAGGCTTTTTAGGCAGACTACAATACATCAGTCGTTTCATTGCTAGACTAACAGACATATGCGAGCCTATCTTTCGTCTTCTGAGGAAGAACCAGCCTACGGTTTGGAATGATGATTGTCAATGTGCTTTTGAGAAGATTAAGGAGTGTTTACTTTCTCCCCCAGTTTTAGTGCCTCCCACACCGGGCGGCCCCTGCTTCTATATTTGTCAGTTTCAGACATAGCTTTGGGATGCATGTTAGCTCAGCTCGATGATTCAGGAAAGGAGCGAGCCATTTATTATCTGAGTAAGAGGATGCTGGAATATGAGTGTAAATACATTATGATTGAGCGCCTCTGTTTAGCGTTGGTTTGGGTTACCAGGAGACTTAGGCACTATGTGACAGAGTATTCCATACTGTTAGTCTCTCGATTAGATCCATTGAGATATTTGTTCGACCGACCTGTTCTGACTGGTAGGCTCATGAGATGGTTGGTTCTATTGACAGAGTTTGATATTCAATATATGACACAGAAATCGGTAAAGGGAAGCATTGTTGCAGATCATTTGGCTTCTTTGCCAGTGTCCGATGACAGACCAATTGACTATGATTTCCCTGATGAGCAATTTGTTTCAATGACCAGCATTACAGGATGGCAGTTGTACTTCGATGGTGCCGCCAATCAGTCAGGGTTTGGTATTGGTATCTTATTGATATCACCACAGGGTGATCACATTCCCAGATCAGTTCGATTAGTATTTTCTGGTCATCACAGTTTGACGAATAATATGGTTGAGTATGAGGCTTGCATTACGGGCCTAGAGACCGCGCTGGATCTTGGTATTAGACAGTTGGAGATCCATGGGGATTCCAACTTAGTTATACGGCAGACCCAGGGTATCTGGAGGACTCGTGATGAAAAGCTGAGCCCTACCATGCTTACTTAGACCTACTGGTTGCTAGATTTGAAGAGTTGAGATATATTCATCTGCCTAGGGAAGAGAATCGGTTTGCTGATGCGTTGGCCACCTTAGCTTCTGTGGTTGAGATTCCTGCGGGAGTGATTGTGCGACCACTACTGATTGAGACCAGGTCCGCACCCGCTTATTGCTGTTTGATTGGAGATATTGAGAATCAGGATGAGCTACCATGGTATCATGATATTTATCAGTTTCTGTCATGTGGCGATTATCCTGAGACAGCTACATCCAAGGATATGAGAGCATTGAGACAGTTGGCCACCAGATTTGTTATTTGTGGGGATGCCCTTTATAGGAGATCACCTGATGGCCTATTATTATTATGTCTGGACCGCGCCTCTGCAAATCGAGTGATGAGAGAGGTTCATGCCGGAGTCTGTGGCCCACACATGGGAGGCCACATGCTAGCGCGTAAGATCATGAGGACTGGTTACTTTTGGTTGACTATGGAGACAGATTGTTGCCAGTTTGTACAGAGATGTCCGGAGTGTCAAATGCACGGAGACTTGATACACGTGCCACCTTCTGAGTTGCATGCACTTACATCCCCTTGGCCGTTTTCAGTATGGGGTATTGATATTATTGGGAAGATCTCACCCAAGTCTTCCAGTGGGCATGAGTACATCCTGGTGGCTATTGATTATTTCACTAAGTGGGTGGAAGCTACTTCTTATGCTGGATTGACAGCGGCCAGAGTGGCCAAATTCATCAGATCGCACATTATCTACCGATATGGGGTCCCTCATGAGTTGATCTCAGATAGAGGAGCGCATTTCAGAGGCGAAGTGGATACACTGGTCCAAGAGTATGGTATTCAGCATCATCGATCATCTGCATATAGGCCACAGACTAATGGGGCAGTTGAGGCCGCGAATAAGAATATCAAGAGGATTTTGAGAAAGATGGTTGAGACTTCTAGGGATTGGTCAAGAGAATCTCCCTTTCGCATTGTGGGCTTATCGTACATCTTTTCGTACCTCAACTTGGAGCTACACCTTTATCTTTGGTATATGGCATGGAAGGCAGTGCTGCCTAGTTGAGAATTGAGAATGGGATCCTTTGAGAGTAGCACTAGAGTATCAGATATCCAAGGCCTGAGTGGGCCTCAGTCTCGTTATGATCAGCTTCAGCCTTTGGATGAGAGGAGATTGAGGGCAGCAGATCATGTTCAGGCCTATCAGAGGAAAATGACCCATATTTAGAAAAGGGTCAAGCCTAGGAGTTTCAAAAAGGCGACCTAGTCTTGAAAGGTCCTCTAGGGGATTGATCAACGACCCTAGAGGTAAGTTTAGACCGACTTGGAGGGGCCTTATGTTCATTCTGAGATCTGACTCGAGAGGGAGCAGCCTGGTTGACAGACTTGGACGGAAATCAGTTCACGGAGCCAGTCAATGTGGATCAGCTAAAGAAGTTTTATGCGTGAGATCATGGTCAGAGGATGGGTGGCCATCACTTTGAGTAGCCATATTCCCTATTGCACACCCATACATTGATATATCCTATTGCTAGCCCTTTGAGCCTCACGCGGTTTATTATGGCCTATTCTTTCATTCAACCTTGCATACTTTTTCTGACCTGGGTTGGGGGGGCCTGCCCCTGTGCGCTTTTTATTTATTAATTTGGATATGTGAGCATTATGAGCATTGTGTCCATTCTTCGTTTGTTCTTTCTCGCATCATTGCATTGTTTCTTTCTTCTCCATTGTGCATCTTCATCACAGTCTAGCTTTGAGTCTAGTTTCTATCATCTCTATTTGTTTCACTTTTATCTCCTTTTGTATGATGATGACGTGCTCTCATCCCAGGAGCTACCAGTCAGGTTTGTCACACCCTTCGTTCACCTAAGGTTTTATCCAGGATCTTAGTTTGAGGGACCATTTGGGTTGGGTTTGAGGTTCTTGGTTGGATTGTGCTAGTATGGCATTCATCTACTTTGGTTGTTTGTGCGCAAAAAAAAAAAATAATAAATAATGGTATTTGGTTTCATTAATATATGGGATCATCAAGGTCATTTGGATTGAGGAGATTATTTTCTCTGAAAGTGGGTGAGAGCATTGATGATCTTTTCTCCATGGATCGGGAACACATTGGGAGAGGTTTGGGTTCCTTTGCACTAGGTCCCTGGTCATTATCCTGAATCACCATCCCATCTTATAGTGACTTGCCTGATTTGGCCTCTGGATGAGTTTTGTCGTCATGCACACATTGCACATTGTATCCCACTGTTCTCCATTTTGCTTTATCCATCGCATCATTTTTTATCCCTTATCCTACCTTATTGATCGTCGTCTCGCTTTTTAAGCGAGTGTCCTTTGGTGCACTTCACTTGTCATTTCGACATTGTTCATTCAGATGTTGGTTGAGTCACCTTGCTCACATGATTCCTTTGAATATTGACATTGCGCGTACAAGGGTTTGGCAGTATTTATTAGGGCTATTTGGGCCTTTTTTTCCCATCATGTCATTCACCTTTCAACCCGGCCTACATTACGGTCCAAGTCGTAAGACCACCCCTAAGACCATGAGATCTCGTGTTTGCTTCGAAGCATTTAGTAGATAGGTCTGTCTACTGATTGAGTACGAGATGTCGACAAGACTGTGTTCTTGGGGAGTATCAAGTGGTCACAATTGCTTTTCCATTCAGTTTGCTTCCTCGGGTCCATGATCAATACAGATGATACAGAGAATTGGGACCGTTGATAGCGCCTTCGCTTGATTCTTTGACACGTTTCACCCACTGGGCATACTCCCATCCTTCATGTTGGCATGGCTAATACGCATATAATACTGGCAGCCCATTTTGCCTAGAGATGTGTTTGGCA
>JAREIK010000219.1:0-42694 GCA_029783825.1 Sapria himalayana
ATCTGTCTATTTATTTATCTATTTAATGTCTAATCTTTCTGTCTATCCCTCATATTCTAATCTATTTTTTATCTATTTGTCTATCTGTCTCTCCATCCGCTATCCATATGTTGTCTATCTATCTATCTATATATCTATTATCTGTACGTATATGTATATTTACTATTTATCTATCTTTCTATCTATTATATATCTATCTATATGTATATCTATCTATTTTAGTATATCCATTTTTCTATATCTATTATCATTCTATCTATCTATTTTACTATCTATCAATCTGTTTTCTATTATCATTCTATCTATCTATATAACTATCTCTCTATATATTTGTCTATCTATTTGACTATTAATCTTTCTATATCTCTCTTCTTTCGGTCTATATCTATATATATTATATATATATATCTCTATCTCACTTTTTGTGTTTTTAGTCTATCTATATATGTTTCTATTTGTCTATCTATCTATTTGTCTAATAATCTATCTATCTATCTATATATCTATCTATATATATATCTTTCTATCTATATTCTATCATTCTATATATCTATAAATCTATCTATCAAGATGTCAATCTATCTATCTATCATCTGCTCATCAATCTGTCTTTCAATCTATCTATGATCTTTCTATCGATCTATCTATTATTCTTTTTATTAATCTATTTATCAATTTGTTTATCTATATTTTATATCTCTATGCATCTATTTGTCTATCTATTTGTTTATCAATCCGTATATCATCAATCATTCTATCTATCCATGAATCTATTAGTCTATTTATTGTTTATCTATATCTTTATAATCTATCTATCTATCAGTCTATCTATCTGTCTTTATACTTTATATCAGTCTATCTATCTATCTATATGCATCTATCTATTTATATGTTTGTCTACCTATCTGTCTATTTATATATCTATTTATTTATCTATTTATCTATGTATCTATCTCTCTCTATCTATCTACTATTGACTATTTATCAATCATCTATCAATCTCTCTGTCTATCTATTCATTCATTTGTCTATCAATCTATTATATTTTATATGTCTGCCTATCTATCATCTGTGTATCAATCAATCAATCTATCTATCTATATAAAGTCTATTTATTTGTTTATCTATCATCTATCCCTCTATCTATATATCATTTTTGTCTATCTATTTGTATGTCTACTTTTGTCATCTATCTATCTACCTTATATATCTATCTATTTATCAGTCTATCTATCTATCTATTTGTATATCTACAATCTATATATCTATGTAATCTATCTATCTATTTATCAACCCTCTGAATAAAATCTTTTTATCTATCTGTCTATCTATCTATCTGTCTGTCAATATACCTATATATCATCTATATATTATTTTTTCTATTTATCTATCTATCTTTCTATCAATCAATCTATCTATCTGTCTACTACTATCTATAAATCATTATATGAATTAATCTATCTATGTGTGAATCTATCTATCTATTAATTTATCTATCTATCTGTCTATCTGTCTATCTTACTATCTATCTGCCTATTGATTTTGTATATCTGTGTCTATCTATCTGTGAAAATATCTATCTATCTATAGTCATCTATCTATCTAGCTAACTATTTTCCTATTAATCATCATCTATCTATCCCTCTAATTGTATATCTATCTATCTATTATTTATTTAGTTATTTAACTATATGTATATTAACCTATCTCTAATCTACCCATCTTATCTGTTAATCTATTTATCTAACTATCTTCATGAATCTATCTATATCTCTCTCTATTTATCTATCTATCTATCTATTTATCTATCTATCTATCTATTTACTTTCTACTTATTTTTTGTGTCTATCTATCTTTCTACAAGTCGATCCCTATCTATATCTCTCTCTATTCTACATTTCTATCTTATCTACTCTATCTATCTGTGTGTCTATTTGTCTATCAATCTATTGTCTATCTGTATTTTTATTTTTTTGTATTCTATTTAGATATCTATCTATCTATTCTATATGTCTATATGTCTATATGTCTATCTATCTATCTATTTATCTTTATGTCGATCAATCAATGTATCTATATATCGATTTGTCTATTTGTATATTTATCAATCTATTTATATGTCAATCTATCTATTTATTTGTCTGCTTAACTATAAATTATTTATCTATCAATCTAGCTAGCTATCTAATTATTATATGTTTGTCTATCTAGTATATGTATTTCTCTCAATTTATCTATATGTCTATAATTTAACCTATCTACTATGTCTATCTATAGAGTTGTCTATCTAGTTACTATACCATCTATCAATGAGCCAAGATTTCTCCTTTATCGATCTATCTATAGGTTGCTACTATCTATTTATCCTATTTATTTATCTATCTGTCTATCTTCGAGGTAGCGAATATGTCTATCCTATCTAGATATCTATCTATATCCTGCATCTAGCTACCTTTCTATTCGGCTCATCTATATGTTATAACTATCTATCAGTCAGTCATCAGTCTGCCTATTGTCCATATCGATTCTATATATCTATATGTTAATCTTCAAAGTTCTATCTTATATTTATTTGTCGATCAATCTATCTATATATCTATGTATCTTTCTGTCTATCTATTATCTTTCTATAGTATATCTATCTATCAATTTACGTATCAATCTGGATTTATAGCTGAATATCTATCTATCTATCTATTTTCTATCAATCTGTCTAGCTATCTGTCTATCTATCTTTATATTTCTATCTAAATATTTAGCTATGTATCTATCTGTGTGTAATATATATATATATATATATATATCTGATAATCTATCGATCTATCTGTCTATCTACTATCTATGTATTTATTTATCTATCTATGTATAAATTTGTCTATCTAGCTGTCAAATGATATGTCTATCAATCTATCTATTAATTGATCTATCAATCTATATATCTATCTCTTTATCAATTTAATTATCTATCTATTTGTCTGTCTATCTGTCTATCTCTTTATCTATCTATCGAACTATCTATCTTTTAGTCTAACTTTATATCAATATATCTATCTTTATGTCTATCTGTCTGCGTACCTATCTTTCTGTCTGTCTATATATTTGTCTTTCTTTATGTTTGCATATCTAATTATTTGTCTATCTGTGTGTGTGTGTGTGTGTATATATATATATATATATATCTATCTATCTATCTATATGTCTATCTATTTGTCTATCTACCTATTTATCTATCTATATATAATATCTATCTATCTATCTTTTTTGTCTTTCTCTATCTATCTATCTTTTTATCTCTTTATCTCTCTATCTATCTATTTGTCTATCTATCTGTCTAATAATTTGTCAATCTATCTATCTAACTATCTATATACAATCTATTTATTTTTTTAATTATCCATCTATAAATATATCTATCTATTTATAAATCAATCAATCTATATATCTGTCTATTTGTCTATCCATCTATCTATATGTCTATATATCTACCAAATAATCTATCAATCTATCTTTCTATCTACTATCTAATATTTATTTATCTATTTATTTATAAATCTATCTATTTATAAATCTATCTATCTACCTATCAATCAATCTTTCTATCAATCAATCTATCAATGTGTCTAGTAATCAGGGTATCTATCTATCTATTAATTTGTCTAACAATCTTTCTATCTATATATCTATCTATCTAACTATCTATTATTCTATCTTTATATTTGTATTTCAGACTTTCTATCAATAAATCTATTTGCTTATTTATCTATCTTTATATCTATCTATCTGTCTTTGTATCTATATGTCTATATTTATGTTTGTCTATCTTTTTTTTCTATCTTCGTATCTATATACCTATCTATCTATCTATCTAATTGTCTATCTATCTATCTATCTATCTATTTTATCTATATTTCTATCTATCTATCTATCTATCTACCTATATATCTATCTATCTGTCTATCTATCTGTCTATCTTTCTATCTATTTTCTATGTATCTTTCTATTATCTATATGTATATCTATCTGTATATCTATTTGTCTATATATATATTTATATATATATATATATATATATATATATATATATATATATATATATATATATATATATTTGTTTATCATCTATCGATTTATCTATTTATTTATCTATCTATATATCTAATAATTTAAATACCTATATATATGTCTATCTGTCTGTCTGTCTATCTATCTAGCTATTTATTTGTCTTTCATCTATCTAACTATCTATTTATTTATCTAATAATCAATCTAACGATCTATCTACCTATCTATCTATCTATCTGTCTATCTATCTTTGTATTTATTTTTCTATCTTTTATCTATGTATCTATTCGTTTGTCTATTTTTATATCATTATGTCTATCTATGTATCTATTTGTCTATCTTTTATCTATGTATCTATTTGTCTATCTATTTTTATATCATTATGTCTATCTATCTGTTTGTTTATTTGTTTTTCTATCTATCGATCTATCTATCTAACTATATTTCTAAGTATCTTTCTATCTATCAATCAATCAATCTATCTATCTATATGTCTATATATATGCATATATATATATATATATATATATATATATATATCTGTTTATATATCTATCTATCTGTTTATCCATGTGTTAATCTGGCTTTTATCTATCTGTCTATCTTTTTGCTTATTTATCTACAAATTTATTTGTATGTGTCTATGACTATCTATCAATATACTATCTATATGTTTATCTTTCAATCTTTCTAAATATATAAATATATCTGTATCTCTTTATGTATATCTATCTGTATATCTATTTGTCTATTTATTTATCTAACTATTTGTCTATATATTTATCTTTCAATTTATCTTTCAATTTATCTTTCAATTTATCTATCTGTTTACTTTTTTGTATATCTAACTATTTATCTATCAATCAGTCTTTCTATCTATCCATTTTTCTCTCTATCTGCCTATCTATTTAAAAATCTATCTATTTATGTATCTATCTATCTATCTATTTATAAACATGTCTATCAATCAATCTATCTATCTAACTTTCTATCTGTCTCTCTATTGGTCTAACTATGTGGTTATATATTTGTTTATCTATCTTTGTATCTATCTACCTATCTATCCATTTCCAATGTATCTATCTAAAAATTAATCATTTTATGTGTCTATCTACCTATCTATCTAACTATCTGTGTATATATCTATTTGTTTATCGATCTATAAATCTATCATTATATCTATCTATATATCTAACTATATATCTATCTAACTATATAACTATCTATTTATCTATCTATCTATCTATTTATCTGTCTATCTATCTAGCTATCTATCTATATGCTTGTCTATCAATCTATCATATATATGTCAATTAATCAATCATTCTTTCTTTCTTTATATAAATTTATCTATCTATCTATTTATTTGTTTATCTATTTTTCTTTCTATCTGTCTATTTATCTATCTATCAATCTGTCTATCAATCAGTCTATCTATCGATCTATTTAAAAGTCTAACTATCTATTTTAATATATATCTATCAATCAATATATCAATCAATCTATCTATTAATCTATCTATCTATATATATATGTCTATTTATATATGTTTAAATCTCTATCTATGTATCTATCTAATACTCTATCTATCTATCTATCTATCTATATATCACTATATCTATATATCTATATATTCTATTTTTCTATATATATATATATATATTTATTTATTAGCTTTTTAAGAATATCATACATAGATGTTTGCCCCTGCTAAATTTTTTAAGAATTAAACAATTGAGTAATATTTTTATTATTAGCTTTTAACATTCAGTATATATTATAATAATAAATATAAATTTTTTTAATGATCTTCTCACTTTAAGTAATTTTTTGAATTTTAAAAATTATTAATGATATCAAATAATATGAAATTTTATTCCATTAAAATTATTTCATATTATCTTCATAATAATTAATATGAATTTTTAAAAATTAATAACCATAAAATGTATATATTTATATATTTTTTTAACATTAATAGTATTTTATAACTCTTAGGAGAGTGGCTAGAAGACAAATCATCTTTTCATGTATGTCTTATTATATAAAGTTTATAAATTTTGTCGCTATTTGATTTTTTTATAAGGCTAAACATATATTTTTTTAATTTGTTTATATATTTATTATTTAATAAATTTTAAAATAAAAAATTATAAGGTATTTATTTTTCATGTGTACCTTGCTACACGCACATGAATATTGTTGAAAAAATTTTGATAATAAATAAAAAAATTAATTTTTTTATATTTTATATATATATATTGTTTATTTAATGTTTTTATAATTAAAAATTTAAATATTTTGGTAATATATATAATCACTTGTTGTCTAGAGGCAAGAGATAACTCAACAAGCGAAGCGGCTAAGTCCTTCATTGTCCACCTCTATCTCTTGACACTGACACATCAAAACCTAATCAAAGAGTAATATAAGCGAGATTTCTTATTGATTTAAGGTATGTTTTCTATCTTAATTCTTCATCAATTATCTTTATGCAAGAGTGTGCATTTTGATTTTGTTATTTTTTATTCCAAAATTCTTCTTCATTAATCACCATGGTAAGCTTGGATTGCTTATATAAACTTATTCATATACATACTTCATGCATTTGTGATATAATGCATTCTCATTTTGTATATGTTGATGGTGCACAGTAGGTATGCCGACTTGATATCTACATCAGTATACATAACTATATATATAAACAATATACATAAATAGCATATATAAACATAAGTGTATTTTATATATGTGTATTTACACATAACTATGCATCAATATTCATGTGTGATATAATTCAAATTTCTTATATAAGTGTTTTACAATATCTATAACTATAAAAATAGTATACATAAACATAACTATATATAAATATAACAACATATATTTAATACACACACACACACACACATATATATATATATATGTATTTAACATTATGTATATCAACATATTACTATATATAAATGTATTTATCTACATTAATATACATAACTATATATAAACAGTAATCATAAAAAGTATACATGGGTGGTATTTGGTATGCTGACTTGATATCTACATCAATATACATAACTATATATAAACAGTATACATAAACAACATACATCAACATAAGTGTATTTTATATAAGTGTATTTAAACATAAATATACATCAATATTCATGTGTGATATAATTCGAATTTCTTATATAACTGTATTTTACTATATTTATAACTATAAAAATTGTATACATAAACATAACTATATATAAATATAACAATATATATTTAATATACATACATACACACATACATACATACATACATACATATATATATATATTTAACAATATGTATTCAACATATTACTATATATAAATGTATTTATCTACATCAATACCTATACATAGCCATATGTCTTCATGTATATAATTACATGAAAAACAATATATAACTACATATACAACATGTATAACAACATGCTTCAGAAACTTAATATCCATTCATATCATTCATCTCATTCATACATATCTTTTTTGGATATTGTATGAATCATTATCATTTTTCCATATATTTTAGGAACTTTAATTTTATTTTTTCAAACTAAAATGTATTTTTATTATATTTTTATATGTTTGTATAATAATTATGATTTAATATGGTTAGATTTTGTATTTTTGTTTCACATAATATCATTTAACTAAAATTGATTTCTAATAAAATGTTCATTTGTTTAAAATACAAGTTGTAAATTTCAAAATAAATAACAATATGTTTGTGTAATAAATATTATAAAAAATTTTTAAAATATATACATGATGTAGTTTCAATTTACAAAGATAAAACTATAAAATTAAAATTTATCTACAAAATAAAATTTTTGCCTCAAAATATGCAATATGTTATATTTATTATAAATAAACAATGTTCGAAATGTATTTATTAATTACAAAAAAAAACATTGTAATGTATTAAATTTTAAAAAATATATAAAAATAATTATTGAAAAAAAAACAAATTCATATATTGATATATTTTGAATAAAATTAAAAAATAATTACTTGTAGAAAAATTTACTCATGTATTTATATGGTAATTTGTTTTGTTTGAACATAATTACAGAAATAATTGATTTTTTACCAAATATTAAAGGCATGTATCTATATGCACTGCATTATATTTATTTGAATTTTAAAGTTTCTAAAAATTTATTAAAAACAATAAATAATAGGTAGAAATATATCATAGACATTAATATTTTAATAAAAAATTTATATAGAAAAACAAAAATAATATTATCTATTTATGAACTATATTTTCATTTTTAACATAAATGTAAAAACAAAATAATTTACAAATATGCCAACTTCATTTATTTATATAAGTATAATGATAGTTATTTTAATATAAATATTAAAAAAATAACTATGAATAAAATAGATGCTCATATATATAATTCATAATTTCATTTTATGCATTAATATGCTTCACACAAACACACACATATGCATACACACACACACACACACACACACACACACACACACACACACACACACATATATAATAGATTCATGTGTAACTTTAAAAATACATTACCTATATAGGTATATGTGTATGTTTGTGTGGGTGTACAATAGTATATGCATTCATAAAAATTTAAACACACTACTTTTAAAATGTCGATACATGTGTGAATATATACAGAAGTACAAAAATGTGTATGATGATATATAATGTATAGGAATGTATATGGATGTATAAATGTGTGTGTGTGTGTGTAGGGCAGTGTTTATGCACATATATATTTATGCATATATATGTAAATATCATTATTAATTTTGAGAAGAAAAATACTTTAGCACATAAATATTAAAATAGTCCACAAATTTGCGAGAGCATGAGCAAAAAGTATCATTTCTTATCTAATATCTATCTAATATTATAATTTGTTGAGAGTTCTACTATAACACTTTGCCTCAAAATTTGATCAGAGTTCTACTTGCAATGATAAGGTTCATTCAATACTACATACCATGGAGTTACATTTTCATTCAATATTATAATTTGTTCAAATAAAAAAATCTATCTAATATCTTCTTCAAAAACTATTCTATCTTCTTTTCCTTGTCTTGCTAAGCTATTTTCAATGTTGATTATATGTACATTTCTTATCTAATATCTCTAGAACTATTGTAATAGTAAAATCCATCAAACCAATCTAGGCCTAACATCTTTCTTTTCTATGAGATATTTGATTATAGAATATTTAGTATATACTATGACTTTGGTTCCCAATAAATATGATATTAATTTTCCAAAAGAAAAGATTGTTTATACAAGTTCTTTCTCTATAGTGGTGTAATTCAATTGGGCATTTGAAAGTGTGTTGTTATCATACTATATGATAACTATTTATAAATATTTGTATAACTATATAAAACTCTTCATAATTTATATTTAACTATATTTGTAACTATGTAAACTATTTTTATAACTATATTAATAACTATATATAACTATTTTTTTAACTATATAATAATTTATAACTATATGAGTAATTCTATATAACTATATTTTTAACAAAATATATCATATGTATAATAATATATAACTATATATAATTCTATTTTACTAAATGTATAACTATAAAAATGTTATATATAACTATATCTTTAACTACATACATATATATAACTATATGTGTATAACTATATATAAATATTTGTATAACTAAGTAATACTTTATATAATTAAATATAACTATATTTGTATCTATGTATAGATATATCTATTCATATAATTAAATCTATATATTTATTTATAACTTTGTATATATTTATATATAACAACTTATGACTACTTGTATGAATATATCTATATATAATTATATGTTTGATATAAATCTTATTTTAATTATATATACTATAGGTATAAGAACATGTAGAGCTTGATCGCCTTCTCTCGTGACCATCTCTTAAGGTCTATTGATTATGTTTCTTTCTCTCATTAGATCTCTTTACTTCCATATGACAAAGGGATTCAGATTTAGTGGAAGAAATGAGGTTTACATTCACAAAGCTATTTAGCAAGCTGTTTGCCAACAAGGAGATGAGTATTTTTATGCTAGGTGTTGATGTTGGCGGTAAGACAACCATTCTGTATAACTTGAAGCTTGGTTAAATTGTCACCACAATTTCTACTATTGTTTTCAATGTAGAAATTGTTGAAAATAAAAACATCAATTTCATTGTGTGGGATGTTGGGGTCAAGATAAGATTCACCCTTTGTCATTGAGACCAAGGTCTCATATTTGTGGTGGACAGCAATGAAAAATATCGAGTTGTTGAAGCCGGTGATGAGTTGCGTAGTATGCTAAACAAGGAAAAGCAGCGAGATGCAGTTTTGCTGGTGTTTGTCAATAAACAATATCTTACCAATGTGATGAATGCAACTAAAATTACTGTCAAGCAAGGACTTCACTCTCTTCACCAAAACCATTGGCACATTCAGAGCACCTGTGCTAACTCTGGCGTGGGCCTCTACGAGGGTATTGATTTTCTTTCCAATTACATTGCCAGCAAATCATAAACAATTTTAGCAGGATGAGACAAACTTTGTTGACAAATCTGGATGTGGATCTAATCTTTGCCGATTTTGCTTGAGTTTTGTTTTATTATGTGGATGTCAGTATCTGTTTCTAGGGGGATTCAAATTGTATTTATATTTATATATTACATGCCTGAAATACAAGGCCGCATTTACTTTGTTCTAATCTATTGTAAGCCGAACTTGTTTGTTTTATATTTTTTTGTCTTTTTGCCATTGGATCCCAAAAGAATAAGAACATATAAGTATACATAATTTTCTTTGACTATATGTATACCTATAAAATATTAAACATAACTATAATTAAAAATATAATTAACAACATTTATTTAATATACATTTTTATATATTATTATATAAAAATGTATTTTACCATTTATATACCTATAGATAACTATATGTATACATATATAAAATTATATAATTAAATATATATACCTACATGTATAAATATAAGTATAACTATATGTGTAACTATATGTATAACTACATGTAATTATAAAATAACATACAACATTATGGTTAACTATATGTGTATAACTATATATAAATATATGTATAAATATATATAAATATTTGTATTACTATATAAAACTTTATATAATTAAATATAACTATATTTGTACCTCTGTATACATATATGTAAATCTATATATTTATTTATAACTTTATATATTTATTTATAACTATTTGTATGAATATATCTATATATAACTATATGTTTAATTATATAAAAATATTTATAGCTATATTTACTATATGTATAATAACATATAACTATAAATAATTATATCTTATTACATGTATAACTATAAAAGTTTATACATAACTATATTTAAATATATAATTTATAACTTATATTTAATATACATTTCTATATATTAGTATATAAAAATTTATTTTACTATATCTATACCTATTCATAACTATATGTATAAATATATAAAATTATATGAAAAAATATATATACCTACATGTATAAATCTTAGTATAACAATATGTGTAACTATATGTATAACCACATGTAACTATATTAATAATTACATGTATAACAACATACGACATTATGTTTAACTATATGTGTATAACTATATATAAATATTTGTATAACTATATAATACTCTATATAATTAAATATATCTATATTTGTAAATATGAATACATATATAAAATTATATAAAAATATATATATACTACATGTATAAATATATGTCTAACTAATGTGTATCTCTATGTATAACCACATGTAACAATATTTATAATTACATGTATAAAAAAATATAACATTATGTTTAAATATATGTGTATAATTATATATAAATATTTGTATAACTATATATAAATATTTGTATAACTATATATAAATATTTGTATAATTATATAAAACTCTATAAAATTAAATATAACTATATTTGTAACAATGTATACATATATGTAAATCTATATATTTATTTATAACTTTATTTATTTATGTATAACTATTTGTATGAATATATTTTTATATAACTATATGTTTAACTATATAAAAATATGTATGGCTATATATACTATATCTATAATAACATATAACTATAAATAATTGTATCTTATTATATGTACAACTATAAAAGCTTTATACATAACTATACTTAAATATATAATTTACAACTTATATTTAATATATATTTGTATATATTAGTTTATAAAAATATATATTACTATATCTATACCTCTACATAACTATATGTATAACTTTATAAAATTTTATGAATAAATATATATACCTACATGTATAAATATAAGTATAACTATATGTGTAACTATATTTATAACCACATGTAACTTTATTTATAACCAAATGTAACTATATTTATAGTTACATGTATAACAACATACGACATTATGTTTAATTTATGTGTATAACTATATATAAATATTTGTAAAACTAAATAAAACTTTATATAATTAAATATAACTATATTTTTAATTATTTATACATATATGCATTCATATATGTAAATCTATATATTTCTTTATAACATTGTATAATTTATGTATAACTAATTATAACACTCGTAAGAATATATATATATATATATATATATATATATATATATATATAACTAAATGTTTAACGATATATAAAAATTTATAACTATATATATTATATGTATAATAACATATAACTATAAATAATTATATCTTACTATATGTATAACTATAAAAACTTTATACATAACTATATTTTAATATTAATTAACAACATATATTCAATATACATTTTTATATATTAGTATAAAAAATGTATTTTAGTATATCCATACCTATACATAACTATATGTATAAATATATGAAATTATATGAAAAAATATATATTCATACATGTATAAATATAAGTTTAACTATACAATTAACTATATGTATAAGCACATGTAACTATATTTATATTTATATGTATAAAAACATACAACATAATATTTAACTATATATGTATATCTATATATAAATATTTGTATAACTATAAAAACTCTATATAAATAAATATAACTTTAATTTTTATTATGTATACATATATGTAGATCTATATAATTGTTTTAAACTTTGTATACATTTATGTATATCTACTTATAACTACATGTATGCATATATCTATATATAACTATAAGTTTAACTATATGTAACTATTTATAACTACAATTACTATATGTGTACTAACATTTAATTATATATGGGATAATACTCATTTGTTGCACTAATTTTAAATTAAATGACAAAAGATATAATATCAACAATATGTAAGCACATAGCATGAGAGTGTCCGTTGGTCAGGCTCATATATGGTATAATACAAATAAGGGTCGCACTTTTACCTATTCCCATCCCTTGTGCCTCAGGCTCATATATGAACTTATGTATGAAAAAAGTTGTAATATTTGATAGGTTTCTACCAAAGAAATTTTTTTTTATTTTATATAACTCCTGATTCTAATAGTATATTCTCTGTGTGTCTCTCTCTCCCTCTAATTCTTTCTATGTCACTCTCTTCCTCTTTTTCTTTCTGTCACACTCTCCCACTCTCTCTTATTATTTTATTTCTCGCTCTCATTTCTTGCTTGTTCTCTCTCCCTCTCTCTCCCTCTATCTCTCTTTTGCCATTTCTCTCCCCCTCTTCCCCCTTTCTCTCTCTCCCTCTCCCTCTTCCCTTTCTCACACACACACACACACACACACACTCTCTCTCTCTCTATCTCTCTATCTCTCTATCTATCTATCTATCTATCTCTTTCTCTATCTCTCTCTCTCTCCCCCATTTCTCCATTTCTCTACCCCTCTCTCTCTTTCCCCACCTTCTCTCTCTCTCTCTCTCCCCCTTTCCCACTTCAAACATTAAATGTCATTCTTTTTTTCTCTCATTAATTGTGCATTATCTTATGTTGCTCCCTTTATCTAGTATTACCTTGATATCTATTAATCTTTATCATGCTAATTATCATTTTATCTAATCATGTAGATTCTACAAACACATTGCCTCTATATTCATGATATTTAATTTTTAAATATTAATCTGTATGTAATTTTATTTAATTATTAGTATATTTTGAAGTAATAAAATGTTTAATTCTAAATAATGATTAAGCATTATTTTTTGTGAATAAAACAGGAGAAAATGAGTTCAAATAATCAGTGGATGTACAAAAAGTTTATGAATGAAATTTTAAATAAATATTTTTTGAGTGGGGTTGAAACTTTCATCAATTTTGCATGTAGTCAATTGAGATGGATGGATGGAGAAAAAATTAAGGGTCCATATAATCATCACAAGTGTCAGAATATCCCTTTTCATGATGCAAAACTTTATAAGATACTATTTGGCTAAATAAGGCTATGTGCCAATTTATTTTGTTTGGATTTATCATGGGTAAAGTATAATGGCTCTGAACATTGACCAAAATGAGAGTACTGAATCATTTGCTTGTGGTGAAGAATCATCAAACACATACCATAGAATGATAACGGAAGCTACTGGTGCTAACTTCAATATGGATTATGTGGATGAACCACCTAATCTTGAAGCTCATAAATTTTATGAAATGCTTAAAGCTACAGATAAAGAGTTGTTGCTTGGTTTTAAAACACATTTGTAATTGTCACTTGGGGCTTGACTTATGAGCATTAAGTCAAAAAATCATATGTCTGAGAAATTATTTGATCAGGTGACATAACTAATGAAGGAGATTATTTCGGATAATAATTTGATCACTAACAACTTTTACAATACTAAGTAGTTACTATGAGGAATGGTTCTACCAATGGAAAAAAAATTCATTATTATTTCAATGGATGTACGTTATATTGGGGTGGTAATTGTGATTTAATTAGATGTAAGTTTGTTGATCATCCTTGATTTAAGAAGTCATCTCGTGTTGTAGATACATGACAAAAATTAAAAGTTGCATTTAAGAAGATGTATTATTTTCTATTAATTCTTCGATCACAGAGACTATATGCATCAAATGCTATAGAAAATGATATGAGGTGGCATTCTGAGCATGAGGTAGAAGAAGAGGTAATGAGGCATCCATCAGATTCACTTGCTTGGACGCATTTTAATCATAGACATCAAGATTTTGTAGCTAAAAGTTGAAATGTGAGATTGGGTCTCTACAGTGTTGGATTTCAACCATTTGTGAAAACTAGACAATATTATTCAACATGGCCAATGATAGTGACACTTTATAACTTCCCTCTGTGGTTGTGTATGAAGAAGTATTATATGTTTTTGTCAAAATTGGTTATATGGCCAAAAAATCCAAAAGACATGCTAAATATTTTCTTACTGTCTCTTATTGTAAATTTAAATCATTTGTGGGATGTTGGCATGAATACATATGATATCTCAAAGAAACAAGTTTTATTATGTGGGCGGCCCTTATGTGGATGGTAAGAGACTTTTTTGCATATTCAATGTTGTCTGGTTGGAGTACTGCAAAATGATTCGCATGCCCATATTGCATCACAAATTCTGATGCGTTTACGATCAAATTTAGTGGTAAACAATCATGGTTTGATAACCATCATAAGTTTCTACCTACGAATCATCCATTTCAAAGAAATAGAACTGTATTTAGAAAAAATAAAACTGTGATTACAGTTTCTCCAGTAGTTTGTTCAGGAGATGATATTATGACAGAGATTCAGAGTTTGTGTTTGAAGAAGGTAATTATAAAGGATGCTACTGGAAGTAATGGACCAATAGGAAAAATATTTGGCTAGAAGAAACATAGTATATTTTGGGACTTGCCCTATTGGAATTCCAATTTTATTCATCATAACTTAGATGTAATGCATATTGAAAAAAATATGTTTGACAATATTTTCAACACTGTCCTTAATGTAGACAAAAAAACAAAAGACACTTTAAAATCAAGACAAGAGCTGAATGATTACCGTCGGCATCCTGAATTGAAACTGAATGAGGCAACAAGAAAATGTCCTAAAGCTTGCTACACACTTAATAAGAAGGCAAGATAGATGTTGTGTGAATGGATTAAAATTTGAAATTTATTGATGTATATGTGTCAAATATGGGTAGATGCGTTGATATGAAGAATCTTAATATATTTGGAATAAAAAGTCATGACTGTCATGTATTTATGCAGAGATTAATACCAATTGCATTCAATGAATTACTTACCCTAAGTCTTTGAAAGGTCCTTACAGAACTTTGTTTTTCAAACAACTAACTACAACCACAATCAAAATAGATGACATGGTAAGGCTGGAGAATGACATTCCACTTATTATTTGTAATTTTGAATGTATATTCTCATCAAATTTTTTGACTCGATGAAGCATTTGCCAGTCCATTTGGCATATAAAGCAAGGATAGCAAGGCCATTGCAATACAGGTGGATGTATTCTTTTCAAAGGTAAGTATATATAATTTGCTATGTTTTATTATTTCATACATAAAGTAATATTGTAAATCAATATAATTGAAATTTAACATTGTGATTGTAGGTATCTTCGTAAGTTGAAATTGAATGTTAGAAACAATGCAAAAGTTGAAGGTTCAATTTGCAATGCATATTTAGTAGAAGAAGCATCATCATTTTGTTCTTATTATTTTGAGTATCCTGTAAATACAAAGAATAGAAATGTGACTCGTAATGGTAAAGGTCATGTGATGCTAGAAGATGATTCTATGGAAAAACTATCTATCTTCAAGCACCCTGGAAGAGCATTTGGAAGATGATTGAAAAGATGTATGATAGATAAAGAGTACAAAGCAACTCGGAGCTATGTTTTACTTTATTATGAGGAGGTAGCACCATATATTAAGTATGTATACCTAAAATGGTTGTAGGTTTAATCATAATTAAATTTTATCTTTAATAGGAATTATTAAAAATTGATATATACTTTTCTATATTTTTTTATATTTGTGCAGTATTTATATTGAACAGTTAAAATATATGTAACCAATAATTTCCAGTAATGATTTCGATTATATTCTAGAAAAACTAAATTTGTGAATTGGTTCAAAAATTATGTGAGAATTAATAAGTTTTAAATATTTGAATTATTTAATTTATTAGTATCTTTTATTTGTTAATATCATTTTTTTAATTTATGTCGTAGGCAATTGATCCTTCAAATGGAGATTCAAATATTTTCATTTTGAATCAAAGTAAATGCCCATTTAGAAATGTGACAACCTATCCTAGGTATTTTGTTAATGGATATAAATTTCATACAATTGGGCATGGTTCTTCTAAAACAAAGTAAAGGCTCATGTTATAGTGCATATGAGATTGATTATTATGGTCAACTCAAAGAAGTTATTGAGTTTGAGTATCATAGACTCGAAAATAATAGGATTGTAATATTAAAGTGCGTATGGTTTGATCATACATGAAATATGGGCACAAAGATTCATTCAGATTATAAGCTAGTGGATGTTACGCATTAACTTGGATATACATGAAATACGGGCACAGAGATTCATTCAGATTATAAGCTAGTGGATGTTAAGCATAAACTTATATATAATCGTTATGAGTCATTTATTATGGCAGTTCAAGCCGCTCAAGTATATTATTATACATATCCGAGTTTATCTCGTGATAATAGTGATTGATGGGAAATTTGCAAAATCAAAGATCGATCAAATTTTGAAGTACCAACATCTCAACAAAGAAGTGCAGACTTAGATATTGCACTGGAATTCCAGAAAAATGACATAAATAATATTGAGTCTATGCATGTTGATGAATATCCAGAAAATTTATATGACTCAAATGGTGGCCTAATAGAAATTGAAGATGATCAATTTCTATTTAAATATGAGTTCGAACTTCTATCGGAATCAAACAAAATATGAGAAAATTCATTGAAGGATGACAGTGATGATGATAATTAATCTGTTATAATTTTGTTATAATATTAAACTATCAAAGACTTTCTATATTTTGTTGAAATCTATCGGTGTGTTTTATTCTAAAATACATGTTTGTTCATCGTATCTCTATTATTTGTTCTATCTTTTATTTTATCCAGTAGATGGCGCCCACCTTATTATGATGTGATGTTTGTGCTCATGAATATCTATCTAATTTCTATTTCTGCATTTTTATTTCTTGTTTGAGTTTCGGAGTTTTCAATTCAAATAATAACCACAACATACTAGTAGTTGTGGTCCCATTTATACTCCAACATCTTAGTGTAGTCGTAAGACTACTTACATGTATTCCCTAATTTTTTTATGTTACAAAATAATTTAATAGTGTTTTATATTATTGTTATTATTTTTGATTTTTTAGAATATTAATAATACAGTTAGAAGTATTTTTTAATAGTGGTAATGAATATTATTGGTAAATTAACTTATAAAAGATTTTATATTTCTTATTATCTTTTTAATCTCGGTAGTATCTTAAAATTTTGAATAATAAAATTTCACGTATTTTAACTTATAACAAGGATCCAACAATATCGCTGCAATTAATACCACATTCATCTTGTCATTGTGACAATATTTTTAAAATGTAATGCACATTATTATGGGCATAATTCATGAAAAAAAATATTTTTGCTTTGTTATCATTATAAAAGAATGATTTGAAGCAATTCACTTCATGAAAATAAGTGTTAAAAGTAATATATTTGATATTTTGACCCCTAAATATGTAATGTGGTGGTATAAAACTTTTATATGAAATCATACAAACTTCTCATCATTTTTCAATCTTCTTTAATTATCTATCCTTTTTGTTCAATCATAAAATTTAATGTTGAGATTTATCTTGTTGGTATATCCAAACACAAAGATTTGTTAGACACAATTCTTTCTTCTCCAATATGTTTTTTGAAAAATTATAAATGAGAATAAGAATTCTTCACATATTTCATATATTAATAAAAATGAATAAATGAATTTGCAATCTCATTTATTTTATCTTTTACTATAAGAATCAGGACATAAGAGAGATATTGCACATGAAAAAAGTTTTCATCTAATAATAATTCATTTTTTTATGCTTAACCAACATACAACATTATGTTTAATTATATGTGTCTAACTATATATAAATATTTGTATAACTATAACACTCTATATAATTAAATATAACTATATTTGTAACTATGTATACATATATGTAAACCAATATATTTGTTTATAACTTTGTATATATTATGTATAACTATTTGTATGAATATATCTATATATAACTATATGTTTAACTATATAAAAATATTTATAACTATATATAATATATGTATAATAACATATAGCTATAAATAATTGTATCTTACTATATGTATAACTATAAAAGCTTTATACATAACTATATTTAGATCAAGTAGTAAGCCAACAATGTACATCATGATATATCTTATCAAATAAAAAATATATAATTTATTTTCTATGCGAAAGAGTTGTCATACTTTTTGAGTATTTGATCTTAATACTAAAAAAAATTTCAGATATTTCAAATAATGTCTGAAACTTGGTTTGTAGATTTTAGTTTAGATATATCAAACTGATTATCTCATGTAATTAAATCATTATTATTATATACAATTAGTTTCACATACTAATATCTTGATCATCTTAAAAAAATAGAAATATTTGACATATTTCTATGAGACAATATAGTAAATATTGAGTAAAATGATTAAATCATTTCTTGAGAGACTGCTTGAAGCTATAAAATGCCTTTCATATTCCATATATCATATATGTGTTCTCTGCTTTCAGGAACAATAAATCCTAACGACTACTACATAAGCATTTTTTTATATAAATTATTATAAAGGAATGTATCCTTTATATCTAACTAATACATTTTTTATATATGTGATGATAAATAGAAAGTAAAAACTTATTAGTGGTCATGTTAATCTTATGAAATAATTTGTTCCAAAAATCAAAATTTTAAGGCTATGTAAAATCATTCATTACCAACATAGTCTTGTCGATCAATCTTTTCCCTCGGTCCCTCTTTATTATATGCATTTGTCTATAATGTAATTGGAATGTCTAACTCATTATTCTAAACTAAATCAACTGATATGATAGAAACTACATTTAAAATAGATTTTGAATGTATTTATTTAGTATATACATCTTTGGATTGAGATCATCAAGTCTTTTAATGCTCATTTCTATCTCTCTTTCTTGGTGAAATTTAAAAGTCATGTCCAGTAGATCATGATTGCTTTAGAAGTTCTTATTTTGTATGTATATATTAGAGGTCATTGTATTGATGTGATGACAAGAATCTTTGTCAAAGGACAATATGTCTTGTATTTGAGATGTATTAGACAGAGCTTTTATTGATTTTTGAAAGAATATTATTGAGATATCAATATCTCATAAATCTTGCACTAAGTAAGGGTCTTGTATTCTGGGTACAACCTCCAATGATATTATTGAATAATGCTTTTCTCGTAGTTCTTATTTTTTGGAGTGAACATGATGTTAAGTATTCATCATTTAAGCATTTTTTTAATTTTGAGGATACCGAGAAAATTTATCAAATATTCAATTGTAATATTTTAATAATTTAGTACTCCTAAATATTTTAAGAGTATGATAATGATGTGCTTTCATTAATATCCTCTCTCTAGGTAAGTTCATGTAGGACCTTCTTTTCTCTTGATTTAGGGTGATATCCAAAATCAAGGCCTCATTAATAAATTATAATTTTATAGGCTATGTCTTCCATCTGGTTATGAGTATGGTTTTTTATTGATGATGCAATTTCAAACATTCATATGTTAAAATGTAATCATTTATTTTAGCTTGTTCTTATATATATATGTGTGTGTGTGTGTGTGTGTGTGTGTGTGTGTGTGTGTTTGTATGTATGTATGTATGTGTGTGTGTGTGTGTGTGTGTGTGTTTGTATGTGTGTGTGTGTGTGTGTGTGTATGTATTAAATTTTCATCCTATAAAATTCAGGTGCAAATTTTTTGTGCCTTGTGTTTTTAGGTTCGACAAAATTTCGAACAATCAAAGATATTTTTGTAGCCCTGGTTCTAAGGTGTTGTTCCATTTTTTTTATGCTTATGATAGAATATCTAGCTGTTTGATGTTCATTCTCTATGATGGGTGTCTACACTCTACTTTATGTAAATACTTGTAGAGGGAAGATAAAAAGGTCATATATGTATGTATGTATCCATGCATGTATGTATCCATGTGTGTGTGTGTGTGTGTGTGTGTGTATTGAACTTTCATCTTGTAAAATCTAGTTACAAATTTCTTGTGCCTTGTGTTTACAGGTTCAACGCAATTTCGAACAAACAAAGATGATTTTTGTAGCCCTGGTTAAAGTGTTTGTTCCTTTTTTAATTCTTATGATAGACTATCTAACTGTTTGATGTTCATGCTTCATTATGAATATTTATGCTCTACTTTATGTAAATACTTGTAGAGGGAAGAGAAAAAGGTCATATATGTATGTATGTATCCATGTATGTATAAATGTATGTATCTATTGAACTTTCATCATGTAAAATCTAGTTGTTAATATCTTGTGCCTTATATTTTCAGGTTCAACGAAATTTTTTTCAAACCAAGATGATTTTTTATGCTTATAACAGAATATATAGCTATTTGATCTTCATGCTTTATATTTGGTGCTTACGCTCTACTTTATGTAAATACTTGTACATATATACCAGTATATATGTATTTGTACACATATACATATATACTGGTATATATGTACAAGAATTTACTAGTTTTTGTGTATATGTACATATATACCAGTATATATATATATGTACACATATACCAGTATATGTGTACATATACACTTTAATATATGTACATATAAATACTCAATATATGTAAATATATAAACTATAGTATATGTACATTTACACTGTAGTGAATATGTATATGCTGGTATATATGTACAAGTATTTACCAGTATATATGTAAATACTTGTACATATACACTACAATGTATATGTACATACATGTACATATATACTTTAGTGTATATGTATACACTAGTATATATGTACATATACACTATAAAGTATATGTTCATATATTGAGTATATATGTACATAAAAATACTTGTACATATATACCAGTATATATGTATATGTACATATATACCAGTATATATGTATATGTACATATATACCAGTATATATGTATATGTACATATATACCAGTATATATGTATATGTACATATATACCGGTCTATTTGTATATGTACATATATACTGGTTTATATGTACAAATACACTGTAGTTTTTTTTACATATTTATATGTACATATAAATTCTCAATATATGTACATATATACACTATAGTATATGTACATATACACTATAGTGTACTTGTATATATATAATATAGTGCATATGTATACACTTGTATATATGTACATATAAACTGTAGTATATATTTACATATATACTATAGTATTATATATTTATCAAAATAGAACTTATTTTATTTATTTATTTTGATTTGATTGACTATTGAATTTTCGTACAGATATGGCACTACAATATTTTTTATACGAAACTTATAGAAGAGAAGAAATTTTTCACTAGACTTGATGCATCGTGACTAGGACAACTTTGTCGCACCAGAAAGCTAGTGACCGGAGGAGCTGGGGAAGATAAAGCAACATCAATTTAATGAATAAATTATACTTTATGCACTATATGTATGTATGTATGTATGTATTGAACTTTTATCCTAAAAAATCTAGTTACAAATTTCAAACAAACAAATATGAGTTTTGCAGCCATGATTATGTGTTTGTTTATGTTTTTTATGTCTGTGACAAAATTTTTAGCTATTTGATGTTCATGCTCCATAATAGATATTTATGCTCTACTTTAATATAAATACTTATACATATATACAAGTATATATGTATATATACTTATATACATGTATAAAATACACACACACACATATATATACTAGTATATATGTACAAATATTTACTAGTATATGTGTATATGTACATATATATACTGTAGTATATGTACATATACACTGTAGTGTATATGTACATATATACTATAGTGTATATGTATACATTGTTATATATGTACAAGTATTTACCAGTATATATGTACATACTTGTACATATACACTACAGTGTATATGTACATACAAGTACATATATATATGTACATATACTAAGTATATATGTACATATAAATACTTGTATATATATACCTATATATATATATACATATACATATACATATTTATATACATATACATATACATATACCAATCTATACATATACACTATAGTGTATATGTTTACATTTATATATGTACATATACACTATAGTCTATATGTATATATACCAAGTATATATGTACATATAAATACTTGTACATATATACCAGTATATATGTACATATACATATATACCATGTAAACATATACACTATAGTATATATGTATATATGTATATATATATATATGTATATATACATTTATACTTCTATATATGTATATGTATATGTATGTTTTATATATATATATATATATATATATGTACATATATACTATAGTAATATATGTAACTAGTGAAATGCTAGTATATATGTACATATATATTACAGTATTTTATATTTATCAAAATAGAAATTATTTATTTATTAGTTTTGATTTGATTGACTTGTTTAATTTTTGTATAGATATGATACCACAATGTTTTCCATATGAAGTTTGTAGAAGAGAGAATTTTTCACTAAGCATGACCCATCATTACTCGGACAGCTTTGTCATAGTAGAAAGATGGTGATCAGAGGAGCTGAGGGAGAGATTGCAAAGTTAATGCACGGATAGATTATACTTTATGCACTGTTGCTAGATACATTGATGAATAAGATGTAATAACATTTTGTTATGTTTTTGTTTTAATTATGTAAATTAGTATATCAGAATAATTTATTAAATGATTTTATTTTTTATTAATAATAAATTATCGTTTATAGTTTGTGTTTTTATTCAATTTAATATATAAATATTAAATTATTTAATTAAATTTTTTGAAAAAAAAATAAAATTCTGAAAAAAGTTTTGAAATTAAAATAGCTAGGGATTTTTCTCTTTCAAATTTGGCTAGGGAATTTTCCCTTGCTAATTTAGCTAGGGAATAATTATTTTAGCTAGGGAATTTTCAGTTGCTAAAATTTTTTAGCTAGGGACTCTTTCCCTCCTTAATTTTTAGCGACAAACACTTTAGATTGGAAAAGGTTCCATCGTTATATCCGTTTAGCGATGGAAACTCACATTTAACTTGCTAATTTAGCTAGGAAAATTATTATTTTATCTAGGGATATTCCGTTGCTAAAATTTTTCAGCTAGGGACTCATTCCCTCACTAATTTTTAGCGATGAGCTCTTTATATTTGAAAAGCTTCCATCGTTAATCCATCGTAATATCCTATTTAACGATGGAATCCCCCCATTTAGCTAGGGAATTGTCCCTAGCTATTTTGAAATTTTCTTGTAGTGAATTATTTCCTCCATATAGACTATCATGACACTTATTCTAAAAGAAATTAAGATATTCAACTTATTATATTATGAATATATTAAAAATATACAATAAAGATAGACCATCAACTACATTTATTATCAGTGAGGGTTCCTTTCATATGTCAAGGCAATTTTAGACTAAATATTCTAAATCAAAAAGAACAATTTAATCCAAATACTAATGTTTTGGTAATGATCTTAATGATGCTAGAAAATTTAAATTAGATAATAAGTTAAATTTTTCAAAGTATAATCCTTTAATCATTACTAAGCATAATTCTTTTGATTTTTTCAAAAAGTCAACTAGTCATGAAAAAAATATTTCCTAGGTTAGAAAACATGATGAATTTGTTGGCTTTATGATTTGAGATGAGACATTGTTAGTAATTCCACGACCAAGATTTGTAAATTTATAGATTCTTAAGAAGAAGAAAACTTAAAAATGATATATCTACAACCAAAAGTATCATAGCAAAAAATCAAACAATAATCTAGAAACATAGAAAATTATGTGATTCACTAGTCATTCAGCATGACTAGCTATATCCACTAGAAAAATACTTATGTGTTTATAGATTATTACCAGAACAATGACTTATGGATGCAATAATCACGAAGAAAAAAATCATGCAGAGAGTGAAAATGAAAATGAACAATTTTGTAGAAAATTGGTAGCAATGAAAAACAAACATAAGAAATCAATTTATATTAAATAATTTTTCGATATCAATGATGGAGTGAGTTAGATCACTTGGATAGATCAGGCTGTGCTCCAAAATTTTTTTCGGCCCATTGACCGGGTAGCAGGACACCCATTATTGTGCTATTGCTGCATTCCCAATATTTCAATATTTTATTTGCAGCACTAACAAAATATTGAAATAAAAAACACTTTGGTTATACAAAGTAGTTTATCAAAAAAACCTAAATATAACAGACATTAAACATAATTTTGCTAGCAATATTTTTTATGGTAAAGATGATGAATTGCATAATAGGGATTTGTCAATATAACTTAAAGATGTTCCATATATAGTGGCAAGTTCAAGTTCTACTTTGATGAATCTTGTAGATGATACTTCTAACCCAGGATTGTCTTCTTATCCTAGAGTTTCAAATTTCATGGGTCACCCATGCCTGCTGTATCATATGTTTGTAATAAGGCCCATAAACAATTTAACCCACAATTTAGAAAATTTTCATGTTGTCATATGCTTTCATTATTAATTCCTATCATATAAATTGATTCAAATATTTCTCCATGTAAACCCCTTAAGTGAGCCAAACCTTCCTTCACGAGCCTACATCATTGCCTATAATCTAACTATAATGGACTTGTAGCTCTTTAGGATCTTCTCTTGAACACCTAAAAATTATTTGAGAACATAATTGGATGCTCTTATTATCGGCAACACAATTATTGGTTTAATTATTTTTAGTTTATTATGTTACAAGTAAATATTCTTTGATTCTAGTTAAAATTAATTTGTTTATTTTAACTTTTGATATTTTGAACATACAAACACCTGTATAAAAAGGATATTGAAATTTGTTATTGGAGTTACTTATTTAAAATTTGGGGTTTATTACTTTTATTTTCCTTCTTGATGGGTGCACCCAACTCATGTGGGCCGCTCAAATGAACTTGCCTCCTATATAAAGGGTTTTTATGTGTTAATATGTATATAAGAGTTATTGAATTTTGATTTATGTTATTTCAATTTGTGTTCAAGTTAAATTTAATTATTTATTTTAATTTCTGCATCTTATTTTATAACAAGTGTCAATGTCAAAATATGGCTTGTATGTGGAACCTTTGATAAACCAAAACGACACACTTAATTAAATTTCATCTAAACTAGTAGGCTTTGAAAATTCATCATCAATTCCTCGAGGAGGAGTAGATCCACTTGTGATCTTCCCTTTAGCACTTAATAAAAAATCCTCTACAAATATTATTTTGGTAAATTGAAAGGAAATCTAAGCCAGATCTCTAACAGCTATATCTGACAAGTCTCGAATATGAGACTTATCTAACTTGGATCAAGTCACTTATCATCGCTCCAAGACTTTAAAAATATCACACATCTCAATATTATTCTTATATATACATTCAACACGAAGATTTCCTAAGTTATTACACATCTTAGTATTATTCTCACTTAAATACTTTTAACTTTAAAATTCTTATAAAATCTAATAAATTAGAATTTATAAAATCACACATTTTAGTCATAAAGAATAAATACACAAATAAAAAAATATAGCATACAATACACACACATAATTCTAACTACAAATATGTTTTGTAATCCTCTATATAAAAATATGAAAATGATTATGATAACTTACATACTTAAAGCTCTCATATAAAACATAAAATAATTATTAAAAAAAAGATAAATGATATAATAATTGAGAAATATTTTTATTTTTTTAAATATTGGATCATTTAAATCTCATAATGATTATAGCTTACATATGTGTTTCAAAATTACATTTAAAATTAGATCATTTAAATCCCATAAGTTATCTTGAAGCAATTTTGTGATTTTATAATTTCTAAGACATACATAGAAGAATGTCCCACATACATTTTAAACTCACTAATTTCTGCAAAAGTCCCAAAACATATGTAGCTTGTCCCCACAAACCAAAAATTTTCAATTTATTGTGTTTTTCTGATATATGTCAGCACCTTATGTGCATCCATATTATTTTTTTCTTTTTTCAGATATTCTTTAAAAAGTTCCATAAGAAACACACACATAGAAACCACATATAAACCATTTATATTCTGAATTTGAATATTGAGGTTCTGAGCATAGCCAAAACCACTGCTCCCTCAATATTAGTATGGAGCCACAAATGATTAATTTTTTCATAAGTTAGTCTGTTAGTGAAGAAAATCATCACGAATGGTTCTCTCTAACATCCAGCATCCATGGCCAACAATTTTTATGTAATTGAGTTATGCGCCAAAAACTCATTGATTTAAGAAACATATTAGCTCATTGATAATTTCTGTTCAAAATTTATATGGCAATGCCCCATTGAAGAAAGTACTATAACATCTAAAAATGAAAGAAATAAGATGAGTTGATGATAAATAAAAATCTTTGGAACACGTTGAAATGTAAATACAATGTTCGCCAAATTGCAATAGCATTTCATATATTTTGAGGTTTATTATGCATCTCAAAGTAATAAAAAAAGAAAGATTGAAGACCTACCTTCCTCAATTAAGCTTCTCAGAGAACACAAGTCACCCATTATTGGTCCCCCTATCACCTATCAAAGTAACAAACAGCAACAAAGTAACAAGGAATATAAATATAATACTTACCCAAAATAAATTCTACAATATTTCAATCTACCATATTGCTGGTTTAACTGAGAATTACCCTCAATAAAACATTGAGACTAAATCTCATAGTAGTGACGTAAATATGACCAAGAGAACACAGTATCAAAAATAATAATGAAAATATAAAGTTAACCCAAGCTAATGATTCCTTGCCATCAGCTTGTTGAGGTATGTAAGTTCCATTCGAAGATACTCAACCCAAAGATCTGAATTTGAGCAGATTCTTAAACCATTCTGCATAACAACCCTAGTAGGTGTAGTATTTAAGTTATGATTAAATTTACAAGTTGCAGCATAAATCAAAACATCAAAAACCTTTGGATGAAATCGAATTGTTTGAGCCAGTAACTACATGAATTAAAATAAATGGATCAACCTAAAGTGGACAAGAGCTCGATAATAAAAGTAACCTAATTTAGATGAATCCAATGATTATAATATGTCTATGCTCAGAAATGTAAATATTTTATAGATTAATGCAATAGTAAGATATGCTGACATGCTCTATAACTTGATTAATTCAAGTGAAATGGATCGAAGAATAATATAAAATATAGGGATGCTGATAAAAACATGAACATGTGTGAGAATGAAATAATCGATAACATGATAAGATATGGAATTGCAAATGTCTTGCATTAAAACCTTAAAAATTGATTAAAAAAAAAAGAAAAGAAGAACAATACCTTATTCATTATCAATATTTTACATGAGACCTTTGTGGTGCTCGTATAAGTCAGTGTTCATGCTTACCAATGTGAAGATGGTTCAAAGAGATGAAGTTATGGAGATTATGAAGTGGGTTCCATTTGGATGAAGAAACAAGTGCGATTAATCAAGAATTCATGGTAGAAATAAAGTGGCTGATATATAGACGCACGAGTGGAAAGGGGAATGTTGGAGATGATATGGAAAAGCTATAAATTATTACAGCCATGGTTGGGATGATGGTGTTCTAGTCTAGGTCTCGACTATTCTGTGCCGGATGTTGCATTTTTCTGAAATCACATCGGATTTCTGAATTCGCATCAGATTACTAAAATCGCATCAGATTTCTTAAATCGCATTGGCTTTCTTAAATCGCATCGGATTTCTTAAATCACATCGGATTTCTAAAATCGCATCGGATTTCTAAAATCACATCAGATTTCTGAAATCACATCGAATTTCTGAAATTGCATTAGATTTCTGAAATCGCATCGCATTTTTGAAATCACATCGGCTTTCTAAAATCACATCGGATTTCTGAAATCACATTGGATTTCTAAAATGGCATTGGATTTTTTAAATCGTATTGAATTTCTGACATCACAACAGTAGTAACACTTCATATTTGGGTTTATAAAAAATATTAAATTTATTGATGAATTTTTTCTCTAGTTAATTAGTATGAGAAAATCCATCTCTAAATTTGTTGCTAAATTTTCATATTATTTTATTAAAAAAACATATTATTTCATATAACCTTAATTAAATTATATAAATATATAACCATACAAAATATATAATATTTTATATTTTTAATAATCTATGGATATCTATAATATTATTTCATAAATAAAAAAATATTATGATATTATAAAAAAGTAATTCATATATAAATAAATAAATATATATATATATATATATATATATGGTTATACATTTTTATGAATTTTATATATTTTTATGAATATAATATTAAATAAATTTGTAGGCAAAAAAATTCATATTATTTGATATAATTTATAATTTATAATTTATAATTTATAAAAATCCTACCATAACTTAAAGTGATAAAAGATTATAAAAAAAGATATATTTATGATTTTAATAAAAACAGAATATAAAAAGCTAATATTAAAGATTTTACTCAGATTTTAATTCTTATGATTTTAAGTAGGGACAAAAATAAAACTTGAATTCAAATCAATGTAGTGTCAGTTTGGTAATCCTTTTAAAAAATGTTTATAGGGCTAAAAATAATTTTAAGTGTTTTTAGGACAGAAAATTATCATTAGTAATATTTTTAAAAACTCATTTATAACCCTAAAAAACATTTGAAGTGTTATTTTAATAAGCACCTCGAGAAATTTTTTTTATACATCATCAAAAGTTTTTGGATATGATATAGGTGTCAAATGGGCGAGCTATCCGGACCCGGCCAAAAGCCACGTTGTAGTGTCATGCATGGGCTCATGTTAGGAGGACCCTCGGCATGAATCATCTCATGCCGTGCCAATGGATTTTAGCCCACGTGTCATGCCAAGCCCAGCATGGGTGCCTGGAATTTGGGAATGGCAGGGGGGATAAAGCGGTGACGCATGATGGGCAATGGCCCAATAGGCCCGATGGGCAACCATGACGTGGCGACGCACCCCCCTCAAGCCTTAATTTTTTTTAAAAAGACCCACCCCAAGTTGAACCGACCCAACCAACCCTATTCAAACCATTCAAACCTGGGCAGATTCTAATCCACGGGTCGCGACTGGCCCGAACCACCATGTCAGGCATGCCGTGACTAGCAGATAAACCTAGCCTAGAGGGGCATAAAAAAAGTGCATGGCCAGCCCAGCCCTTTTGACTCCACTAAGATGTAATTAAAATATCTATTTATTTATACTTAAATATCAATTTATTTTATTTAAAATTTTGGAAAAATATAATTTTTTTGAAAAATTCAAATAATTCAAATTTTTTTAAAGATTCCTATAGTCATAAAAGTAGTTATTTTTAGATTTATTAATATAAATATTTTGCTGTTTATTTGTTAATTCACATTTTTTGTCAATATTTTTTATCATACAAATAATTATATTTGGTTTTTATAAATACAAATATTTACGTATGTTCATTTATTATTCAAATATTTTAAAAAATGTTTATAATTATAAAATTAATTATTTAATTTAGTTATTAATAAGTATATTTATATATCATAATTAAATAATTCAGATAATATTTTGTATAATTTTTTAAAATTTCTAAAATAAAAATATTTATTTTAGTTTTTATTAATATAAATTTTTATTCATATTTAAATATTTTTTTAATTTTTTATTTATAATATTTTATTTTTATAATTATATAAGAGAAGGTGTCTTTCAAAGATTCCTCATCCATTGACCATGACAGACCTTTAATATACAAAATTATATCAAATATTAAAACAAATAATATATATAAAAATAATTCAGTATGGATAAATGACAAAAATTAATCCTGAGCTAAATAGTTAGGGAAGAATCCCTAGGAAAATGGATATATTTTTTGATAATTATAATTTAAGGCCTAATCGCTTACTATTAATATATAATTATAAAAAAAATTTTCCAGATAACTAATTAGCTAGTGCTTTTTTAAAACTAATAAGCTTGGGGTCTATCTATGGATCTATCTATCTGTCTATCTATCTATCTATCCGTTAATCTATCTATCTATCTATATATTTATCTATCTATCTAATTGTATATTAATCTTTCTATCTATAAGTCTATCAATATATCAATCAATGTGTTTATCTATCAATCTAGTAATCTATCTATCCTTCTGCCTATATATCTATCTATCTATATGTGTATTTATCTATCTATCTATCAGTCTTTTTATCAATAAACATGTTGATCTATCTGTCTATATATTTAATAATCTATAATTTTATCTATATGTCTATCTATCAAACAAACAATCAAATAATCTATCTATCTATCTATCTTTATCATCATATCTAACTATCTGTGAATCTATCTGTCTATCTATGTCTCTATATATTTATCTTTCTATATGTCTATCTATCTATCTGTCTATCTTTCTATCTATCTATATGTCTCTCTATCTATCGATCTGTCTAACTACTTGTCTATCAATATGCCTATCTATCAATCTATCTATCTATATATCTATCTATCTATTTATCAATCTATCTATTTTTCTATCTATTTATATGTCTATCTATCTATAAATATATCTATCTATTTATCAATCTATCTATTTTTCTATCTATTTATCTGTCTATCTATCTATATATCTATCTATGTGTATGTCTATCTATCTTTCTATTTGTTTATTTATCTATCTATCTATCTATCTATCTATCTATATTTCTATCTATAAGTCTTTCTATATATCTTTCTATCTATCTAACAATTTGTCTATATATATATATATATATATATATATATATATCTATTTATTTATCTATTAGTCTATATATCTGTATATCTATCTATGTATCTACTTGACCATCTATTTGTCTATCTATCTATAAATTAATCTATCTATCTATTTATCTATCTATATGTCTAACTAATTGTTTGTCTGTCTAGTATTTATATGTTAGTCTTTCTAGCTGTCTATCAGTCAGTCTATCTATCTATCTATATATATAACTATGTAACTATCTGTTTATCTATCTAAATATCTAACTATTTATCTATCTATCTATGTTTATGTGTATCTGTCTATCTATATATTTGTTTATCTATCTATCTATCTATTTGTCTTTTAAATATCTTTATATATTAGACTATCTATATGAATATCTATCTATCTGTCTATCTATGAATCTATCTATCTGTCTATATATCTATCTATCTATTTATTTATTTATTTGTTTGTCTGTCTGTCTATCTATTTATCTGACTATATTTCTATCTATCTATCAGTGTATATATTTTCCCATCTAACTATCTATCTAAATATCTATCTATTTGTTTATCTATTTGACTTTCTATGTGTCAATATATATGTCTATCCATCTATCCATCTATCCTTATTTCTATCTATCTAATAATCTATTTATTTATCTATCTATCTATTTATCTATATATCTATCTATCTATTAGTCAGACAATCTATCTATTTATCTTTATATCAATCTATCAATCTATCTGTCTATCATTCTTTCTATCAATCTGTCTATGTTTCTATCTATCTATCTATCTTTTCTATCTGTTTATCTATTTGTGTATTTATCTGTCTATCTATCTATCTATATATCAGTGAAACTATGTTTATATATTTGTCTATCTATTTATCAATCTATCTATCTAATAATATCTCTATCTATGAGCCTAATAATCTAAATATCTATTTGTCTATCTAAATATCTATCTATCTATCTATATATCTATCTTTCTTTCTTTCAATCTATCTATCTATATGTCTGCCTATCAATCTATCTATCAATCAATATATTAGTCATTCTATATGTCTATCTTTTAATCTCCTTATATATCTATATGTCTACATATTTGTCTATATATCTATCTATCTATGTATCTAGCTATCTATCTTTCTTTTTATTTATCTAACTAACTATCTATCTATATGTTTGTTTGTTTATTTGTCAATTTATCTATTTATCAATCAATCAATCTATCTATCTGTCTAACGTTGTGTCTATTTGTCTATTTATCTACCGATCTATCTATTTATCTGACTGTCTCTCTATTTATTTGTTTATTTATTTATCTGCCTACTTGCCTTCCTACCTCATTACTTGAATACTTGCCTATTTAAATATTTATATATCTATCTATCTATCTATCTATATATCTATCTTTTTATCTATCTGTCTATCTATCTTTTTGTCTACCTATTTGTCTATTTAACTATCCGCCTGTCTATCAATTTATCAATCTATCTATTTGTCTATCTATATATCTTTCTATTTGTTTATTTATTTCCATATCTATTTGTTTATCTTTCTGTCTATCTACTTGTTAGTCTATATATCTATCTATTTACTATCTATCTATCTATCTATCTGTATGTATGTATGTCTGTTTATATATATTTCAATCCATCGATCTATCTTTCTTTCTATCTATCTTTCTCACTATTTATCTATATATCTAACTATATATTTATATATATGTATATCAATATGTCTATCTACTTGTCTATCTATATGTCTATTTATCTATCTATTTTTTTATCTATATGTCTATCTGCCTAACAATCAATCTATCTATCTCTTTATTAATCTATCGATCAATCTATCTATCAATCTATATATCAATCTATCTTTCAATCATTCTCTCAATTATCTATATATCTATCAATATATCAATCTATATTTAAATCTATCTATTTAACTATTAATGTATTTGTATTTTTATTTGTCTATCTATTTACCTATCTATCTATCAATTAATCTATATGTCTTGTTATCTGTCTCTATATCCATCTATCTATCTACCTACCTACTTACCTATCTGTCAATCTATTTATCTCTATATCCAATTTTTTATCTATCTATCTATCTTTCTTTCTATTTGTCAATCTTTCTATCAATATATCAGTCTATCCATATATCTATCTGTCTATCTATCTACATATCAATCTGTCTATTTGTCTATCTATCTATTTATCTATCTAAATTTCTATTTGTTTATCTATCTATCTATATGTTTATTTATTTCTTAATCCTTCTATCTATATTTCGGTCTATATGTCTATCTATATTTCTATCCCTCTATTTCTCTATCTATTTTATTATTTATTTGTCTATTTATGTGTCTATCTATTTGACTTTCAATTTGTCTATCTAACATCTATCTATGTATCTATCTATCTATCTATATATCTATCTATATATTTATTTATCTATCTATCTGTCTATCTATCTATCTATATTTATATATAACTATCTATCTATATATTTTTTTATCTGTCTATATATTTATCTTTATTTCCATGTATCAATTATTTATATATTTTGTTATCATTGTGTATATCAATCAGTCTATCAATATATCTATAAATCAAACTATCTATCTATCATTCTATCTAACTATTTTTCTATGTATTTGTCAATCAATTTTTCTATCAATAAATCAATCTATCTATCTATATATCTATCTGACTATGAATTTATCTATCTATTTTTTGGTATATGTATCTGTCTATCTATGTGTATGTCTATCTATCTTTCTTTCTTTCTATCAATCTATCTATCACTATTTCTAATAGTCTATCAGTCTGTTTATAAATATATATATATATATATATATATATATATATATATATATATATATATCTTACTATCTATCTATATATCTATTTGTCTCTCTATCTGTCTTACTATCTATGTATCTATATATTTATCTATTTATAAATCTATCTGTCTATTTATCTATCTATATCTGTATAACTTTCTATCTATCTATTTATTTATCTAACTAATTGTCTATATATATATATATATATATATATATATATCTATCTATTTATCATTCTATATGTCAATATATCTATCTATCTTTCTTTCTGTCTGTCAATCTAATTATATATTAATATATATATATCTATCTATCTATCTTTTTATTTATCTATTTATCTATCTATCTATCTATCTATCTATCTTTATATCTATTAAACTATCTATCCATATTTTTATCTATAGGTATATTAATTTGTTTATCTATCTATATATCTATTTTTTGTGTATCTATATATCTATCTACCTATCTATTTTATTTGTCTATTAATCTATCTATCAATCTATTTATCTGACTTTCTATAATTAATCTATCTATATATCTATCTATCTAACAAATAATCTCTTGATCAATCTATCTATGTATCTGTCTACCTATCTATCTATCTCTTTATCTGTCTATCAATCATTCAATCTATCTTTTTATGAATCTATCTATCAATCTATCTATCAATAAATCAATAATCTGTCTATCATTATTTCTATAAGTCTATCTATGTATCTTTTTATCTATCTGTCTATAAATCTATATATGAATCAATCTATCTATTTCCTTATATATCTATCTAATAATTTTTCGATCTATTTGTCTAATAATCTAACTTTCTATCAATCTATCTATCTATCAAACTGAAAATCAATTTTTCTATCAATCGTTCTATAAATCTATCTATCTATCTATATGTCTATCTATCTGTCAATTAACCTCTCTTTCAATTTAAATATCTATCTATCTCTCTTTCTATATGTATATCGATCGATCTATCTACTTGTATATCTATCTTTCTTTTTATCTAGTTATTATCTATATTTCTATGTATCTATTTGACTATATGTCTATCTATTAATCTATCTATCCTTTAATATATCTGTCTATCTATCTATCGATCTATCTATCTATTTATCTGTCTATCTATATATCTATCTTTCTATTTATATATCTATCTATCCATCTTTTTATATTTCTATCTATCTATCATTATATATGTCTATCTATTTGTCTATTTATCTATCTATATATCTATTTATCTATTTATCTATTTATCTATTTATCTAATAATCTATCATTCTATCTATCTATCACTCTATCTATCAGTCTATCAATCTATTTGTCTATGAATCAAAAAATCTATCTATCTTTAAATCAGTCTATCAATATTTCTACAATCTATCTTACAAACTATCTATCAATCTTTCTTTCAATCTTTCTATCTCTCTATATATCAATTTATTTATCAATCTATATATCAATCTATCGATTTATATTCTTTTGTATTTTTCATTCTATCTACCTATATAATTGTCTATTTATCTATCTATCTATATATCTGAATAACTATTGATATGTCTATCTAACTATCTATCTATCTTTTTTATCTATCTATATATCTAGTTGTCTAATTTATTTATCTAGTTGTCTATCTATATATATACTATCTATATGTCTATCTATCTATCTATCTATCTATCTACATATCTATCTATCTATTTATTTGTCTATCTATCAATATATCTATCGAATTGCCTATCTAAAGTCTATCTATCTATCTTTATATCTATCTATCTATTATATCAATTTATTTATCTATCTATCTATTTTTCTCACTATCTGCCAATATATTTATCAGTCTATATGTCTATCTATTTGTTTATCTATCTATCTATTTGTTTATCAATCTATCTATATGTATATTAATATATATATCTATCAATCTATATTTCTATCAATCTATTTGTCAATCTATCTGTGTCTATATTTATATATATCTATCTATCTATCAATTAAACTTTTTTCTATATATTTGTGTATCTATCTATATATCTATCTATTTGTCTATTTATCTGTCTATCTATTTGTCTATCTATTTGTCTTTTTATATATCTATCTATCTCTCTCTCTCTCTCTCTTTCTATCTATTTATTAATTTATATGTCTATCTATTTGAGTATCTATCTGTTTATCTTTCCATCTATCTAACTGTATAATAATATGTAAATCTATTTTCCTATCTATCTATCTATACGTCTATTTGTCTATCAATCAAACAATCTATCTATCTTACAATCAGTGTATCAATATGTTTATAAATCAATCTTTCAATCTGTCTATCAATCTTTCTTTCAATCTTTCTATCTATCTTTCGATCTATTTGTTTATTAATCAATATATCTATTTATATCTCTATGTATTTTTATTTTTATGTGCCAATATAATTGTCTATCTATCAATTTTCTATGTGCAAAAAAATTGGGATATCTATTTATATATCTATCTATCTATCTATTTATCTTTTTTATTTATCTATATTTCAATTTGTCTATATATCTATTTCTCTATCTATCTTTCTTTATATTTATCTATCTATCTATTTATCTATCTATCTATTTATCTATCTTTCTATCTACATATCTATCTATTTATCTATTTATCAATCCATTTCTCTATCTATCTATCTATTAATCTATCAATCGAAATGCCTATCTATATGTCTATCTATCTATCTATCTATATATCTATCTGTCAATCTATATATCTATTATATTTATTTATCAATATATTATTTATTTTTCTATCTATATGTCTATATATCTGTTTGTCTATATGTATATTTCTCTATCTATCTATCTATCTATCTATGTATCTATCTTTCTATTAGTCTATATATTTATTTGTCTATCTTTTTATCTATATGTATATTAATATGTTTATCTATCAATCGATCTATCCATATTTCTATATATCAATATACAAATCTATTTGTCTATATATGTCTATCTATCGACCTATCTTTCTATCTGTCTATCTATCTGTCAATTTATCTATCTTTCTATCTATTTGTGTATCAATCTATCAATCAATCTAAATATCTATCTATCTCACTATCTATCTCTCTATCTATCTATCTTTCTCTCTATCAATCTACCAATCTATAAGTCTATCAAATTGTTTATCAATCTATCTAACAATCTATCTATCCAAATGTCTATCTATCTATCTTTATAAGATTATTTCTATCAATCAATCAATCTATCTCTCTATACATCTATTTATCTATATATCTTTCTTTATTTCTGTAAATTTGTTTGCCAATCTAATTGTATGTTTGTATATCTATCAGTCAATATTCTTGTATGTCTATCTTTGTGTCAATTTTTTATTTTACAATTTATCATTCTATCTATCTATTTGACTATATATCTTTGTATCTATCTATCTATCATTATGTCTATCTCTCTAAGTATCTATATATTTGTCTATTAATCAATTTATCTATATGTCTATCTATCTATCTATATTATGTCTATCTCTATGTATCTATATATTTGTCTATCAATCAATTTATTTATGTATTTATCTATCTGTATGTCTGTCTATATATCTCTCTATCCATCTATATGTCTATCTTTGTATCTATATGTTAGTATGTCTAGGTATCTTTCTCTCTATATGTCTATCTATCTATCTATCTATCGATATAACTCTCTATCAATCTATCTATCTATCAATCTGTATATATATATATATATATATATATATATATATCTATCTATCTATCTATCTATATATATTTCCTATCTATATATCTATCTATCTAACTATCTATCTATCTTTCTTTCTATCAATCAATCTATCTATCTATCAATCTATCAATCTATATATCAATATATCTTTTAATCTATCTATCAATATAACTCAAATTCGATCTATCTATCTATTTATCTATATGTATATCTTTCTGACTTTCTATCTATATATCTATTTGTCTATCTATCTATCTATCTTGTCTGTCTATGTATCTATCTATTTATCTATCTATTTGTCTAACTATAAATCAATCAAACTGTCCATCTATTTATATAACTATCAATCTATTTATTTATCTATTTATCTTTATATCAATCTATCTATCTATATATCTGTCAATTTGTCTATTACTCTATCGATCAATCTATTTTTCAATCTAACTATCCATTTGTCTATCTATCAGTCAATAAATCAATCTATCTATCTATCTATATATCTTTCTTTCTTTCTGTTTGTCAATCGATTTATTTATTTATTTGTCTATTAGTGTAAGTATCTGTTAGTGTTTCTTTCTGTCTATCTATTTGTCTATTTTTCTATATATCTATCTATATTTCTATCTGTCTATCTATTTATTTATCTATGTATCTATCTATCTATCTATATGGCAATCTCTCTATGTATCTATCTATATATTATTCAATCTTTATTGGTATATTTTTTTATCTATCTGTATATGTATCTATCTATCTAGATGTTGATGTATCTATCTGTCAATAAATCAATCAATCTTTTGTCTAAATTTCTATCAATATATTTATCTATATATCAATCTATTTTTATTTCAATCAATCTATGTGTCTTTAAATATGTATATTAATATGTATATAATTCAGTATTTCAATATATCTATCAATATATCTATCAATCTTTCTATATATCTATCTATCTATTTTTGTATCAAGTTATCTATCAATCTATATATATATATATATATGTATGTATGTATGTATGTATGTATTTGCCTTTTTATCTATGTATCTATTTATCTATCTATTTATCTATCTATTTATCTATCTATTTATCTATTTGTCTATATATCTATCTATCTATATAATAATGTTTTTATCTATCTATCTATGTATCTTTTTATCTATATGTCTATCTTTTTATCTATTTATTTGTCTATCTATTTTTCTATCCATCTATCTATTTGTCTATCTTTCTGTTTAACTATCTATCTATTAATCTATCAAACAATCTATCTATCAATCTAACTATCAATTTGTCTAGCAATCTTTCTATAAATTTAGCTATCTATCTATCTATATGTCTATCAATATGTCTATCTCTCTATTAATCATTAGATATATCTATCTATGTCTCTGTCTAACTATTTGTCTATCTATCTCTCTTTGTATTTATCTACTTCTCTAACTATATCTCTATCTGTCCAACTATCTATCTATATATATTTTTATCAATCAATCTATCTATCTTTCTATTTATTTGTCTATCTATCTATTTATTTAGCTATCTATCTGTCTATCTATCTATCTTTCTATCTATCTTTGTTTATATATATATCTATCTATAAGTCTATCTATTTATCTATCTATTTGTGTATCTATCCAACTATCTAGCTATCATATAATCTTTTGATCTATCTCTCTATAAATATTTCTATCTCTTTGTCTAATTTTCAATCATAAGTTCCATATGTCTATCAAACTAACTATCAATATGTTTATCAATCTATCTATCAACCTTTCTATGAATATGTTAATTAATCTTTTTATTAATTTATCCATCTATATCTATATATCTATCTATTTATCTACTATCTATGTATACTATATATTTGTCTGTCTATCTTACTATATATCTTTTTGACTATCTATCTATCTATCTATCTGATTATTTATCTTTATATATATCTATCTGTCTATCTATCTATCTATCTATCTATATATTGACCTCTTTATTTATCTATCTATCTATTTTTCTATATTCTATTAATTTTTATCTAAATTGTTATCTATATATTGATCTATCTATCTATATATCTATTTGTCAAACTATTTGTCTATTTTATCTATCTACTTATCTATTTGTATATCTATATATCTCTCTATCTATATGTCTATCTATCTATTTATCTAGATATCTATCTATCTATTTGTCTATCTATCTATATGTATAAAATATATCAATCTTTTGATCTATTTATCTTTGTATCAATCAATCACAATCTATCTATCTATCTATCTATATTTTTCTCTATCTATTTTTCTATCTATCTATCTATATGTCTATCTACCCATCTATCTATCTATATGTCTATCTACCCATCTATCTATCTATCTATATATCTATCTTCTATCTAAGTTTCTATCTATGTATTTGTGTATCTATCTGTCTATCTATCTAGCTATTTATCTCTCTATCTATATTTCCAGCAATTTATCTATTTATAAGTCTATCAAATTGATTTCAATCTGTCTATCAATCTATTTATCTATCTGGCTATCAATCTTTGTATCAATTTTTTTATATCTTTCTAGTTATTTGTGTATCAATCAATCTATCTATATATCTATTTATCTCTCAATGTATCTGTCTTTCTATCTGCATATATATTTGTCTATCTATCTATCTATCTATATATCAATCTTTCTGTATATCTATCTTTCTGTCTATCTATCTAGCTATCTATATATCTTTTTATCTATCTATCTATTTATCTATCTGTCTGTCTATCTATTTATTTATATATCAATTTAACTATCTATATGTCAGTCTATCTGACTATCTATCTTTCAATCTATTTATTTGTCTATCTATCTGTCTATCTATCTATCTTTTTATTTGTCTATCTATATATTAATTTGTCTATCTAATTGTGTATCTATATATAGATCGATCTATCTATTTATATACCTATTTTTCAATCTATATATCTATTATATATTTCTATCTATTTGTATATTTATTAGTTATAAATTTATGTATCTATTTATCTATTTTAATTTTTATCGGTATATATCTCTATATCTATCTGTCAATCTATCTATCTATCAATTTGTCTATTTAACAATCTATATGTATTAAAATCTATCGAAATATCTTCTATATATCTTTATTTCCATCTATAATATTTGACTCTCTATTTGTCTATCTATATGTCATATACTATCGGGCTATCTGTCTAATCTATCTTCTATCTAACTTTCACACCTATGGATTTGCAGTATCTAATCTGTCTATCAATTTATATATCTATATATCTTTCTACCAATCTATCTATCTATAAGTCTATCAAATTGACATTCCAAAATAGCTAGCATTATGTCTAGTCAAACTAGAGATTAAATCTATCTATCTACTTGTCTACCCAAATCTATCTCTAATTCCTTCAATCAATCAAAACTATCTATATAGTCTATTCTTTCTTGCATTTTTTTTCTATCTAATCTATCTATTTGTCTATCTATCTGACTATATGAATTTAGCAATTTATATTTTATTTTCATAAATCTATCTATTTTTCACTATCTATGCTCTATCTATATAAAATATATTTATCTACCTATATCTACATATCAGCTACTATATATCTATATATCGAATCTGTTGGTATACTATATCTTTCTATCTATAAATCTATCTTTCCATCTTTTTATCAATCAAATATCTATATATCAATCTATCTATTAACATGTATATCAATTTGTTTTAAATCTCTTTCAATATTTTTTATCGATCTTTCAATCTATCTGGCTATATATATGTCTAACTATCTACTCTTTCTATAGGTCTATCTATCTGTATATCTATCTATCTCTCTCTCTATCTGTCTATATATATATATATATATATATCTATCTATTTTACTAACTATCTTTATATCTATCTGTGTATCT
>JAREIK010000219.1:46020-102992 GCA_029783825.1 Sapria himalayana
GTTGTCTATCTATATATATATCTATATCTATCTATCTATCTATCTATCTATCTACATTCTATCTATCTATTTATTTGTCTATCTATCAATATATCTATCAAATTGCCTATCTAAAGTCTATCTATCTATCTTTATATCTATCTACTATTATATCATTTATTCTATCTATCTATTTTTCTCACTATCTGCCATATATTTATCAGTCTATATGTCTATCTATTTGTTTATCTATCTATCTATTTGTTTATCAATCTATCTATATGTATATTAATATATATATCATCAATCTATATTCTATCATCTATTTGTCAATCTATCTGTGTCTATATTTATATATCTCTACTATCTATCAATTAAACTTTTTTCTATATATTTTGTGTATCTATCTATATATCTATCTATTGTCTATTTATCTGTCTATCTATTTGTCTATCTATTTGTCTATCTATTTGTCTATCTTTTGTCTTTTTATATATCTATCTATCCTCTCTCTCTCCTCTCTCTTTCTATCTATTTATTAATTATAGTCTATCTATTTGAGTATCTATCTGTTTATCTTTCCATCTATCTAACTGTATAATAATATGTAAATCTATTTTCCTATCTATCTATCTATACGTCTATTTGTCTATCAATCAAACAATCTATCTATCTTACAATCAGTGTATCATATGTTTATAAATCAATCTTTCAATCTGTCTATCAATCTTCTTTCAATCTGTCTATCTATCTTCGATCTATTTGTTTATTAATCAATATATCTATTTATATCTCTATGTATTTGTATTTTTATGTGCCAATATAATTGTCTATCTATCAATTTCTATGTGCAAAAAAATTGGGATATCTATTTATATATATCTATCTATCTATTTATCTTTTTTATTTATCTATATTTCAATTTGTCTATATATCTATTTCTCTATCTATCTTTCATTATATTTATCTATCTATCTATTTATCTATCTATCTATTTATCGATCTTTCTATCTACATATCTATCTATTTAGCTATTTATCAATCCATTTCTCTATCTATCTATCTATTATCTATCAATCGAAATGCCTATCTATATGTCTATCTATCTATCTATCTATATATCTATCTGTCAATCTATATATCTATTATATTTATTATCAATATATTATTTATTTTTCTATCTATATGTCTATATCCTGTTTTGTCTATATGTATATTTCTCTATCTATCTATCTATCTATCTTTATCTATCTTTCTATTAGTCTATATATTATTTGTCTATCTTTTATATCTATATGTATATTAATATGTTATCTATCAATCGATCTACTCCATATTTCTATATATCAACTATCCCAAATCTATTTGTCTATATATGTCGATCTCTCGACACTATCTTTCTATCTGTCTATCTATCTGTCAATTATCTACTTTCTATCTATTTGTTATCAATCTATCAATCAATCTAAATATCTATCTATCTCACTATCTATCTCTCTATCTATCTATCTTTCTCTCTATCAATCTACCAATCTATAAGTCTATCAAATTGTTTATCAATCTATCTAACAATCTATCTATCCAAATGTCTATCTATCTATCTTTATAAGATTATTTCTATCAATCAATCATCTATCTCTCTATACATCTATTTATCTATATATCTTTCTTTATTTCTGTAAATTTGTTTGCCAATCTAATTGTATGTTTGTATATCTATCAGTCAATATTCTTGTATGTCTATCTTTGTGTCAATTTTCTATTTTACAATTTATCATTCTATCTATCTATTTGACTATATATCTTTGTATCTATCTATCTATCATTATGTCTATCTCTCTAAGTATCTATATATTTGTCTATTAATCAATTTATCTATATGTCTATCTATCTATCTATATTTATGTCTATCTCTATATGTATCTATATATTTGTCTATCAATCAATTTATTTATGTATTTATCTATCTGTATGTCTGTCTATGTATCTCTCTATCCGTCTATATGTCTATCTTTGTATCTATATGTTAGTATGTCTAGGTATCTTTCTCTCTATATGTCTATCTATCTATCTATCTATCGATATAACTCTCTATCAATCAATCTATCTATCAATCTGTCTATATCTATATATATATATATATATATATATATATCTATCTATCTATATATATTTCCTATCTATATATCTATCTATCTATCTTTCTTTCTTTCTATCAATCAATCAATCTATCTATCAATCTATCAATCTGTATATCAATATATCTTTTAATCTATCTATCAATATAACTCAAATTCGATCTATCTATCTATTTATCTATATGTATATCTTTCCGACTTTCTATCTATATATCTATTTGTCTATCTATCTATCTATCTGTCTGTCTATGTATCTATCTATTTATCTATCTATTTGTCTAACTATAAATCAATCAAACTGTCCATCTATTTATATAACTATCAATCTATTTATTTATCTATTTATCTTTATATCAATCTATCTATCTATATATCTGTCAATTTGTCTATTACTCTATCGATCAATCTATTTTTCAATCTAACTATCCATTTGTCTATCTATCAGTCAATAAATCAATCTATCTATCTATCTATATATCTTTCTTTCTTTCTGTTTGTCAATCGATTTATTTATTTATTTGTCTATTAGTGTAAGTATCTGTTAGTGTTTCTTTCTGTCTATCTATTTGTCTATTTTTCTATATATCTATCTATATTTCTATCTGTCTATCTATTTATTTATCTATGTATGTATCTATCTATCTATATGTCAATCTCTCTATGTATCTATCTATATATTATTCAATCTTTTATTGGTATATTTTTTTATCTATCTGTATATGTATCTATCTATCTAGATGTTGATGTATCTATCTGTAAATAAATCAATCAATCTTTTGTCTAAATTTCTATCAATATATTTATCTATATATCAATCTATTTTTATTTCAATCAATCTATGTGTCTTTAAATATGTATATAATTCAGTATTTCAATATATCTATCAATATATCTATCAATCTTTCTATATATCTATCTATCTATTTTTGTATCAAGTTATCTATCAATCTATATATATATATATATATATATATATATATATGTATGTATGTATTTGCCTTTTTATCTATGTATCTATTTATCTATCTATTTATCTATCTATTTATCTATCTATTTATCTATTTGTCTATATATCTATCTATCTATATAATAATGTTTTTATCTATCTATCTATGTATCTATTTATCTATATGTCTATCTTTTTATCTATTTATTTGTCTATCTATTTTTCTATCCATCTATCTATTTGTCTATCTTTCTGTTTAACTATCTATCTATTAATCTATCAAACAATCTATCTATCAATCTAACTATCAATTTGTCTAGCAATCTTTCTATAAATTTAGCTATCTATCTATCTATATGTCTATCAATATGTCTATCTCTCTATTAACATTAGATATATCTATCTATGTCTCTGTCTAACTATTTGTCTATCTATCTCTCTTTGTATTTATCTACTTCTCTAACTATATCTCTATCTGTCCAACTATCTATCTATATATATTTTTATCAATCAATCTATCTATCTTTCTATTTATTTGTCTATCTATCTATTTATTTAGCTATCTATCTGTCTATCTATCTATCTTTCTATCTATCTTTGTTTATATATATATCTATCTATAAGTCTATCTATTTATCTATCTATTTGTGTATCTATCCAACTATCTAGCTATCATATAATCTTTTGATCTATCTCTCTATAAATATTTCTATCTCTTTGTCTAATTTTCAATCATAAGTTCCATATGTCTATCAAACTGACTATCAATATGTTTATCAATCTATCTATCAACCTTTCTATGAATATGTTAATTAATCTTTTTATTAATTTATCTATCTATATATCTATATATCTATCTATTTATCTACTATCTATGTATCTATATATTTGTCTGTCTATCTTACTATATATCTTTTTGACTATCTATCTATCTATCTATCTGATTATTTATCTTTCTATATATCTATCTGTCTATCTATCTATCTATCTATCTATCTATATATTGACCTCTTTATTTATCTATCTATCTATTTTTCTATCTTCTATTAATTTTTATCTAAATTGTTATCTATATATTGATCTATCTATCTATATATCTATTTGTCAATCTATTTGTCTATTTTATCTATCTACTTATCTATTTGTATATCTATATATCTCTCTATCTATATGTCTATCTATCTATCTATCTAGATATCTATCTATCTATTTGTCTATCTATCTATATGTATAAAATCTATCAATCTTTTGATCTATTTATCTTTGTATCAATCAATCACAATCTATCTATCTATCTATCTATATTTCTCTCTATCTATTTTTCTATCTATCTATCTATATGTCTATCTACCCATCTATCTATCTATCTATATGTCTATCTACCCATCTATCTATCTATCTATATATCTATCTTCTATCTAAGTTTCTATCTATGTATTTGTGTATCTATCTGTCTATCTATCTAGCTATTTATCTCTCTATCTATATTTCCAGCAATTTATCTATTTATAAGTCTATCAAATTGATTTCAATCTGTCTATCAATCTATTTATCTATCTGGCTATCAATCTTTGTATCAATTTTTTTATATCTTTCTAGTTATTTGTGTATCAATCAATCTATCTATATATCTATTTATCTCTCAATGTATCTGTCTTTCTATCTGCATATATATTTGTCTATCTATCTATCTATCTATATATCAATCTTTCTGTATATCTATCTTTCTGTCTATCTATCTAGCTATCTATATATCTTTTTATCTATCTATCTATTTATCTATCTGTCTGTCTATCTATTTATTTATATATCAATTTAACTATCTATATGTCAGTCTATCTGACTATCTATCTTTCAATCTATTTATTTGTCTATCTATCTGTCTATCTATCTATCTTTTTATTTGTCTATCTATATATTAATTTGTCTATCTAATTGTGTATCTATATATAGATCGATCTATCTATTTATATACCTATTTTTCAATCTATATATCTATTATATATTTCTATCTATTTGTATATTTATTAGTTAATCAATTTATGTATCTATTTATCTATTTTAATTTTTATCGGTATATATCTCTATATCTATCTGTCAATCTATCTATCTATCAATTTGTCTATTTAACAATCTATATGTATTAAAATCTATCGAAATATCTTTCTATATATCTTTATTTCCATCTATATATTTGACTCTCTATTTGTCTATCTATATGTCTATCTACCTATCTTTCTATCTTTCTATCTATCTTCTATCTAACTTTCAACCTATTGATTTGCGTATCTATCTGTCTATCAATTTATATATCTATATATCTTTCTACCAATCTATCTATCTATAAGTCTATCAAATTGACATTCAAAATAGCTATCATTATGTCTATCAAACTAGAGATAAATCTATCTATCTACTTGTCTACCAATCTATCTCTAATTCTTTCAATCAATCAAACTATCTATATATCTTTCTTTCTTTCATTTTTTTTCTATCTATCTATCTATTTGTCTATCTATCTATCTATATGATATCTATCAATTTATATTTTATTTATAAATCTATCTATTTTTCTATCTATCTGTCTATCTATAAATATATTATCTACCTATCTATCTACCTATATATCTATATATCGATCTTTTGTATATATATCTTTCTATCTATAAATCTATCTTTCCATCTTTTTATCAATCAAATTATCTATATATCAATCTATCTATTAACATGTATATCAATTTGTTTTTAAATCTCTTTCAATATTTTTATCGATCTTTCAATCTATCTGGCTATATATATGTCTAACTATCTATCTTTCTATAGGTCTATCTATCTGTATATCTATCTATCTCTCTCTCTATCTGTCTATATATATATATATATATATATATCTATCTATTTATCTAACTATCTTTATATCTATCTGTGTATCTATATATCTATCAATTTTTCTATAAATCTATCTATGAATCTATGTATCGATCTGTCTATCTATCTATCTTTCTTTATTTCTTTTAATCAAACAATCTTTCTATCTATATTTCTTTCTTTCTTTGTGTCTGTCTATCTATTTGTCTATTTATTTGTTGGTCTGTATATCTATCTTTCACATTTTCTATCTATCTATATGTATATTTATGAGTTGATCTATCTATTTATATATCTATTAGTAATTCTATCTATCTATTTGTTTACAATTTTATCTATCTATCTTTTTATATGTCTATCTATCTATGTATATACCCATGTATCAATCATTCTATGAATCATTCTATCTATCTGTCATTTTATATCTATATTTTTGTATCTATCTATCTAACAATCCATCTTTTTAGCAATACATCTGTCTATCAATCTACATATACATATACATATATATATATATATATATATATATATATATATATATGTATGTATGTATGTTTTTTTTATCTGTGTATCAATTTGTTTAACTTTCTATAAATAAATAAATAAATAAATAATAATATAAATAAATAAATATATATATATATATATATATATATATATCTATCTATCTATTTATTTATCTACCGATCTAACTATTAGTATATCTAATTGTGTATATCTCTTGCTATCAATCTAATTTTCAATCAATCTATCAATCTGTATATGTATATGTCTATCAATCGATATATTTATCTATCTTTTTATCTATTTATATGAATATCTATGTGTCAATCTATCTATAAATCTATATATCTATATATTTGTCTACCTATATGCATATTTATTAGTCTATCTAAATGTTTATCTATTTATCTATCTATCTCTTTATCTACCTATCTATCTATATATATATATATATATCAATCTATCTATTTGTATATCTATTTGTCTATCTATCTCTTTATCTATTTTTCTATTTGTATATATATCTATTTATCTATCTATCTATTAATCTGTCTGTCTATGTATTAGTTTATCAATCTAATTATTTCTCCATCTTTTTATATGTCTATAAATCTGTCTATCTATCTGTCTATAAATCTATCTATCTATATTTCTATGTATTTATCTTTCTATCTGTCTATCTATCTATCTAAATATCTATCTATATATGTATCTATCTATCTGTCTATGTATCTCTCTATTTATCTGTTTATCTATCTATCTATATATATGTCTATCTTTTCATCATATATCTATATATCTATGTGTCTATCTATCTATCTATCTGTCTATCTATATGTCTATATATATGTCTATTAATCTGTTTATCATTCTATTTATCAATATGTCTATTAATCTTTTATCACTCTATATATCAATCTGTCTATCTATCGATCTATATATCTATCTTTTTATATTTCAATCTATCAATCAGTCAATTTATCTATCTATCTATTAGTTTATCTATATATCTATTTGTTTATCTTTCTATATGTCTATCTGTCTATTTTTCTATCTATTTATCTATCAATCAATCTAATTGTCTATTTGTTTATCTATTTGTCTATACACCTATCTATCTATCTATATACCTTTCTACCTATCAATTTGTTTATATATCTGTCTATCTATAAGTCTATCTATCTATCTATCTATTAATCTATTATTCTGATTATATATCTATCTATCTATCTATCTATTTGTCTGTCTATCTATCTATCAGTCAATCTATCTCTCTCTAACTCTCTATCTATCTATCTATCTATCTATCTTTATGTCTATGTATATGCCATTCTATCTTTCTTTCTACCTATCTCTCTATCTATCTAACTATCTATCTAACTATCTAACTATGTATCTTCTATCTATCATTCTTTCTATCTATATTTGTATGTATCTATCTATCTTTATGTATATATATATATATATATATATATATATATATATATATATATATATATATATATATATATATATATATATATATATATATATTTCTATATATCACACTATGTATCTGTTAATCTATCAACCTGTCTATATATATGTCTATTTATCTGTCTAATTATCTATCTATATATAAGTCTATCTATCTTTTTATTTGTCTATCGATCTATCTATATATCTATATATCTATCTATCTATATATCTATCTATTTATCTATCTTTATATCTATCTATCTATCTAACTATTAATCTATCAATCTATTTGTCTATCTATCTATTAATCTATTTATCTATCTTTTTGTATATCTATCTATGTATTATATATATATATATATATATCTATCTATCTATCTGTCAATCTTACTATTTGTCTTTCTATCTATCGATCTATCTATTTAAGTATCTATCTGTCTGTCTTTCTATCTATTTATACAACTGTCTATTATTTATCTATCTATCCAGTAATCTATATATGTGTCTATCAATCTATCTATCCATATATCTATCTAATAATATGTAGATATATATATATATATATATATATATATATATATCTATCAACTTGTCTATCTTTATATCAAACTATCTTTCAATCTAGCTATCTATCATTCATTCTATCAATATGTCTATTTTTCTATCCATCCATCTATCAATTGATTTATCTATCAATCTATCTATCAATCTGCCTATTTATCTCTCTATCTAACTGGTATTCTATATGTCTATTTATTTATTAATCTATATGTCATTCTATCCATCTATCTATCTATCTATATCTATCTACCTATCTATTTCTAAAAAATCTTTTTAATATTCTTTTTATCGACCTATCTAATAATCTGACTATCTATCTAGCAATTAATTTATATATCTATCTATCTATATATTTATCTATTAATCTATCTATCTATATATATGTCTCTCTAATTATCTGTCTATCAATCTGTAAATCAATTTGTCCATCAAATTGTTTCTCAATTTGTCTGTAATTTTGTGTATGAATCTTTCTATCAATATATCGATCAATAAATCTATCAATCTTTTTAAGAATCTATCTATTTATTTGTTTATCTATCTAACTATCTATTTATTTGTGTATCTATCTATTTATCTGTTTATCTTTCTATCTATCTATCTATCTATCTTTCTATCTATTTAACTTACTATCTGTCTATCTATATATCTTACTATCTGTCTATCTATATATCTTACTATCTGTCTATCAATATATCATACTATCTGTCTATCTATAAATCTTACTATCTATCTATCTATGTATATATCTATCTGTCTAACTATCTATCTATCTATCAGTTTATATATCTATCTAATTTTTATTTATCTGTCAAAGTATCTCTCTATCTATTTATATGTCTATCAATCAATCACTCTATCTATCTATCTATCTATCTATTTGTCTATCTATATGTCTATCAACCTTTCTATCTATCTATGTATCAATCATCTATCTTTCTCTTTATTTTTCTATTAATAATCAAATAATCTTTCTATAGTATATTTTTGTCTATCTATACAACTATCTATCTATCTATCTATTTATCTGTCTGTCTGTCTATCTATCTACCTTTTTATTTGTTTCTCTAGCAATCAATCTACGTGTCTATCAATCTATCTATTTATCTATATATCTTTATTTCTATCAATCTACATGTCTATCTATTTTCTATCTATTTGTATATCTATCTATCTATATATCTATCTATCTATCTTTATAATTGTCTATCTATCTCTATCTATCTTTCCTCCAATCTCTATGTCTATCTATCTATCTATCTATTTATCTTTTTTTCAATCATTCTATCTATATATCTTTCAATATTTCTTTCAATCAATATATGAATCTAATATCAATCAATCTATACATCTGTCTATCCATCTATCTATCTATTTGTCTATATATCTATCTATCTATATATCTATATGTTTATATTTATGTCTATCTATCTAACTATATTTATTTCTATCTGTTTGTCAATCTATTTATTTATCTACCTTTCTATCTAAAAATCTAAATATCTATCTTCTATCTATTTTTCTATATATCTTTCTATATGTCAATCTATGAGTCTATCTATCAATTAGACAATCTATATGTATATCTATATATCAATCAATCTATCTATATTTCTATCAATATATTTATGTATCTATCCATCTATTCATCTATCTCTTTATATATTTATTTTTATCTATCTATCTATCTATTTATCTTTTTATTAATTTGTCTATATATCTTTCTATCAATCTATTGATCAATCTATATATTAATTTATCTTTCAATCTCTGTATCCATCTTTCAATCTTTCTTTCTATCAATCAATCTCTTAATCTATCTATATATTTATCTATCTATATTTCTTTCTATCTATGTATCTGTTTGTCTGTCTATCTATCGTCTATCTAACTCTACGTAGCTAGATTCTCATAGCGAGGTGCTTCGAGTTAGCGAAGTGCTTTGTATCACCGAAGCGCTATGTGCTATAATGCTGAGCCAAGGATGCTCCACCTTATCTTTATCTATATGTCTGTCTGTTTGTTAGTCTTTCTATCAGTCTATCAGTCTATCTCTCACTCTATCTATCAATCCATCTATATATGTGTCTATATTTCAATCTATCTATCAATCCATCCATCTATCTGTATATCTATCTATATGTCTATCTATCATTCTATCTATCTATCTATCTATCTATATATCTTTCTATCTATCTCTATATCTATTTATCTATATATATCTTTCTATGTACTTTTCTATTTATATGTTTATCTATCTATATATCTATCTGTCTACCTATCTATCTACATATTTGTATATCTATCTATTTATCTATCTGCCTGTCTGTTTATCAATTTGTCTATCGATTTGTCTATGTATCTGTCTATCTATCAATCAATTTTTTGTTTATCTATCTGTCAGTCTAATTGTCTATATGTAGTGCATCTATCAGTCTATCTAACTAACTAACTAATTATCTGTCTATCTATCTTTCTATATATCTATATATCTTTCTATCTGTCTATCTATGTATGAATCTATCTATGAATTTGTCTATCTATCTATCTATTTAACTTTTTATCTATTTGTCAATCTATCTGTCTATATTTCTTTCTATTTATCTATCTATATATCTATCTTTCTATCTATTTTGCTGAAAATCTATCGATATATTAGTCCATCTATTTATCTATCGATTTTCAGACTATATACTTATGTATTTATTGGTTATCTATCTATCTATCTATCTATTTATCTCCTTTTCTATCTATTTATCTATCTATTTATCTATCTATTTATCTATCTATTTTTATGTCTATCTATCTGTCTATCTATATATCTCTCTATCTTTTTATATATCTACGTGGCTATCTATCTATATATTACTACAAAAAATCCAAAAAACTAAGGACAATTCCCTAGCCGCCCGGGGTTTTCTTTTGCTAAATGGCATATAGCAATGGATTAACAATGGAAGCGTTCCCAATCTAAAGTGCTCGTCGCTATAAATTAGCAAGGGAAAGTTTTCATATCTAAAAAATTTTAGTGATGAAAATATCCCCAGCTAAAATAATAATTTTCCTACCTAAATTAGCAAGCTAAATGGGAGTTTCCATCGCTAAATGGATATAGAAATGTAGGCTTTCCTGATCTAGTGTGCTCATCGCTAAAAATTAGAGAGGGAAATAGTCCATAGTAAAAAAATTTTAGCAACGAAAATATCCCTAGCTAAAATATTAATTTTCCTATCTAAATTAGTAAGGGAAAAATCCCAAGCTAAATTAGCAAGGGAAAATTCCCTAACTATTTTTATTTCAAAACTTTTTTCAAAAAATTTTTTTTTTTAAAATTTAATTAAATAATTTAATATTTTTATTTTAAATTGAATAAAAATAGAAACTATAAACAATAATTTATAAATAACAATAAATAAAATTATATAAAAAATTATTCTGATTCATTATTTTACATAATTCAAACAAAAACATAACAAAATTTTATTGCATCTTATTCATCAATGTATCTAATGACAATGTATAAAGTATAATATATATGTGCATTGACATTGCTTTCTTTTCCTCTGCTCCTCTGATCACCATCTTTCTACTGTGACAAAGCTATCCAAGTCGCTATGTGTTTTGTCTAGTGAAAAATCCCTTCACTTATACAAGCTTCGTATGGGGAACAATGCGGTACCATGACTTTATTAAATTAAAAAGTCAATCAAATCAAAATAAATAAATAAACTTATGTTTTCATAAATATATAATACTATAGTATATTTGTACATATATACTATAGTGTATATGTACATATATACTAGCATTTTCACTCGTTACATGTATTCCTGAAGTATATCTAAATATATACTACACTATTATATGTACAATTATACTCAGTATATATGTACATATTTACTACAATTTTATATGTACATATATACTAAGTACATATGTACTCAATATATATTTAAATATAATACTAAAAAATTATATATTCTTATATACTGAGTATAAATGTAGATATATTATAGTATTATATTTACATATAACTGAGTATATATGTAAATATACTACATTATTATATGTACATATATACTAAGTACATATATACTAAGTATATATGTACATATAATACTACATAATTATATGTGCTTATATATTGAATATATATGTACATATAATGCAGTATATTTGTAGATATACTAAGTATATAAGTACATATATGCTATAGTATTATATGTATATATATACTCAGTATATACGTACATATATACTTCAGTATATACATATATATTTTTTGTAGTATAAACGTGCATATATACTATAGTAGATCTACACACACACACACACACACACACACACACACACACACACACACACACACACACACACACACACACACACACACACACACACACACACATATATATATATATATATATATATATATATATATACTATAGTATAAATATATACTGTAGTATATACTGCAATAAAACCTGAAAGAAACAACGAAAAAAATTACAAAAAAAATACAAAGCACAAGGAGGACATAGATCTGCATGAAATAAGAATGTCAAGAACAAACCTGCATTTGCGTGGGACCAGAATTTTTTGTCCATTTCACAGCTTTAAAAGCTAAGGTTTTGTTCCTATCACCAAGAGGACAAGCCAAACCTTTTACATACCTATTATAAACTAAAACTCTACCCAAAATATTTGGGTACATAAACATATTTACATATATATATATATAGTAATTATAGACATGAACAAACACAAATCTAAGTTGATAGTCATACAACTTCAACAAATATCTAAAAGATGTCCAACACTGATGTTTAGAGAGAAAGAAAGTGCAAAAAACAAAATGTTTTAGGAATAATAAAGATATTAGAACTCGGCCTCCTTTTGATCCAACTGAAATCAGTAAAGATGGGACCCATTCATAGACAGACCGTGGCAATGTCTGAAGGCTTTGAATCAGAATTTTTCGTGCATCTTACATCAAATGTCTTGAAAAGATTCATTATTAGGTTAATCGTCAAAGAAAAGAACAAAACTAGAATAAAGATAAATGATACCTCAAATGATGAACCACTTGTAAGCCCCCCAATGTTTTCTTGTCTGTAGTGCATTATTCAAGAAAGATATATATTTTACAAGTATATCTTTAGCCACTCAAGTAACTATATGTATTTCATAATCATAGATATTGATTCTCTAATCCTATGAAATACATTGCTTGTGGATGCATAGATATGGTAATGCTCCAGTAAAGCGATTGAAGGCAAAGCAGTAATATACTTTACATAACCACTATTAGTTTCTCATGGTCAGATGTTTGCTTTTGTACAATTCCTCTTCCTCTATTTGTGTGTGTGTGTGTGTGTGTGTGTGTGTGGAAATGTTCTAGATTTTTATATATGTTAGCCTATTGTGAAAGTTAACATGTTTTTATGAATTTAGACAAGTGGCAGGGGTTCATTGGTGGAAATTTCAAGTTTGATGCTAAAAAGTGTTATTATTCCTTTGTTCCTTTTGTAAACATATCTATGATTTGACTAAAACATCTATGCAATCCTATATTGTATGTAATATGTAGCATAGATGTTGCATTTATTATCTTGTGATAACGTGTGAGCAAAAGCTATAAATATTAGTTACACAAATATAAATTCATATCAAAATATTTTGTAATATTTGTTCTCATCATTAAAATCATATGTAGCATAGATGTTGCATTTATTATCTTGTGATAACGTGTGGGCAAAAGCTATAAATATTAGTTACACAAATATAAATTCATATCAAAATATTTTGTAATATTTGTTCTCATCATTAAAATCAAAATGATAACTTGTTTTATTGTTATTAATATCATGTATTGTAGCAATCACAAATATTATTGGCTCATAAAATATTTCATTTTGGGCAATTGTATTCCCCACCATATGTGCTTTGGTATATTAAATATAAAATATTTACAAAAAATAACTCATTTTCATGTTTAGTAAAAAATGTTTAAAAAGAAAATATTTCTATTTTAGTATACTATAAATGTTCCATAGATTTATTGTCACTATATACATATAAAGTAAAAATTTATATATATAGCATATATGTATGTAGGTATTTAGCATATTTGTATGTATGTGTATGTGTATGTGTGTATATATACATATATATATATATATATATATATGTATGTATGTATGTATGTATGTATGTATGTATGTATGTATGTAAGTATTTAGCATATATGTATATATGTAAAAAATACCTACATATATCTCTATATATGCTATATAGAAACAAACAGATGAAATAGACAAATTCTTTAGACAAATAGGCAATATACATATGCATTTTTGTTTAAGTTTTAATTGATTAGTTTTGCTGGTATATGTATTTTGCTATTATGAATTGGGTAGAGAAGATTTAGGGTGGTGTTGTGGTGGTTATGATTGTGATTTTGCTATTATGATTATATTATGGTTATGAAAGAAATCCTCCAAGAACTATACAAGGAGAAAGTGAAGCATAAATATAGTGATATTGTATTATATCGACAAGTTAACTTTAATCATTAATCACAAAGTCACGATTCATACTATATTCAAGGGTTTCATATTTTTTGATGTGCCATTGGAGTGGCTATACTGTAAGTAAACAATAATATGCATATTTATTTTTATGAAAGCTTAAATTTAATACTACCCAAATGCCCCTTAAGTTTTGTATTTCATGGTATATGGAGACTGGTGGAACAATCATAATTACATGAGTGGTTATAGTTTTTTTTTATTTTTTGTGCCTGCTACTAGTTATTTAGTTTGGGAATTCAAAAATATCTTTATTACTTACTTGAAGGCTTGATCCATGAACTATTGATAGGTGTTAGCACTCTTTGGATGGATAAATATTTAATGATTATTTTCATTTGTGCATTTTAAGGAAGGAAAATTTGTTGGAAATTAGATGTTTTCTTATTTCCCATTTTTTCCATGTTTATGCATATTTTTCATATTCTGTAATACTGATTAAATCCTTTCGTTCGTTGATTCTTTTTCTAGGTTTGTGATCATGGAGACGAAGAGTTTTTTAGGTTTGTGATCGTTGAGACTAGGGGGAGAAAAAAGTTTGAGAAAATCTTTTCCTTTTGTGTTTTGAAATATATTGAGAAATTCTATGCATTAAAAATCTTACACAATGTATATTTTTCCTTTTCTTTGTCTTTTGATTGGCCCAATAGACCAAACATAACTCTATATTCCTTATTATGCCTAATATTATGGTATATAGGCTATACCTCAAAAAACAACCAATATGGTGGATGCTTCTGATTAGGACAATCTTATACATGTTAAAGTGCATAAACCTTTTATCTTGGATGAGTATTTTACTCATAACAAAATCTTTTATGCTGGAATTTTATTTTAAAAATATTGGTCTCTCTTTTAGCTAAATCTAGAAAAAACATATGATATTGGTGAGAAAACACATTAAAGCTCAACTCGACAATATCATTTTATGGTATAGTGATCCAACTAAAAAGAACTTAAGAGTTGACAAAGGCAAGTTAAGTATGAATTGCATGATTCCTTTATACAAAAATAAGTATAAGTTCTACTATTTTTTATACTATCAATGTTATTGCTTTCAACTATTATGATCATATTTTAAGTAATCATGGAAGGACTATAGTAGATGCAAGTACTTACAATTTGTATGCCATTATACTTTATGCTATTGTGATCATATTTCAAGATAATATACAACATTAACTTTATACTTATAGATTAACACTTTATGCTTGTTAATGAACTTCTTGGGTGGTTAGTTTACTAACCATCATATGTGTAGATGGGTAGAGGTAATGGAAGAGAAGGAATCTATTAAGGTAGAGGTAAAAGAAGAGGAGGAAACCATGAAGATAGAGATAATAATAATAGTAGATATTAGACAGAGTCTATTGATGAGATAAATCATGTAACAGAGACCAAAGACATGGCTCCCATTATACAATCACAAATTCCTTCAGTACAACCATCACCTCCTCTGCTAGCACAGGCACCACAAAAATTTGAAATTGGCTCTACATCAGCATATGTTGGTGAATCTATAAATGCTGAGGCCAACATTGATGGTACTTCTAGATTTGACCCTAGAGATGTAATCATTATTGAGAATAGAGAGTAAGCTTTCAACAACTTAATTTTCTTCTAATAATGCAAATAGAAGCATGTACTATATTAACATGTCATAAGCATTACTATCCATCAATCTAGAATATTTAATTACCACTCAAGTGCTTTATTGAAAGATAGTCATAATTGATAACATTTAATTAATTCACATATACCAATACACTAGAATATTCTTAGTTTTATGTAATAAAATGTGGCAGAAAAAATCAACTTAATTTTTTTTCTTTTGGTTTTTGTTATAGATCAGCTAGTCAAGCCCATTATCCTCATCATTTTTTTAGAATTCACTGGAGCATGAGCTATCCCATTAATTACTCTAATCACTTAACTAGCATAAGAAGGTTCAAATACAAACACTTGTCCACAATGTATGTGGGTTTGTATAAAAATATATGTTCGTGTCATTTTCAATAGAATTTTAAGTCAATTGCATTTAATTATCCAATTTAATCACAATCAATATTATTACCTAGAAAATGACTTCTTTATTTGTTTAGTATTATTAAATCTTTTCAATATTAAAACTAAGAAGAAAGTAATTTTCATGATAGGTTGTTGCCTCATGAAAAATGCTCATGGATGATTAAAAGACTTTCAAGCAACAACTTCACAAGGATGTGTATACTTGGAAGAACATTTCTCAGAACACTAAAGATTTGCATTTCGAGGCTTTTCAGGCAATATTTATCAAAAATATTGTGACTTTTAAAATATAAAATGAGTTTGTACTAACTATTTGTTTTTTTTTGCAAATTTATCGTAATATTTTTGGTGGGATCAAAAAATAAGTGGCATAGTCAATATTCTTTTGGAGAAACATGTAGCTATTAAATACAAGAGTTTCAGTTGGACCATTAAGAATGCCAAACAAAAGCTGACCTATGTTTCTGATGATATTAAGAAGGCATGGAATGATGAATTCAATAAGCCTGAGTACATAGAAAGAGCAAGACATAACAAGCTAAATCAGCAAGCTGGTGAACCTGCCACTCATAACGGAGGATCTATCACACATTATTCACATGCTAAATGCATGGTTAGGTTTTTATGATAAGAAAGTTTGTTACAATAACATTTTAATTGTGTGATCACATTATATACATTTTTTGTTTTGAACTCACAAGAACAAAGTTTGGGAAAGAAACCTACATACTATAAGTTGTTTATTCATAATCATAATAAAAAGAGTGATGGCTCATTCTTCAATGAGAAAGCCAAAGCTTTGAAATTTAGCATCTTAATTAAAATTTAATGATTTATTATATTAATAGTTAATTATTTCATTACTAAATTTATAAATTATAATGTGATGTGTTGTTGAGTGCATGATGATTTCATCTAGCTACAAAAGGAGATGTCCCAACCAGAGGAGGGGTCGTCCGAACATAGTCTATTTGATGAAAATGATTTTTTTTAAATGTCGGGGGAGTGAAGAAATCAAGACTATATGGTAGTAACTATGAAATAGCATCATACTATAGCATTGCTTCTTTTAGTGGCACTTCACCTGTTAAGGGTCATAGCCATGAGTTAGAGGATAAATTCCAGCTTGTGTATGAAGAAAATGAGCTGTTATGTGATCAGTTTAATGATTTGCAAGATCAACACCAAAAAATTACAAAAGTGAAATAAATTAATACAGGAGGAGATGCATAAACAAATGCAAGAGGTGATGTGTAAAAAAATGTAAGAGATGCAAAGAGAGATGAATGAGCAGATGAAATCATAATTGGCTTCTTTTTTTCATGGTATAATGTTAAGTTGCTACATTTGACACTGCTATTACCATTTTTTTATTTAAGAATACTATTTATTTTATAATTAATTAAAAGTATTGTGTATTTCAACTTATTTAATGATATCTATTATTTTAACTATAAAGCTACATCTTAATGATTTCATATAATTGGCTTTGAAAGACAAAAAGATCGGTATGAAAAGTCATGACATGTGAACAAAATATTTGTATATATTGATAGAAAAGAAATTAAAATTTTCATCTTTAATTAGAGATAGAATGTTGCACTTTGATTAGAGATAGAATTTGAGACCAAAATGTCCATATATGATCTAAGACGAAATCATTCTGTCATTGAAGAGAGATGAAATTTGAGACCAAAAATTCAGTCTAATTAGAGACATAATGAAATCTATCTCTGATCAAATATAGAATCAAATCTATCTATAAATAGAGATAAAATTTAAGACTAAAAATTCCATATCTATTCAGAGATGGAATCAATGTCTCTAGATAGATATGAAATTTAAGACCAAAAATTTTATCTCTAATCAGAGACAGAATTAGCTTTGGGAATTATTAATTTAGAGATGGTAAAATCCATCACTAATCTATATGTGATTAGAGACTAAAAGTTCCAGCATTAATCATAGATGTATAAGAGATGGTCAAAATCACATACCAGCATTTTTAACATTGAAACTTTTGTCTCTAACCCATCTGCAATTCTATTTATAGATGAATTGGAGACTAAAATGTTTGTCTCTAAATGAAGGTTTTTTTGTACTGTAAATAGATAGATAGACAGACAGACAGATAGATAGATAGATCGATAGAGATATAGATATATAGATAGATAGACAAAAAGAGAGACAGATAGATAGACAAAAAGATAGATAGATAGATATAACTATAGATAGACAGATAGATGGATAGATAGATTAATCGATAGAAAGAGAGACAAATAGATAGAAAGATAGATAGACAGATAGATAGTGAGAAAGATAGACACATGGATAGATAGTTACATAGATAGATAGATAGACAGGTAGATCGATAGATAGATAGTTAGTTAGTTAGTTAGATAGATAAATAGATAGATAGATAAATAGATATATAGACAAACACATTGATTGATTTATTATTAGATTTATTGACATATTGATAGATAGATAGATAAATAGATATATTGATTGATAGATAGAAAGATAGTTAGACAGATAGATAATTAGACTAAGAGATAGATAGATAGAGAGATAGAGAGATAGATAGATTGATTGATTGATTGACAGATAGATATACTAATAGATAAATAAATAGATAGACAAATAGATAGATAAACTGAAAGAAAGAAAGATAGATAGATAGAAAAATACATAGATAGATAGATAGATAAAAAATATATAGATAAATAGATAGACACAATGATAGATAGATAGATAAACTAATAGATAGATAGGAAGACAGATAGATAGATAGTTAGTTAGATAGATAGTTAGATAGATAGTTAGATAGATAGTTAGATAGATAGATGGACAATTAGATAGAGCGATAGATAGATAGATATACAAATAGATAGATAGTTACATAGATAGAGAGATAGATAGGTTGACAGATAGATAGATAGATAGACAGGTAGACTGATAGATAGATTGATAGTTAGTTAGTTAGATAGATAAATAGATAGATAGATAAATAGATATATTTACAAACAGATTGATTGATTTATTATTAGATTTATTGACATATTTATAGATAGATAGATAAATAGATATATTGATTGATAGATAGAAAGATAGTTAGAAAGATAGATAGTTAGATTGAGAGATAGATAGATAGATAGATTGATTGATAGATTGATCGACAGATAGATATACTAATAGATAAATAAATAGATAGACAAATAGATAGATAAACTGAAAGAAAGATAGATAGATAGATAGACAAATAGATAGATAGTTAGATAAATAGATAGATAGAAAAATATATAGATAAATAGATAGACACAATGATAGATAGATAATAGATTGATAAATAGATAGATAGGAAGATAGATAGACATATAGATAGAAAGACATATAGATAGATAGATAGTTAGATAGATAGATAGACAATTAGATAGAGCGATAGATAGATAGAAATACAAATAGATAGATAGTTACATAGATAGATAGATGGACAGGTAGATTAATAGATAGATAGATAGACATGTAGACCAATAGATAGATAGATAGATAGTTAGTTAGTTAGATAGATAAATAGATAGATAAATAGATATATAGACAAAAAGATTGATTAATTTATTATCAGATTTATTTACATATTGATAGATAGATAGATAAATAGATATATTGATTGATTGATAGAAAGATAGTTAGACAGATAGATAGTTAGATTGAGAGATATATAGATAGAGAAATAGATAGATTTATAGATTTATAGATAGATCGACAGATAGATATACTAATAGATAAATAAATAGATAGACAAACAGATAGATAAACTGAAAGAAAGAAAGAAAGAAAGATAGATAGATAGACAAATAGATAGATAGTTAGATAAATAGATAGAAAAATATATAGATAAATATATAGACACGATGATATATAGATAGATAGACTGATAGATAGGAAGATAGATTGACAGATAGATAGATAGATAGACAGACAGACATATAGATAGATAGACAATTAGATAGAGCGATAGATAGATAGATATACAAATAGATAGATAGATAGATAGACAACTAGATACGTAGATAGATAGATAGACAAATAGATGGGTAGATAGATAGATAGATAAATAGATAGCTTGATAGAGGGAAAGATATATAGATAGATAGACAGAAAGATAGAAAAATAAATAGATACTTAGATTTATAGATAGATAGAGATAGATAGATAATCTAACAGATAGATAGCTAGAAAGACAGACAGACAAATAGATAGATAGATAGATAGATAGATATATATATATATATATATATATATATATATTGATTGATTTAAAAATAGATTGATTGATAGATTGATAGACATATAGATAGACAAATTGATAGACAAGTAAATAGATAGATTTATAAAAAGAAAGAATGACATATTGAAAAACATATTGATAGACAGATAGACAAACAAGATTGATTGATAGACAAATAAACATAGAGATAGATAGATAGATAGATAGTTTGACTGACAAATAAGTATACATATAGACAAACTAATAGATAGACAAATAGACATACAAATATAAAGATATATAGACATAATAGCTCGGTAAATTTCCTTAGCCATCATAAGAAATTCCTTCACTAAAATAGAATAGTGATGGATTTACGACGAAATTTATTCCAAGCATAACTACTTGTCGCGAAATATTAATGAAAAAAAAATCCCTAACAAATTTTTGAATGATCGAAATTTTCTTGCTAATTATATTTTTTCCCTTGCTAATTTTGATCATAATTAAGAGTAGTAATTAATATCTTTCATCTTAATATTTACAAAAAATTTCCTATCTAAATTAGCGATGGAATACTCCCTAGTTATATAGGTGTCAAACAGGGGGGGCGAGCCGGGCCAGCCCTATTTTAGGTTGCCCTACCGGGCTACCATGCTGAGTCAAGCCACAGCACAGTACAGTAACTGTTTCATGTCTGGACCAAAATGGTTCAGTGGAGGCAGGGTCGGCATGGGCCAGCAGCCTGAAATCCTCTGGGTTCACCTTCATTCGGCTTGATTATGGATTGGCGGTAACCCTAATTTTTTTAAAAAAATTAGGGTTTCCGCGGCGTGCCACCACACCCCCTCACTGCCGTCACCCTTTCAAGGCACGGCAAGCATCACCTATCGATGTCGGATCATCATTACCATGCTCAGTGCATGGTCATGCGTGCCGTGCCCATGTGCCAGGCCCTTGTGCCAGGCATTCTTGTCATGCCTAGCAAGGAATGCAGGTCAAAATCTCTCGCCTTAGCATGGCTCGACCTGTGTCTAGGGCAGGCCCAGCATTAGCATGGGCATGGGTCATTCTCATGCCGTTCCAAGCCAAGCACATCCAAACTATGTCATGCTTCGTGACGGGATGGGCCCGCCGGGACCATTTGACAACTCTACCTAGCTATTTTCATTCCAAAACTATTTTCACAATTTTTTTTTACAAAAAATTATAATTACTTTTATTAAAATTTTTATATTAAAATTGAATTAAAAATATAATATAAACAATTTTTATTAATTAAAAAAAAGTAAAAGAAGTTAAGAAATTATTCTGATACAATAGTTACATAGTTAAAATAAAAATATATCATAGGTATATAATCATTTAAAACTAAATTATAATCCTCATCATTAGATGGTGGATTTGTGCTATCCTCTCATGTGTGGTTTCCCTACTAGAACTCATGCTATCTCTCACCTCAAGCCCGCTAATTGTGTCTCCATATAGGACATCTACTATTACATTGCATTCTTAATTTCTTTTATCTCATCATTCACTTCATTAATTTCCAGGATTTCTTCCTTCAAAAGAATAATCTACTAATCCTTTTCTTTCATTTCTCTCTATATAAATACAAAATATTCATTTGTTTCAGTTACTTTCTTTATGACAACCTCATCCACCACTATTGAGTTAGAGGAAATAGAAGCATGACTGCTAGAACAAAAAGCCACACTCTTCGAGTTGATGTCGTACACTTGCTGCTTTTTTTAACATTCTATGGTCTTCAAATAGATATGATCATAGTCAATTGGTTGAATATCCATTAAATTCTCAACTGGTTGAGAATCAGCTATCAAACATTCCTCCACAAAGTATTATGATAAAATAGAATAAAATATTGTGCTAGATAAAAATAAAATAAATCAAATATTTTTTATTCCACATAACTTTTAATATTTACTATAGTATTTTAAAAGTTTATTAATATAATAGATTCTTATAGCAATCATCTGAGATTTGTTGTAAACAAACTATCCATCCATTTTCTTCACATGCATCTTTCTAAAATTTTCATAAAAATTGGGATTTTGACCCAATTCTCAAGCCTAAAGTATGTATTTATTAAGTCAAAAAATAATATATGTTAAAATATTTTAGCTAAAATTGAAAAAACATGCAAATATTTGAATTATTTAGATTATTAGGGCAACTATTAAATATACAAATGTTTTAAAGTTATAAAATGTACCAAATCTCGAGCGTGCTCAATGCTCGACTTTGTGTCTCCTGTGTGGTGAGACATTCTTGTACCTGGTCTTGCTACCTCAGTCCTTCAGATATAATAGATAGATAGATATAAGCCCACCACAAAATCTATTTATTTATCTGATAAATAAATAGATAGATATAAGCACAATAGATAGATGGATCTAAAGTTATAAAATGAATTTATCTATATACCTAATTGACCGTATTTATTTATCATTGATACCTGATTGATATAAATAGATTGATATAAATAAAAATATAAAATACTAGATTGACCGTATTTGTGGTGGGCTTATATCTGATAAAGGTGATAATAGAGGTATCAATGATGGTGATGGTGATATAAATAGAGATTTTGATTATGATGTTTAAGTATGGATATGGTGGGTATGAGATGATACTGATTTTGCAACATGATCTAACATACTAGAAGAATTTGGTTCATTTCTATGTCCACGTCTACCTCCACCACGACCGAGTCCTTTAGGCACCATCTACTTTACAAAATAAGACATAGAACAAATAATACATATATGATGAACAAGCATGCATTTTAGAATAAAACACACCAATAGATTTAAACAAAATATAGTAGTCTTTGATAGTTTAATATTATAATAAAATTATAATAGTTTTATTATTGGCATTACTATCATCCTCCAATAGATCTTTTGATATTTGGTCTGATTCCGATAGAAGTTCAAACTCATCTTCAAATAGAAATTGATCATCTTCAATTTTTATTAGGCCATCATTTGAGTCACATAAATTTGTTGGTTCTTCATCTACATGCAGAGGCTCAATATTATTTATGTCATCTTCCTTGAATCTCAGTGCAATATGTAAGTCTATACTTCTTTGTTGATTTGTTGGTTCTTCAAAATGTGATTGATCTTTGATTTTGTAAATCACCCACCAATTACTCTTATCACGAGATAAACTCGGATATGTACTATAATATACTTGAGCAGCTTGAACTGCCATAATAAATGGCTCATATCAATTTTATCTACGTTTATGGTTCAAATCAACTAGCTTATAATCCGAATGAATCTTAGTGCCCACATTATGTGTAGGAACAAACCACTCACACTTTAATGATACAATCGTATTATTGTTGAGTCAAGGATACTCCAACTCAATAACTTTTTTGAGTTGATCATAATAATCAATCTCATCTATACTATAACCTAAACTTTTAATGCATACACCACTATTCATTGTTGTTTTAGAAGAATCATGCCCGATTGTGTGAAATTCATATCCATTGACAAAATACCTAGGATAGGTTGTCACATATCTAAATGGGCCATTACATAGATTCCTAATGAAAATATTTGAATCTCCATTTGAAGGATCAATTTCCTATGACATAAATTAAGAAAAATTGATATTAACAAATAAAAGATATTAATTAATTAAATAATTCAAAAAGTTAAAACTTAATAATTCTCACATAATTTTTGAACCAATTCGTAAATTTAGTTTCTAGCATATAATTGACATCATTGCTAGAAATTGCTAGTTACCTATATTTTAACTACTCAACATAAATACTACACAAATAAAATAAGAGAGAGAAAAGAATATTAAATTTTAATAATTCCTTTAAAAGATAAAATTAAAATATGATTAAATCTGCAACCATTTTGGGTATACATACTCAATATATGGTGCAATCTCTTCACAATATAGTAAAACCTAGCTCCGTGTTGCTTTCTACTCTTCTTCTGTCATACATCTTTTCATTACTCTTCCAAATGCTCTTCCAGGGTGCTTGAAGATTGATAGTTTGTCCACAGAATCATCTTTTACTATCACATGACCTTCATCATTACGAGGTATATTTCTATTCTTTGTATTGACATGATCCTAAAAATAATAAGAACAAAATGATGATGTTTCTTCTACTAAATATGCATTGCAAATTGAACCTTCAACTTTTGCCTTGTTTCTAACATTCAATTTCAACTAATGAAGATATCTACAACCACAATATTAGGTTTCAATTATATTAAATTACAATATTACTTTATGTATGAAATAATAAAACACATCAAATTATATGTATTTACCTCTCAAAAGGATACATCCACCTGTATTGTACTGGCCCATAGTATTCTTCCTTCTTATGCCAAATGGATCGGTAAATGCTTTATTGAGTCAAAAAAACCCAGTGGGAATATCCATTCACGCTTACAAATAATAAGTGGAGAGTTATTCTCCAACCTCATCATGTCGTCTATTTTGATTGTGGTTGTAGATAGCTATTTGAAAAACAAACTATGTACTGTAAGGACCTTCCAAATACTTAGGAAAAGTAATTCATTGAATACAATTACTATTAATCTCTACATAAATACATGACCGTCATGAATTTTCTTTTTAAATAACTTAAGATTCTTCATATCCATGCATCTACCCATATTAGACACATATCCATCAAGGAATTTCAAATTTTTAACCCATTCACATAATAAATGTATTGCTTTCGTATCAAGTGTGTAGCAAGCTTTAGAACTTTTCCTATTGCCTCATTCAGTTTCAATTTAGGACGCTGATAGAAATCATTCAGCTCATGTCTTGAATTTAAAGTATTTTATGTTTTTCCATCTACATTAAGGATAGTGTTGAAAACATTGACAACCACTTTTTTTTTAATATACATTACTTCTAAGTTATGATAAATTAAATTGGACTTCCAATAGGGCAAATCCCAAAATATACTACATTTCTTCCATACAAATATTTTGCCTATTGGTCCATTACTTCTAGTAGCATCATTTTCAGTTACCTTCTTTAAACTTAAACTTTGAATCTCTATCATAATATCATCTCTTGAACAAACTGCTGGTACAACTATCATCACAGTTTTAATTTTTCAAAATGCAGTTTTATTTCTTCGAAATAGATGATTCGTAGGTAGAAACATATGATGGTTATCAAACTATGACTATTTACTACTAAATTTGAGGGTAAATGCATCAGATTTTGTCATGCAATATGAGTATGTGAATCGTCCAACAGTATTCCAGCCAAAAAATATTAAATAAGCACGAAAGTCACTTACCGTCCATATAAGGGCTGCCAGCATAATAAAATTTTTCTTCTTTGAGATATCATAAGTATTCACACCAACATCCAACAAATGATTTTACTCTACAATAATAGGCTATAAGAAAACATCCTGCATGTCTTTTAGATTTTTTGGCCCTAGAACCAAGATTGACAAAAACATATATTGCTCCTTCATACACAACCACAAAGGCAAGTTATAAGGTATCACGATCACTGGTCATGTTGAATACTATTATCCAGATTGCCCAAATAGCTGAAATCTATGAGTGTAAAGATCCAATCTCATATTTCGACTTTCAGCTAGAAAATCTTGATGTATATGATTAAAATGCTTAAAAGCAAGTGAATCTGATGGATCATGCATTACCCCTTCTTTCAGATCATGCTCATAATTCCACCTCGTATCATTTGTTGTAGCATTTGATGCATATAATCTGTGTAACCGAGGAATTAATAAAAAATAAAACATTTTAAATGCAACTTTCAGTTTATGTTGCGTATGTACAACACGACATACCTTGTTAAATCAATGATGATCACAAACTTTACAGCTAATTAAATCACTATCACCGCCCCAACATAACATACATTCATGGAAACAACAATCAATTTTTTTCACTGGTAGACCCATTCCTCGTAGTAACTTCTTAGTGTTGTAAAAGTTATTAGTGATCAAATTATTATCCAGAATAATCTTCTTGATCAGTTTTGTCACGTGATCAAATTATTTCTCAGACATATGATTTTTTGACTTAATGCTCATAAGTCGAGCCACAAGTGACAATTGCGAATGTGTTTTACAACCAGGCCACAACTTTTTATCTACAGCATTAAGCATTTCATAAAAATTTCGAACTTCAAGATTAGGTGGTTCATCCATGTAATCCATATTGAAGTCAGTATCGGCAGCTTCCGTGATCATTCTATGGTATGTGTTTGATGATTCTTCACCATAAGCAAACGATTCAGTAACCTCATTTTGGTCAATGTTCAGAGGCATTGTACTTTCTCCATGATAAATCCTAACAAAATAATTTGACACAAAGCCATATTTAGCCAAATGGTATCTTAAAGTGTTTACATCACTAAAAGGGATAAATAGACATTTGCAATGATTACATGGATACTTAATTTATTCTCCATCCACTCAAAAAATCTTTATTCAAAATTCTATTCATAAACCTACTCTACATCCACTGATGATCTGAACACATTTTTCCATGTTTTATTTACAAAAAATAATGCTCAATAATTATTTTGATTTAAACATTCTATTACTTCAAAATATATTAATAATTAAATAAAATTACTTATAGATTAATATTTTAAAATTAAATATTGTGAATATAAAGACAATATGTTTGTAGAATGTATATGAATGGATAAAGTAATTTTTAGCATGATAAAGATTAATAGAGATCATGGTAATACTAGATAAAGAAGCAAAATATGATAATGCACAAGAAAGGAAAGCAAAAAAGAAATACATTTAAAGTTTAAAGGAGGAGAGGGGGAGAGAGAGAGAGAGAGAAGGTGGAATGGGAGGGGAGGAGAGAAATGGAGAGATGGGGGGGAGAGAGAGAGAGAGAGAGAGAGAGAGAAAGGGGAGAGGGAGAGAAAGAGAGAGAGAGGGGAGAAAGTATGAGTGAGAAATGGCGAAAGGGAGAGAGGGAGAGAAAGAGAGAGAGGGGGAGAGATAGAGAGGGAGGGAGAGATAGAGAGGGAGAGATATAGAGGGAGAGAGAGGGAGAGAGAGGGAGAGAAAGAGAGAGAACAAGCAAGAAAGGAGAGCGAAAAAAAATAACAAGAGAGAGTGTGACACAGAAAGAAAAAGAGGAAGAGAGTGACACAGAAAGAATTAGAGGTAGAGAGAAACAGAAAATGCAGTGTTAGAATGAGAAATTACATAAAGAAAAAAAAAATTCCGTACAAACCTATCAAATATTACATCTTTTGTCATACATAAGTTCATATATGAGCCTGAGGCCTAGGGGATGAGATTATGTAAGAGTACGACCCTTATTTGTATTATACCATATATGAGCCTGACCAACGGACACTCTCATGCTATATGCTTACAAATTGTTGATATTATATCTTTTGTCATTTAATTTCAAGGTAATGCAACAAATTAGTATTATCCCATATATAATTATATGTTAGTATACATATAGTTAATGTAGTTATAAATAGTTACATATAGTTAAACATATAGTTATATATTGTTATATGCATACAAGTAGTTATAAGTAGATATACATAATAGTATACAATGTTACAAACATTATATATATATATATATATATATATATATATGAATGTATGTATACATAATTAAAAATAATGTATACAAAGTAGTTATAAAAAATTGTATAGATTTACAGATATGTATCCATATATGTATACATAATTAAAAATAAAGTTATATTATTATATATAGAGTTATTTATAGTTATACAAATATTTATATATAGTTATACACATATAGTTAAACATTATGTTGTATGTTGTATGTTTATATACATATAATTATAAATATAATTACATGTGGTTATACATATAGTTACATGTATAGTTAAATTTATATTTATACATGTATGTATATATATTTTTTCATATAATTTCATATATTTATACATATAGTTATGTATAGGTGTGGATATACTAAAATACATTTTTTTTACTAATATATAAACATGTATATTAAATATATGTTTTTAATTATATATTTAAATATAGTTATGTATAAAGTTTTTATAGTTATACATATAGTAAGATAGAATTATTTATAGTTATATTTTATTATAAATATAATATTTATAGTTATAAATATATATATATATATATATATATATATATATATATATATATATATATATATATATATATTCAAACGATTAGTTATATTTTGTTATACATAAATATATACTAAGTTATAAACAAATATATATATTTAGATATATGTATACATATATGTATTAATAGTTAAAAATATAGTAATATTTAATTATATAATGTTTTATTTAGTTTTAAAAATATTTATATAGAGTTATACACATAAAATTAAACATTATGTTGTATGTTGTTATAGATGTAATTATAAATATAGTTACATGTAGTTATACATATAGTTACACATATAGTTATACTTATATTTATACATGTAGGTATATATATTTATTCATATAATTTTATATATTTTTACACATAGTTATGTATAGGTATAGATATAGTAAAATACATTTTTATATACTAATATATACAAATGTATTTTAAATATAAGTTGCAAATTATATATTTAAATATAGTTTTGTATAAAGTTTAATAGTTATACATATAATAAGATATAAATATTTATAGTTATATGTTATTATACATATATTATATATAGCTATAAATATTTTTATATAGTTAAACATATAATTATATATTGATATATTCATACAAATAGTTATACATAAATATATAAAGTTATAAATAAATATATGATTTACATATATGTAATCATAGTTACAAATATAGTTATATTTAATTATATAGTGTTGCATAGTAATACATATATTTATATATAGTTATACACATGTAGTTAAACATAATGTTGTATGTTATTATACATATAATTATAAATATAATTAATTATGGTTGTACATATAGTTACACATATAGTTCTACTTATATTAATACATGTAGGTATATGTATATATATATTTAACTATAAGTATATATATGGTAAAATACATTTTTAGATATAGTAAATGTGGTCTTGTATATGGTAAAATACCTATTTTTATATAATTTTATATATGGTAAAATACATATTATATATGTTATTTTATAAAAATGTATATTAAATATATGTTGTTAATTTTTAAATATAGTTTTGTATAATATTTTATAGTTATACATATAGTCAAAGACAATTATTTATAGTTATATGTTTTATACATTTGGGATCCAATGGCAAAACAGAAAAAAAAACAAGTTTGACTTACAATAGATCAGAACAAAGTAAATGCGGTCTTGTATTTTAGGCGTGTAATATATAAAGATAAATAAAATTTGAATCCCCCTAGAAACAGATTATGTCATCCACATAACAGAATAAAACTCAAGAAAAATAGGTAAAGATTTAGTCCACATCTAGATATGTCAACGAAGTTTGTCTCATCTTGCTAAAATTATTTATGACTTGCTAGCAATATAATTTGAAAGCTAATCAAGACCCTCATAGAGGCCCTCGCCAACGGTAAAACAAGTGCTTTGAATGTGCCAATGACATTTCCAAAGAGAGTGAAGTTCTAGCTTGTCAGTAATTTCAGCTGTATTCATCGCATTGGAACGAACTTTCTTATTGGCGAACACGAGCAAAACTGCATCTCGAAGCTTTTCCTCCTTTAGCATCCTATGCAAATCATCTCTATCTTCATCAACTCGATCTCTGTCATTGCCATCCACCACAATAGTAGGAATTTTGGTGACAATTTCACCAAGTTTCAACTTATACAGAATGGTTTACTTACTACCAACATCAAGACCTAGCATCAAAATCTTCATCTCCTTATTGGCAAACAACCGGTTGAACAGCTTTATGAACATAAACCCCATTTCTTCCACTAAATTTCAATCCCTTTTTCATATGGCAATAGAGATATCTAATGAGAAAAAGAAACAGAATCAATAGACCTCAAGAGATAGTCACCAGAGAGGGAGGTCAACCTCTATATGTTCTTATACCTATAGTATATATAATTAAAAAAATGGTATATATAGTTAAACATATAAGTATATATAGATATATTCATACAAGTAGTTATAAGTAGGTATATATAAATATATACAAAGTTATAAATAATTATATGAATTTAATTAAATGAATACATCTATGTATACATAGATACAAATATAGTTATATTTAATTATATAGAGTATTACATAGTTATACAAATATTTATATATAGTTATACACATATAGTTATAAATTTTCATGTAGTTAAAGATATAGTTATATATACTTATACATATAGTAAAATACAAATATATATAGTTATATATTATTATACATCTGATATATTTTGTTAAAAATATAGTTATATAGAATTACTTATATAGTTATAAAATATTATATAGTTAAAAAAATACTTATATATAGTTATTAATATAGTTATAAAAATAGTTTACATATTACAAATATAGTTAAATAAGATTAGAAAAAGTTTTATATTGTTATACAAATATTTATAAATAGTTATCATATATTATGATAACAACACACTCTCAATTGCCCAATTAAATTACACCACTATAGAGAAAGAACTTGTATCAACAATCTTTTCTTTTGGTAAGTTAATATCATATTTAGTGGGAACTAAAGTCATAGTATATACTAATTATTCTATAATCAAATATCTCATAGAAAAGAAAGAAGTCAGGCCTAGATTGATTTGATAGATTTTACTATTACAATAGTTTAACTAGAGATATTAGATAAGAAATGTACATATAATCAAAATTGAAAATAGCTTATCATGACTAGAAAAGAATATAGTAGAGTATTTGAAAAAGATATTAGATTGATTTTTTTAGTTGAACTAATTATAGCATTGAATGGAAATGTAATTCCATGGTGTGTAGTATTGAATGAACCTTATCATTGCATATAGTTATCTGATCAAAATTTGAGGCAAAGTGTCATAGATGGGAGATTAGTAGTATCTTGCAATAATGTGACTTTTTCCTCATGCTCTCACGAATTTGTGGAACATGTTAATATTTATGTGCTCAATTAATTATTTTCTCAAAATTAATGTTGATATTTACATATATATATATATATATATATATATATATATATATATATATATATATATATATATATATATATATATATGCATTAATATATATGTTCATATACATTTCCCTACACATACACACACATTTATACATCCATATACATTACTATACATTATATATCAGCATACACATTTTTCTACTTTTTTTATATATTCACACATGTATCTACATTTCCAAAGTAGTGTGTATACACTTGTATGCATGCATATACTATTGTACACCAACACAAACACACATATATACTTATATACATAATGTATTTTTAATGTTACACATGAAACTATTATATATATATATATATATATATATATATATATATATATATATATATATATATATATATATATATATGTTTGTGTGTGTGTGTGTAAATATATTTAAAATAAAATATTATATATTGTACACAATTTATAAATATGGTAAATTCGTTATATTTAAAACAAATATTTGTGTGTGTGTGCATGTGTGTGTGTGTGCTTATGTGTGTGTGTATGCGTCTGTGTGTGTTCGTGAAACATATTAATGCGTAAAATGAAATTATTAATTAAATATATGAGCTTCTATTTTATTAAAATAGTTGTTTTTTTAATATTTATATTAAAATAACTATCATTATACTCATATAAATAAATGAAATTGGCATATTTGTAAATTATTTTGTTTTTATAATTATGTTAAAAAAGAAAATATAGTTCATAAATAGATAATATTGTTTTTATTTTTCTATATAATTTTTTTTATTAAAATATTAATGTCTATGATAAATTTCTACATATTATTTATGGTTATTAATAAACTTTTAGAAACTTTAAAATTCAAACAAATATAATATAGTGCATATAAATACATGCCTTTAATGTTTTGTAAAAAATCAATTATTCTTTTAATTATGTTCAAACAAAACAGATTACCATATAAATACATGAGTAAATTTTTCTATAAGTAATTATTTTTTTTATTATATTCAAAATATATAAATAACCATATAAATATATGAATTTGTTTTTTTAAATAATTTTTTTTATTTTGTTTTTCAAATTCAATACATTACAATGTTTTTTTTTGTAATTAATAGATACATTTCACAAATTGTTTATTTATAATAAATATAACATATTGCATATTAAGAGGTGCAAATTTTATTTTGTAAATAAATTTTATTTTTAAAGTTTTATCTTTCTAAATTGAAACTACTTCACATATATATTTTAGAAATTTTTTATGATATTTTTTACACAAACATATTGTTATTTTTATTGCAATTTACAACATGAATTTTAACAAATGAACATTTTATTAGAAATCAATTTTAGTTAAATGATATTAAGTGAAACAAAAATACAAACCCTAAACCTATTTAATCATAATGATTTATACAAACATATAAAAATACAATAAAAATACATTTAAGGTTGGAAAAATTAATTTTACGTTCCTAAAATATATGGGAAAAATTGATAATGATTTATACAATATCCAAATAAAACATGTATGAATGAGATGAATGCTATGAATGATATGAATGGATATTAAGTTTCAGAAGCATGTAGTTATACATGTTGTAGATATAGTTAGATATAGTTTTTCATGTAATTATATATATATAGACATATGGCTATGTATAGATATTGATGTAGATAAATTCATATATATATATATAGTAAAATATTGATATACATATTGTTAAATAGATTTATATATACTTATATATATATAAGTATATTAAATATATATTAAATATATATAAGTATATATTTGTCTATCTATTTGACTATCTATTTTTCTATCTATTTGTATATCTATCTATCTAAATAAATATGTCTATCTATCAATATTTCAATCTATATATCTACTTGTCTACTTGTTTATCAATTTATAGACAGATTGATATGCTTACTTGTCTACTTGTTCATTAATTTCCCTAGCTAATAAATTACATAAATTAGTGATGGATTTAGCGACGGATTTTCCCTAGCTAATCAAATCTTTAATTTAGTGATGGATATAGCTATGGAATTTCTCTAGCTAATAATATTTATAATTTTGTGATGGATTTAGTGATGAATTTTCTCTAGCTAATAAAATCTGTAAAATTGTGACGGATTTTCTCTAGCTAATAAAATCCGTATTTTAGCTACGGATTTAGCGACAGAATTTCTCTAGCCAATTTTTAGTTATTTAATTTTTTTTAATTTATTATTAGTTTTAATATTTTATTTAATTTTGTTTATTAAATGTATGTTAATGGTCTATAGATGAGCAATTTTACTTTTTTATCATTTTTAACACTTTTTTTTCACTTTTTAATTTTAAAAAGTGACAAATATACACTATCAATCTGAGTATAGTTTATCTATCTATCAATCTAAGAATGATTGATGAGAAATTTAAAAAGTGACAAAAATTAAGAAAACACTATCTTTTATCTATCTATCAATCTAAGTATCTACATATCTGTCAATCTATCTTTATCTCTATCTATCAGTATATCTATATGTCTATCATTCTATCTATCTATGTCACTTTTTGTTTATCACTATCTATCTATTTGTTTATTATTTCTTTTTGTTTATCATTCTCTCTATCATTTCTTTTTCTAGGCCCAACAAATAAAAAAATCTATATATCTGTATAACTATCTATCTATTTGTTTATCACTCTATCTATCTATCTATTTTTATATTTGTCTATATATCTAAAATATTTGATTATCTATTCATCAATTTTTCCAATTATCTATCCATCTATCTATCTATTAATTTATCTATCTGTGTATCTATCCATCAATTTATCCATCTATCAATCCATTTATCTATCTATCTATCTATCTATATATTTATTTAACCATCTTTTTAAACACATAGATATAACTATTCAATCAGATAGATAGACAGATATATAATCTCTGTCTATACATTATATTCTGTTTATTCAAAAATAGATAGATACATGACCTAATTGCATAGTGACAGATTTATTGAAAGTTTCAAGCCTAGTCAAAAAATCTTTATTCAAAAATCCATGAATAACCCTTCTGTACATCCACTAATGATCTGAGCTCATTTTGCCCTGTTTTATTTACAAAAAATAATACCCAATCAATATTATAAATAAAAAATTATATTAATTTAAAATATACAAATAATTAAATAAAATTACTTATAGTTGAATATATAAAATTTAAATATCATGAAAATCGAGGCAATGCGATTGCAGAATCTACATTACTAAATAAAGTAATCATTAGCAAGATAAAGATTAAAAGATATCATAGTCATAATAGATAAACGGTGCAAAGTACGATAATACACAAGAAAAGAAAGCAAAAAAAAAGACATTTAATGTTTGAAGGAGGAGAGGGAGAGAGAGAGAGAGAGAGATAAGGTGGGGAGAAAGTGAGGGGCAAAGAAATGGGGACACGAGGGGGGAGAGAGAGAGAAAGAGAAGGAGAGAGTGGAGAGAGAGAGAGGGGGAAGAACTGGTGAAAGAGAGAGAGAGAGAACAAGAAAGAATGGAGAGTGAGAAAGAAAATAACAAGAGAGAGTGTGTGACACATGAAGAAAAAAAGGAATAGAGTGACATGAAGAATTAGAGAGGGAGAGAGAGAGAGAGAGAGACACATAGAGAGTGCAGTGTTAGAATAAAAAATTATATAAAAGAAAATAAAATATCTTCTGTATAAACCTATCAAATATTATATCTTTTGTCATACATAAGTTCATAATTGAGCCTGAGGCCCATGGGCAGGGATTAGCTAAGAGTACGACCCTTATTTGTACTATACCATATATGAGCCTAATCAATTGACACTCTCATTCTACGTGCTTACATATTGTTGATATTATATCTTATGCCATTTAATTTCAAATTAGTTCAACAAATTAATATTATCCCATATATAAGTATATGTTAGGAAACATATAGTAAATGTAGTTATAAATAGTTACATATAGTTAAACATATAATTATATATAGATATATGCATCCAAGTAGTTATAAGTAAATATAAATAAATGTATACAAAGTTATAAACAATTATATTGATTTACATATATGTATACATAATTAAAAATAAAGTTATATTTATTTATATAGAGTTATTTATAGTTATAAGAATTTTTATATTAGTTATACACATATAGTCTAACATTGTGTTGTATGTTTTTATACATTTAATTATAAATATTGTTACGTGTAGTTAAAGATATAATTACACGTATAGTTAAACTTATATTTATTCATGTATGTATATATATTTGTTCATATAATTTCATATAATTTTACATATAGTTATGTATAGGTATGGATATACTAAAATACATTTTTATACTAATATATAAAAATGTTAATTAAATAAATGTTGTTAATTAATTTGTTTAAATATAGTTATGTATAAAAGTTTTTATAGTTATAATTTTAGTAAGATAGAATTATTTATAGTTATATGTTAGTATACATATAATATATATAGTTATAATACACACACACACACACAAATATTATATATATATATATATATATATATATATATATATATATTCATACGAGTTGTTAAATTTAGTTATACATAAATATATACAATGTTATATACAAATATATAGATTTACATATATGTATACATATATGTATAAATAGTTAAAAATATAGTTATATTTAATTATATAAAGTTTTATTTTGTTTTACAAATATTTATATATAGTTATACACATATAATTAAATATGATGTTGTATGTTATTATACATGTAATTATAAATATAGTTACATGTGATTATACATATAGTTATACGTATAGTTAAACTTATATTTATACATGTATGTATATATATTTGTTCATATAATTTCATATATTTATACATATAGTTATGTATAGGTATGGATATACTAAAATACAATTTTTATATTAATATATAAAAATGTATATTAAATATATGTTGTTAATTATATATTTAAATATAGGTTATACATTAATAATATAAAATTATGTATAGTTATATGTTATTATACATATAATATATATAGTAATAAAAGATTATATATCGTTAAACATTTAGTTTTATATATATATATATATATATATATATATATATATATATATATATATATTCATATGAATAGTTATATTTAGTTTTACATAAATAGATACAAAGTTATAAACAAGTATATAGATTTACATATAAGTATACATATATGTATGAATGGTCATAAATATAATTATATTTAATTATATAAAGTTTTATTTAGTTTTAAAAATATTTATATATAGTTATACACATATAATTAAACATAATGTTGTATGTTATTTTACATGTAATTATAAATATAGTTACATGTTGTTATACATATAATTACTCGTATAGTTAAACTTATATCTATACATGTAGGTATATATATTTATAGTAAAATAATTTTTGAATACTAATATATAGAAATATATATTAGATATAAGTTGTAAATTATATATTTAAATATAGTTATGTATAAAGCTTTTATAGTAATACTTTATAATAAGATATAATTATTTATAGTTATATGTTATTATAAATATAGTATATAGAACTTTAAATATTTTTATATAGTTAAGCATATAGTTATATTTAGATATATTCATACAAATAGTTATACATAAATATATATAGTTATAAATAAATATATAGATTTATATATATATATATATATATATACATACTTACAAATATTGCTATATTTAATTATGAAGAGTGTTATATAGTTATACATATATTTATATATAGTCATACAACTTCAATAAAGGTCTAAAATATGGCCAGCAATGATGTTTAGAGAGAGAGAGAAAATAAATACTATAATTCTACAATTTTCCACATGAGTAGGAAGTTACTTTGAATGGGCATTTACTACTACTTATATAGCAAAAAGATGTTCAACTAAAGAATCATAAATTTCTTCCATATATCTGCATGTCCATATATATAATATGAGGATATGTGCATGAAAATGAAAAAAAATGATAAAAAAAAATACTACTCAATAATAATAATATATAACTAAAACTCATGCCTTTACATAATGAATAAAAATGATTGATGAAACTTTACATATCAAGTGTTCCCATAAAAAATAAAACAACTGAATAAAATAAATAAAATCTCACAATAATATAATATTATGAATAAAATATATAAAATGACATTATCATTTATTAAATAAAATAAAAATTCACTTATAAATACAATAAGAAACTATAAATACTCTTAATATATATGAATCATCTCATCCTAGTATCTCAAGATAATAAAATATAATATTAAAATATAATTCTCAATAGTTTTGAAATTTTTATTTTTATTTACAACTTATTAATGTTTTTTATAATTCATTTTGCTGTATTTGTATGATATGGTACTATTATTTTTATTATATTGTATTGATGTTCTTGAAGTTATATTAATTTATATTTATTTTATTAGGATATGAAATAATATTTAATAATTATTGACTAAAAAATAATTAGTAAATATGTATATATCTTATTAAACTATAAAAGAGTACTCACATAAAAGACTACTCACATATATTCACTAGTACTATAAATTAATGTTTCATTAATGATACATATATTTCCATAATACTTCTCATATTTTTTTTATATTCTTTATTACTATTTATTACAAGATACATCTGCCACAAATTTTTTAAAACACGAAACATAGATTCAAGCTTGTAGGTTACAACTAATAGTTATGATACTCGACTAATAACTACAACGTTCAACTAACATATACTAATAATATTTATTAGTTTTTTAAATTGTTTAAATAAACATATTGCAACACAGGAAAATTACCATGTGTTAAAAGATGATGTTATTAACACAGCAGGATAAAGGGTATCCTAACGAATGTTGTCGTAAAGAGAATACTCTTGTATGACATGAAATTCATCAACATTACAGAGATACTCAAACTCTTAATAATCCACAGTTGTTAATGGTATAAATCATAGTTAATATAAATTTGGGAGAAGTTGAATTAGTAGGGTAATAATAAACTACATTGTTGTGGATAAAATCATAAATTGAAGTTAAAACATTTTTTGGTAGAAAAAAATATATTGTGCTGCATGACATTGTGGGGATTATAAACATTAAAAATTTCTAAATATTTTTAAAAGTTTTATATCCTCTATCTAAAGCAAAGAAGTTATAGATTTAAAATATTATATTTTTTTTATCTACCTACCATTCTCCCAAACTCAACCCAAAATTATTATTTGGCTCTTATATAAACTATGAGGCTTCATGATTAGAATAGGTAAAACTCACGTCCCAACATCTGAACAACATGATAAATGATAGCACCATGAAAAACTTACCCACATCTATGAAGATCGGACTCATATTTTCAGTTTTAGAGTATTCATCATCTTTTGCCGATTAGTCTACCATGTTGTTGGTTCGGATTTTTATTACCATGCTATTTGTTTTTAAAAATATTATTCATGATAGTAATTATGTACAAAAAAGTTTGGTGCATATATTTTATACTATCTTAGCTTGAGTGTCCATGACACATTGCTATATGTTGAACTTATTATATCAGTATGAAATCATTATTTTAATATTACTAAACTTGATTCAACAAGTCCACTCATCACTAACACAAGAGAGATCACAATGAATCACACACTACGAGACATCTATTGAAGGAATATTGAAATTATTAGAAATATAAGTGTTTTATTTCAAGAAACATAAATATGAAGTTATTATGTTTGAGATAATTTTGAGATAAATTTAATTTACAAAATGTTAGATACATAATAAATATATATCTTCACACACACACACACACACACACACACACACACCATGATAATCTTTGTTAAATATAAGTGCAACCATAAGAATATAGATTAATCATGCTGGAAAATTATAATAAAGTCTGAAAAAATTAATAAGAATAATTATTTTTATATCATATGTTGACTTACAAGCTTATCACATGCTTACTTGCATGAATAACATGTGTTAGTATGTATTATTTTCATATCTTGGCTTACATGAGTGATAAGTATTTGATTATCTGCTTACTATGTGTTCTCATGCATTAATGCCAAGTACTTGAAATTGTGCTTATTATATGATGATGTGCATTAATGCCAAGTGCTTGAAAGTGTGCTTATTATATGATGATGTGCATTAATGCCAAGTGCTTGAAAGTGTGCTTATTATATGATGATGTGTATACCTACCAAGGATTGACTTGACATGTGAAAGCTATGTGTTGGCTTACTAAATGATGCATCAAAAATTATAAAACTTGGAATCTTACCTATAAATAAAAGTGATTAGGGATTCCTAGCACACAACGATACATATCATGAGAACATTTCAAAGTGAATTGAGAAACTCTTGCTCAATTATTTTCAATTACATGTGTGAATATTATTGAGTTTTCTAGAAGTTGGTGGATTAGTTCAAACTGGTTCAATCGAGTATAATCAGTTTAATTTAATTTGACATGCTAAACTTTTATTTTATTTATTTTATTTATTTTATTTATTTTATTTATTTTGTTTATCTTATTTATCTTATTTATCTTGTTTATCTTATTTATCATATTTATCTTGTTTATCTTGTTTATCTTAATTATCTTATTTATCTTATTTATCTTCTTTATTTTATTTTATTTTTGAATTTAATCATTACTCATTTTTGAATATTTTTTGTAGATATCAAGTTAGTATACCTAAGTATGTATACTAGTTATGTATAAAATACATATGCATATTGATGTATACTATTTTTCTAGATATCAAGTCGGCATACCTAAGTATGTATACTAGTTTTGTATAAAATACACATGCATATTGATGTATACTATTTTTGTAGATATCAAGTCGGCAAACCTAAGTATATATACTATTTATATATTGTTTTTGTATAGGGTCACCATCAAAATCCACACAATGACAACATAGTATATCACAAATACATGAAGCATGTATACGAATAAGTTTATATATGAAATCCAAGCATACCATGGTGATCAAAGAAGAAATTCAGAAACAAAAAAAAACAGAATAAAAATGCTTACACTTCGATTAAGAAATCCAAGATAATCAATGAAGAATAAATGTATAAACGTACCTCAAATCAATAACAAATTAAAACTTAAACCTCAAATTAATTTTAGTTGAATCGACATCAAGAGATAATGACGGAATGAAGAGGAATTCAGATCTATTACTGTTAGAGAAGCATCAAGTCGAGAGAGAGAATGTATATTTTAGAATAATATTTATATTTTTAATTATTAAAACATTAAATAAACAATATATATATAAAATAAAAAAATACTCATTAATTTTATTTACTATCAAAATATTTTCAACAAAATTAATTTGCATGTATCAAGGTAAAAATGAAAAAGAAATAACTTACAATTTTTTATTATAATATTAATTAAACAATAAAGATATAAACAATAAAAAAATATGTTTTGCCTTAAAAAATATCAAATAGGTATGAACTTAACAAACTTCATATAATAATATATAAATGAAAAGATGATTTGTCTTCTAGCCACTCTCCTAAAAGTTATAAAATACAATTAATGTTAAAAAATCTATAAAAATTTATATTTTATGATTATAAATTTTTAAGAACTCATATTAATTTTTACGAAGATAATATGAAATAATTTTAAAAGCACAAAATTTCATATTATTTGATATAATTAATAATTTTTAAAATTCAAAAAATTACTTAAAGTGAGAAGATAATTAAAAAAAATAATATTTATTATTTTATTAAAAAATCAATGTTAAAAGCTAATTGTAAAAATATTACTAATTGTTTAATTTTTATAAATTTTAGTAGGATTAAGCATCTATATATTTATTTATAATAATAATTATTATTTTTAACTTTTTTGAAAAAAAATTATATTTTTATTATATCTCAAGATTTTCAAGATTTGTATTATTTATTTTTTAAAAGTTTTCTATAATCATTTAATTTTTTTAATACATATAATAATATTAATATTTACTAGTTTATTCGTCAATTCAGATATTTTTGAAAATATTTTCTATTTAATCATTCAATGAATTAATTTACATTTGAATTAGTAGAAATTTTAATGTATGTTAATTTAATTTTTAAATTATCGAAAGAATTATTATACTTTTTGAATTAATTATTTAATGTTACTTTAATTTAAATTATTTAGTTTCTTAATTAAAAATTTTATAAAAATTTTTTGTATAATTTTTTAAAAAATTAATACATCATAAAAATAGTTATTTTAGTCATTATTAATATAATTTTTTGTATTTTTATATATTTTAAATTAATTATATATAATATTATTTTTTTTGATTTTACGAGAAGAATGTGTGTTTCAAGGATTGCTGATCTATAGACCAATAACATAAATTTAATAAACAAAATTAAATAAAATATTAAAATAAATAATAAATAAAAATAATTATATAATTAAATATTGGCTAGGGAAATATCGTCGCTAAATCTGTAGCTAAATTATAGATTTTATAAGCTAGGAAAAATTTATCTCTATATTATGGATTTTATTAGCTCGAGAAAATCCATCTCTAAATCTGTAACTAAATTACAAATTTTATAAGCTAGGGAAATTTCATCCCTAAATTCGTCAAAAAATTAAGGATTTTATTTTTTACAAAAATTCCATCACTAAATTTGTCACTAATTTATGGATTTTATTAGCTAGGGATATTGGCTCACTAAATCCATAGCTAAAATATAGATTTTATTAGCTAGGAAAAATCAATCACTAAATCCGTAGCTAAAATATGGATTCTATTAGCTAGTAAAAATATGTTGCTAAATCCATAGCTAAATTACTGATTTTATTAGTAAGGCAAAATTCATCGCTAAATCTATCGCAATATCCGTCACTAAATCAAGGATTTTATTCGCAAGGGAAAGTCAGTTGCTAAATATGTCGTTAAATCATGAATTTTATTAGCGGGGGAAAATCCGTCACTAAATCAAGGATTTTATAAGCAAGGGAAAATCCATCACTAAATCTGTCGCTAAATGAATAATTATTATTAGCAAGGAAAATTCCGTTGCTAAATCCACCGCTAAAAAATAGCAAGAAAAAATATATCGCTAAATCCATTACGAATTTTAGGCCTTTATTAGCTAGGGATATTTTGTCGCAATATTTGTCGCTAAAATCCTCGCTTTTCTTGAAGGGAAATTACGAAAATTATCCGTCGCTAAATCCATCGCTAAGATCCCTATTTTTCTTGAACGAATGTTACGAAGATTTTTCGTTGCTAATCTGTCGCTTAATCCATCGCTAAAATCCATACTTTTCATGAATGGAAGTTCCGAAAATTTTTCGTCGCTAATTCGTCGCTATATCCATCACTAAAATCCCCACTTTTCTTTACCAGGATTTTCAAAAATTTTTCCCTCGCTAATTAGTCGCTAATCCATTACTATTTTTTTTTCATTAAAAAAATCATCAATTCCTTGTTGTTCTCTAGCTAATTCCTTGCAAATTAGGTAGGGATTGATCCCTAACTAATTTTCCCAAGCTAAACCGATATTTTCTTGTAGTGAAATAAAACTTGAATTCAAATCAACTTAGGGTCAGATTGGTAGTAATTTTCAAAAGTGTTTATAGGGCTAAAAATAATTTTAAGTGATTTTATGACAAAAAAATTTTATTAGTAATATTTAAAATAACTCTTTTGAAATCCTAAAAAAACATGAAGTATTCTTTTAATAACTACCCTAACATATTTATTTTTTTAATCATCAAAATTATTTTGATGTAATTAAAACATATATGTATTTATCTTTAAATATAAGTTTATTTTCTTTTAAATTTTATGAAAAATTAAAATTTTTTTTTGTAATTCAAAAATTTTAAATCTTTTAGTAAATATATTTTTAAAATATTCTTATAAACAAAAAAATTTATTTTTATATTAAATAATATAAATATTTACTTGTTTATTCGTTAATTCAGGTATTTTTATAATTTTTTTTTATTTAATCATACAATTAATTATTTTAGCTTTTTTTTAGTATTACTTTTTATGTATGTTCATTTATTAATTAAAATATCTTAAAAATGATTAATTATATAATTAATTATTTAATGATTATTTAATACAAATATTTAATTAACATAATTAAATTTTTTAAAAAAATATTTTGTATAATTTTTTCAAAATTTTATAATCATAAAAAATATTTATTTTATTGTTTATTCATATAAATTTTTATTTGTATTTAAATATTTTTGAAATTATTTATTTATAATATCTTATTTTTATAATTATATGGGAAGAATGTGTCTTTCAAGGTTTGCTCATCCATAGACCATGGCATATATTTAATATAAAAAATTACACAGAATATTAAAACAAATAATATATAAAAAAATTTAAATCAATAAAGATTATCAATGAAAATTATCTCCAGCCCAAATAGTTAGAGAAATATTCATAGCTAAACTCATATATTTTGTGAAAAATATCATTATAGGAATAATCACTTCAATAAAATATAAAATCATAAAAAAAAATTCAGAATATTATTTAACGAGGGATTTTGTATCCAACTAATTAGCTAGGGGAAATCCATCTCTTAAGTCATTGCTAAAATGCCCACCAATCTTTGCGTTAAAATTTAGGATAATATTAGTTAGGCACATTTTTAAATCTAAAATTTCCAACTCTAATCCATCACAAAATCATTGAAAATTTGTAATTTAATGTAAAATCAAACATCTCTTGCTATTCTCTAGCTAATCCCTCGCTAGTTAGCTATGGATTATTTCTCTAGCTAAATTTACATAGCTAAACAGACATTTTATTACAGTGAAATAGACATATTGATATATAGATAGATAGACAAAATTTAAACAGATAAAGACAGATAGAAAGATAAACAGATAGATAGATATATATATATATAAATTGATAGATAGATAGATAAATAGATAGATAAACAAATAGATAGATAGATAGATAGATAGAAAGGTAAACATATAGATAGACTAATAGATAGATAGATAAATAAATAGATAGATAGATATATAGATAGTAAGTTAGATAGATAGATAGATAGATGAATAGACGGATAGGTAGACAGATATATTGAAAGAAAGAAAGAAAGATAGATAGATAGAAAGACAGATAGATATATAGATAGATACTGAGATACATACATACATTGATATATAGAGACATAGATAGATATATACATAGATAGATAGATAGATTGACTGATAAATATTTATATATATATACAGATAGATATATAGATAAGTAGATAGATATATACATAGATATATAGATAGATATATAGATAGATAGATAGACATATTGATAGATAGCCATATTTAGTGATAGATAGATAGATTGATAGAGAGAAAGATATATAGATAACTAAAAAGATATACAAATAGATAGATAGACAGATAGATAGATAAACAGATAGATAGATAAATTGATAGAAAGATAGGTAAATAGATAGATATATAGGCAAATAATTAGATAGATAGATAGATAGACATACATATATATAGACACATAGATACATAAATATATACAAAAATATACAAATTAATAGAAAGACATAAAGATAGATACATAGATAAATAGATAAATAGTTGAACGGATAGACAAATTGACCAATAGACTAAAAGGCAATTAGATAGTTTGATAGATAGATTAATTCATATATAGACAATTAGAGAGTTAGACAATTAGATAGATAGACAGATAGAAATATAAATTGATTAATAGATAGATAGATAGATAGAAATATATACAGATAGAAAGATAAACATATAGATAGATAGACAAATAGATTTATTGATAGACAGATAGATAGATAGAAAGATAGAAAGATAAATTGACTCATAGACTTATAGAGTGATATATTATTATAAAAATAAAGAGATAGATAAATAGATGGATAGGCAGATTGATAGATTGAAAGATAGATATTTAGACAAATATATAGATAGATAAGTAGACAAATAGAATAATAGACAGATATATAGATAGATAGATAAATAGACAAATAGATAAATATATAGATAGATAGACATATAGATAGAAAGACTAATAAATAGATAGATAAACAAATAAATAGATAGATAAACATATAGACAGATAGACATATAGATATATAGATAGATGATAAATTGACATAAAGATTGTTAGATAGATGTATATATGTATGTATGTATGTATGTATATATATATATATATATATATATATATATATATATATATATACTGATTGACTGATATACTGATAAATAGAAATAAAGTTATATGGTTAGATAGATAAACATATAGAAAAATATATAGTTAGATAATTACATAGATTAATAGATAGAAAATTAAATAGACAAATAGATAGAAATATAGATAAAAAGACAAAAGAAAGATATACAGATAGACAAATAGATAGATAGATACACAAATAGATAGATAGACAAATAGATAGATAGATATACAAATAGATTGACATACATATAGATATATAGATAGTTAGTTAGATAAATAAACAAATAGATAGATAAGAAGTTAAATAGTTACACAATCTGATAGTTATACAGATAGATAGATTTTATATATATATATATATATATTTATATAGATAAATAGATAAACAAATAGATAGATATATAAATATACAAATAGATATATAAATAGACAGATTGATAGATATATAGATAAATAGATTGATCGAGAGATAAAAAAATAAAAATATATAGATAGATAAACAGATAAATAGAAAGACAAATAGACAAATAAGTAAATAGACAAATAAACAAAAAGTCAAATAGGCAGATAGATAGATATAAAGACAAATTTCTTTGTTAAATTGTTAGATAAACAAATAGAAAATTAACTGATAGACTGATAAATAATAAAATAGATAGATAGATAGATATATATATATAGATAAATATATTTACAAATTGATAGACAGATATATAGATAGACTCAAAGAAACATAGAGAGATAGACAAATAGACATATATATAGATAGAAATATACAAAGATAGATAGATAGATTGATTGATTGATAAACATACATACGATAGATAGATAGATTCAGAAATAAACAGATATATAGATAGAAACATAGTCACATTAAGACATAAAGAGATGGATAGATAGATAGATAGATAGACAAATTGACAATTAGAGTGATAGACTAATAGGTAGTTAGATAGTTTTATATATAGACATAAAGATAAATAGATATATATACAATTAGACATTTCACAATTAGATAGATAGTCCGATACACAAATACTAAAATAGGTAGATTAAATGATATAAAGAAAGATATAAAGACAAATTGCTAGTGAAATTGTTTGATAGACAAATAGTAAGATTGATTGATAGATTGATAGATAATAAAATAGATAGATATATAGATAGATAGAGATATTGACAAATAGACAAATAGATAGGTATGTATGTACATCATTAAGTAGTTAGATAAACAAATAGGCATATATATATATATATATATGTAGCTAGCTATATAGGCAAATAGACTAAAAGAAATATTTAGATAGACAGACAGATTGATTGATTGATTAATTGATAGATAGATAGACAGATAGACAGACAAATAGATAGCGAGCTAGATAGACAAATAGATTGATAGATAGACAAATAGATAGATAGATAGACACATAGAAAGATTGATAGACAGAAAGATAGTTTGAAAAATAGATAAATAGACTCATAGATAGATAGATGGATAAATAAATAGATAGATAGAATGATATATAGACAAATAGATAGATAAATAGATAGATAGATGAATAGAAACATTGATAGAATGATAGGCAGGCTGACAGTTAGTTAGATAGACATATAGATAGATTAATTGATTGAGACATTAATAAATAATTTATAGATAGAGATAAAAAGATAGAAAAATAGATAGATACACAAATAAAGATATAGTTAGATAGATAGATAAATAAACACTAAGACAAATAAATAGATATACAAATTGATTTATAGATAGATATATAGATACATATATAGATAGATAGATAGATAGATAGACACATAATGTTTCGGAAAGATAGATAGATAAAGATATTGAAAGATAGACTAATAAAGAAATACTGAGATTGATAGATAAACAAATATACCTATTGGCATATAGATAGATATATATTTATACATATTGTTAGATAAATTGATCTATAACTAGAAAGATAAATAGATATATTCATAGATAGATATACATATAGACTAATATATAGAAAGCTAGATAGACAAATAAAAAGATGTAGAAAAAGATATATAGATATATAGATAGATTTATAGACAAATATGTAGATAGGTAGATAGACAAATAGATAGAATTATAGATAGATATGTAGATTGAAATATGGAAAGATAGGCAGATAGATAGATAGATAGATCGATAGATAAATAAAATAATAGATAGATAGATCCATAAACTCATAGACAAATAGATAAAAAATAGATAGATATATAGATAGATAGCTAGATATATAGATATACATATAAATTGATGGACACGGAGACAAATAGATTGATATATAGATATATAAAGAGATAGATAGAAAATAGATATCTATAGATAGATAGACAAATTAATAGATAATTAAATAAGCAAATAGGTAGATAAGTAGAAAAATTAGATATATAGATATGGATGGATAGACAAATAGATAAATAAACAGATAGCCAAATAGAATGAAAGACATAGACATATAGATAGATTTATTGATAGATAGTCAAATAGCTAGATATATAGATAGATAGTTACATTGAAAAATAGATAAATAGAAAGATAGGCAAGTAAACATATATATATATATATATATATATATATATATATATATAGTTAAGTTGATAGGTAGATATACAAATATATATAAAGTTAGATAGATAGTTAGATAGATAGATAGATATAAATAAAGATAGATGAATAGATAGCCAGATACACACATTGACAATAGGTAGATATTTAGATAGATAGGTTAGTAGAAAGATAGATAAATAGATAGATATATAAATATACAGATAAATTGATACACTAATAGACTAAAAGTTAGTTAGATAGTTAGTTAGTTAGATAGATAGATAAGTAGAAAGATAGACAAATATCTAGATAGTTAGATAGTTGTATATTTAGAATTTTAGATAGAGACAGAGATAGATACTTAGATAGATAGATAGCCAAATAGAAAGGTTGAAAGATATATAGATAAATTGTTACACAGACATAAAGATTGACATAAATATAGATAAAAAGATAGATGAACTATTAGACAGATAGATAGATACCTATACAAATAGATAGATAGATAGATAGACAATCAGATAGATAGATAAATAGATATATTAAAAGATAGCCTCATAGATAGATAGTCTTATAGATAAATAGAATGATATAGATTGATAATTACAGAGATAGATAGATAAATATACATATAGATAAAAACACAGACAGATAAATAGATAGATAGATAAATAGATGGATAAATAAATAGATAGATAGATATATTGATAGATAGATAGATAAATATATTGATAGTCATATAAATAAATTAGCTGATAGATAGATAGATAGTTAGACAAATAGATAGATACACAGATAGAAAAATGGATATATAGATCGATGGATGGATAGACAGATCTATAGATTAATTAATACGTAGACAGATTGACATATAGATAGATAGACAGATACATAGATAGATATATTCACAAATAGATTTATAGAAAGGCAGACATATAGGCAGATAGATAGATATATAAATAGATAGATATATAAATAGATAGATATATAAATAGATAGATATATAAATAGATAGAAAGTTAGATAAAAAATTGATAGAGATTTAAAAGATTGATAGATAGATAGTTAGATAAACAGATAGATAGACAAATAGATAGATATATAGATAGATAGATAGACTAATAGACAAATAGAATGAGAGACTTATAAATAGAAAGATAGTTAGTTAGTTAGATATATAGATAGACAATTAGATAGTTAAATAATTAGATAGTTAACTAAATAGATAGTTAGACTCATAGATAGATAATTAAAGGATAAATTGACAGAGAGATAGATAAACAAATAGACATATACACATATACACATATAGATAGATAGAAATATAGACATATAGATTGACAGACACTTAGAAAGATAGTTAGATAGAGACATAGATAGATAGAAAGACAAATATACATTAGAAAAATAGATAAATAGATATATACATAGATAGATAGATAGATTGATAGACAGATAGACTGATAAATTGATTGAAAAATAGATAGATAGATGGATGGATGGATATATATATATATATATATATATATATATATATATATATAAAGTTTTATTGATTTAATGATAAATATATAGATAGACATATAGACAATAGACAAGTAGACAGATAAACAAATAGATAGAAAGATAAATAGATAGTTAGATAGATAAATAATTATATAATTAGCAAATAGATAGTTAGACACATAGATAGATAATAGATTGATAAATTAATAGATAGAAAGATAGACAAATAGTCATATTAATATATACACATATAGATAGATAGAAATATAGACTAATAGATATATAGACACTTAGAAAGTTAGTTAGATTCAGGGATAGACATATAGATAGATAGACAAATATACATTAGATAGATAGATAGACAGATTGACCGACAGATAGATAGATAGATAGACAGCGAGACTTACAAATTGATTGACATATAGATAGAAAGAAATATATATATATATATATATATATATATATAGATTGAATGATAAATAGTTAGATAGATAGACATATAGACACATTGACATATAGACAATTAGACAAATATATAGACTAATTGATAGATAAAAAAATAAACAGACAAATAGAAAGATAGATAGTTAGAGAAATATATAGATAGACAGATGTACATATAAAGAGATATATAGATAGATAGACAGAAAAATAAACATATTGTTAGGTAGATAGAAACAAAGATCGATAAATAGATAGATAGTTAGTTAGATAGGTAAAAAGATACATAGATAGACTAATACACAAATTGATAGATAGACCAATAGATTGATATATGAAAGGTAGATAGAAAGATAAAAAGAAAGAAAGGTAAAAGAAAAATTGATATATAGATAGATATACACATTTATAGATAAATTGATTGAAAGACAAATTAAAAGGAAAACTGCCAAAAAATAGATAGTTAGATAAATAGTTAGATTGATAGACACATAGACATATATATATATATATATATATATATATATATATATATATATAGATAAGCAGATAGGTAGATAGAATATATGATAGAGAGATAGAAAATTAATAGTCATATAGACAGATAGTTAGATAGACAAATTGATAGATAAACTATTGGTAGATAGATTGATATATAGATTGACAAAAGTATAGATAGATAGATAGATAAATAGATATACTAATAGACTAATAGAGAGAAACATAGTTATATAGTTAGATAGATACACAAATAGATAGTTATAAAATTAGATAAATAGAAAGATCGATAGATAGAGAGATAGATAGATACATAGCTTTATAGATTGATAGATTGATAAATACATAAGTAGACAAATAGATTGATAGACAGATAAATAGATAGTTAAATTATCTATTAGATAGATAGACAAGTAGATAGATAAATAAGAATTAGATAGGTAGACACAAAGATAGAGTGATAGATAAATAGATTGACAAATTGGCAGATAGATAGAAAGAAAAAAATATAGATAAATATAAAGATACATAGATATACAGACAGATAGATAGATAGATAGATATACAAATAGAATGATAGAAAGATAGATGGTTGGACTAATAGGTAAAAAGACTTATTTACAAAAAGATAGTCAGATAATTAGAAAATTAGATAGTTAGATAATTAGATAGATAAATATATTGATAGATTGATAGGTAGACAAATAGACAAAGAATCAAATAGACATATACATATATTGATAGATTAACATATATATAAATAGGAAAATAGACACATAGAAAGATATACAAATAGATAGATAGAAAAATAGACATATAAATGGATAGACAAAGATACACATAGATAAATAGATAGAAAGATAGATAAGGAGGTAGTTAGAGAAACAAATATATAGATAGATAGATTTATAGACAGATAGACTAATATATTGATTTACATATAAAATATAGATAGATTTATATATAGATAGATAGATTGAATCAAAAATAACTAAATAGATAGGCTTATAGACACATACAAAAATAGAGATAGACAAATAGATAGACTGATAGAATAAAAGACAGATACAAAATTTGACAGATAAATAGTTGATAAATAGATATATATTTAAATAAAAAGATAGATAGGTAGATAAATAGATAATCAAATAGATAGTTAAAAAATTATATAGATAGATAGATAAATATATAATCAAAGAGATAGTTAAAAAATTATATAGATAGATAGATATAAAGATAGAAAGATAGACAGATAAACAATTAGACAGATAGAATGATACACAGATAATTAGACTGACAGATAGAATGATAGATAGATAGACAAATAGACCATTCTATTGATAGATGATAAACAAGTTGAAAGTTAGAATGATAGGCATAAAGATAGATACATAGATAGATATATAGAGAGACAGATAGATAAATAGATAGATAGATAGATTTAAAGATAAGTAGACATAAAATAGATTGATTGATTTGATTGATTGATTGACCTATAGACACATAGGGAGATATGTAGATAAATTTATATATAAAGAGACAAATAGACTAATAGACAAATAAAAAATAGCACGAAAATAGTTATATAGATAAACAAATTGGTAGATAGATAAATACACAAACAAATTGATATATAGATAGATAGATAGATAAAAAAGATAGACTAGTAGACTGAAAGATAGAAACATAGTTATATAGTTATACAATTAGATAGTTTGACCATTAGATAATTAGATAGATGGACAAATAGATAAATAGATAGATATAAAATTTTTAGATTGATTGATTAATTAATACATATATAGATAGATAGACAAATAGAAAAATAAAAAAATATACAAATATATAGATTGATAGTTAGATAACTATATGGATAGATAGGTAGAAAGATAAATAGATAGACATAAATATAGATCAAAGATAAACATACAAATAGACAAATAGATAGAAATATATAGATATATATATATATATATATAGATAAATCGATAAATAGATAGACAGATTAATAGATAAATAGTTTTATAGATATATAGATAGAGAGATAATGATATAGACTGATATTCATAAAGGTAGATAGATTGATAAATAGACAGATGAATAAACAAATAGCAAGATAGATAGATAAATAAAGAGAGAGAGATATATATGTATATATATATATATATATAACATATAGATAGATAGATAGATAAATAAGTAGATAGATAGACATATAGAGATATAGATAGATATATAGATAGATAGAAAGATAGATTGATACATAGTTAGACATATAGGAATATATATACATAGATATATAAAGAAATATATAAATAGACATATAGAGAGAAATATAGATAGACAAATTTACTAATAAACATATAATCATTTCATAAATATAGATATATATAGATTGACAGATAGATATAAAGATAGATAGATAGAGAGATAGAGAGATATTCAAATAAATGGATATACATATAGATAAAAAGATATATAGATAGATAAACAGATAGACATATCGACATATAGGCAGATATACAAATAGATAGATTAACAGATAGACATATATACATATTAATAGAATGATAAATAAATAGATCACTAGATATATAGTTAGATAAATAGTTAGAAAGATTGATGCAAAGTTAGATGGATAGATAGAATAATAAATTGATGGATAAATAGATAGATAGACAGATATATATATATATATATATATATATATATATATATATATATATAGTTAGACAAATAGATAGATTGATAAATTGATAGATAGACATAGAGATGGACTGATAGATAGACAATTAGATAGATAGATTGATATATAGACATATTGATAGATAGACAGACAGATAGATATATAGAAAAATAGATAGACAAATATATATAAATATAGATAAACATATTGATAGATAGATTGATAGACAGATAAATATATTGACATTAAAATAGACAGATAGATAGATTGATATATAGATATACAAATAGATAAGCTGATAGACAAACATATAGATAGATAGGTAGACAGAAAGACAGATGGATGGATAGATACATAGACAAATAGATAGATAGACAAATAAACAATTAGATAGATATACATATATAGTGACAAATCAATACATATATAAATAGAGAAATATATAGAGAAATAGATAGACAAATACATAGATAGTTAGTCGAATAGATTGGATGATAAATAGATAGATAAATGGTTATTGATAGACAGAAAGATATACAGATTGATATATAGATTAAGAGATTGATTAATAGACAATTAGATATATATATAGATTGACAATAGATAGATAATAGAAAATATAGATAGACAGATAGATAGATAGATAGGTTGATTGGATTAATAAAGAGATTGTTAAACACATTGAAAAACTGATTAATAGAGAGATTGATAGACATATTGATAGCCAGATAAATAAACATATAAAAAGTTAGATAGATAATAGATAGAAAGATCGATAGTTATATATATAGTTAAATAGATGCATAGGTATATAGATTGATTGATAAATAGATAGATAGATAGATCAACAGATAGATACAAAAATATATAGATAGACAAATATATAAATAGATAGACATACGAATAGATAGCTAGATAGATCGATAGATAGATAGATAAATAGACATATAGATACATAAATTGATTGGCAAAAAAATAAATATAGATAGACTAATAGATAGACATACAGATAGATAGATAGATCATGAGTAATATAGTAAGATATAGATAGACATCTAGACAATAGATATAGAGAATGATAGATAAATAGATAGATGGATTAAAGGAATTTTAGATAGATAAATAAAGAGATTGATATATATATATTATATATACAACAATATACGAGGCAGATAGATAGACAAACATACATATAAACATATCTATAGATAGATAAACATATATTTAAAAATATATTACAAATTAGAAAGGCACATAGACTGAGAAGATGATGATATATAAGGAGAGATAGATAAACAGATAGATAAATAAAGATATATATATATTGATAGATCGAGTGATAGACATATAAATAGATAGATAAATAGATATATAGATAGATAGATAGACATATAGATAATAGATAGATAGAGAGATCAAGAACAGATAAATAGATAGATATATAAATAGATACATAGAAAGATAGATAGATCCATAGATAAATAAATAGATAGATAAAGAGGTAGATAGATAAATAGATAGGTAGATAGAAAAGATAGATATATCGATAGATAGATTGATTAACGAATAGGTAGATAGATCGATAGATCGATTAGATTTACAATTAGATAGATAGATAGAAAGTTAGTATGATTGATAGATAGACACATATATAGATAGTTGATCGTCAGATAGTTAAATAGAATGATAGATAGATAGATGGATGGATGGATAGATAGATGCATAGATGTATAGAAGGCATATATATAAGTAGATAGATATATAGATATACAGATAGATAAAAAGACACATAGATAGATAGATTGTTAGATTGATAGACAGATTTATAGACAAATTGATAAGTAGATTGATAAATAGATTGATAGACATATAGATAGATTTATTGATACATAGATAGATAAATAGATAGATAGAAAGTTAGCTTGATAGATAGATAGACAAAAAGATTGATAGTATATAGATAGTTAGACATATCGATAGATGAATATAAATAAATGAATAGACATATAGATAGACCAATAGATAGATAGGTAGATAGAGATATGGATATACCAAATAGATAGACAGATATATAAACAAAAGGAAAGACATATAGTTAGATAGATAGATAGATATATGACAAAAAGAAAGACATATAGATAGACAAATAGATAGATAGAAAGATAAATAGATTGATAGAGAGAAAGATAGAAAGATAAATGGATATACACATATATAATAGATAGATAGTGAGATAGACATATAAATAGAATAATAAATAGATAGATTGATAGATAAATAGATAGATACATACAATGATATACAAATAGATATATAAATAGACTGACACACACACACACACATATAAAAAAATAGACAGAAAGATAGATAGATATATAGAAAGATTGAACATAGACAGATAGATATATAGATAGATAAATAAATAAAAATATAGACATATAGATATATAGATA